>JAFBJQ010000441.1:436385-506834 GCA_016785345.1 Trinectes maculatus
GGAAGTCTTCCCCTGTTCAGTCGGGTGATTTTAGAGATGTGAAATTGAATTTGAAAGCTCTCCCATTAGAGGGCGCCGTTATGAAACGTGTTCCTGCATGACCCAACAGAACTCCACAAACACAAGTGGCTTTCGGAAAGCTGCTGCACAGCTGAACCTCTGAAAGTCTCTCGAGAGCCTGCACCGATGCTAAACTGATCTGCTGCCTGTCACGTTCCCGGCTTCAGTCAGTGGTCTTCAGTCACCACCTCTTGTCTTCCACCCGTTTCTGCTATCAGGGAGGAGAAGCCAGAGACACGAGGCAAAGATGCAGAACAACAAAAAACAGGATGATGATCAGGATGATGATCAGGAAGATGTTCAGGAACATGTTCTGGATGATGTTCAGGAACATGTTCTGGATGATGTTCAGGAAGATGTTCGGGATGATGTTCAGGAAGATGTTCAGGAAGATGTTCGGGATGATGTTTGGGATGATGATCAGGATGATGTTGAGGAAGTTGTTCAGGAAGATGTTCAGGAAGGTGTTCAGGATGATGATCAGGATGATGTTCAGGATGATGTTCAGGATGATGTTCAGGATGATGATCAGGATGATGTTCGGGAAGATGTTCGAGATGATGTTCAGGAAGATGTTCGGGATGAGGTTCAGGAAGATGATCAGGATGATGTTCAGGGAGATGTTCAGGATGATGTTCAGGAAGGTTTTCAGGATGATGTTCAGGATGATGATCAGGATGATGTTCAGGATGATGATCAGGATGATGTTCAGGATGATGATCAGGATGATGTTCAGGAAGGTTTTCAGGATGATGTTCAGGATGATGTTCAGGATGATGATCAGGGAGATGTTCAGGATGATGTTCAGGATGATGTTCAGGATGATGTTCAGGATGATGTTCGGGATGATGTTCAGGAAGGTTTTCAGGATGATGTTCAGGATGATGTTCAGGATGATGATCAGGAAGATGTTCAGGATGATGTTCAGGATGATGTTCGGGATGATGTTCGGGATGATGATCAGGAAGGTGTTCGGGATGATGTTCATGAAGATGTTCAGGGAGATGTTCGGGATGATGTTCAGGATGATGTTCAGGATGATGTTCGGGATGATGGTCAGGAAGATGTTCAGGAAGATGTTCGGGATGATGTTCAGGATGATGTTCAGGATGATGTTCGGGATGATGTTCAGGATGATGTTCGGGATGATGTTCAGGATGATGTTTGGGATGATGTTCAGGATGATGTTCAGGATGATGTTCAGGATGATGTTCAGGATGATGTTCAGGAAGATGTTTGGGATGATGTTCGGGATGATGATCACTAACAGAGCAGCACCACAGTCAGTTTTGAGAATATGACAAACTCTGTCTTTATAATTATCATTTTAATCTGCCTTTGTTTTCTTGCTTCTACGCAAAATACTTATTAGTGCGATTTGTTTTGTTCGGTCTAATGAAAACAACACGAGGCGTTTTGTTGACAGTGATTACCTTCATTACTGTCGTCTCAGTGAGCACCACCGTCTCGCATCTTAAACAGATACGATGAATCGTCTTATCGTATTGTGTTACACACAAAACAAAACACCGTGTTTGGATGCGATGAGTGTGAAGTTGTGTAACGGCGAGACAAGTGAGATACCGAGCGACACAAAATATTTTTTTGCAGCCGAGTAAAATTTCATGTGTAACTTTATATCTCCTCTCCTCCTCCTCTTCTCCTCCCTCCCTCCACGTTTCTTTCATCTCCCCTGTTTCTCGACTCCCATCTCACCTGTTTTAACTTCTTACATTTAAATCCCATCAACAGCACCCACTCTTTCCTCTCATCCTCCTCCTCACACCACCTTCCCCCACGATCCTCTCAAACTCCCCTCTGCACCTCCCGCCTCCATCTCCATCCCTCTCCCATTACACCATGTGACTGAAGCTCTTGTGTAACTCCTCGGTGAGCTCCAGAGGTGCCTCTGTCGCAGAAGCCTCTAATCCCCCGCGCCTCCTGTGTCTTCCTGTCGCCTGACGACGCTTCTGGGTACGTTCGTTAAAATGGCTTCCTGCGCCTGCGGCTGTGCGTCAGTGGTGGTTGAATGGTTTCGTTAGATAGCTGGAGAGATGGACAGGTAGCTTGTTTGACTGGATGAGTGAACAGCTGACAGACAGACAGCTTGGCGAGGAAGCTGATGATTGGCTGTCTATCTGTCGGCCTCGCTGCACGTGCACGTGTCTGTGTATCTGTGTCCGTCCCATTTTTATCAGCTGCTTCCCCGTCCTGCAGACAACAATAAACATTTCCCCGGCTGTGAGTGAAGCAGGACAGAGGAGGAGATCTACGAGTTCATGCATATTCATACAGCGTATGATCACTGGTCTCCTCTCACGCCACCCACTGATCACAGGCTGACAAACACACACACACACACACACACACACACACACACACACACAGAGCGAGTAACGGCCTCACGCGCTGTTGTCGAATTCATAAAGCGTCACTTGGATCCTGGCAGCTCCACTGCTAAAACTGACACTGCGCGTGACCGCGTGTGTGAAAATCAGTTTGTGTTTATGTTCGCTGTCAGTCGCACATCACACACACACACACACACACACACGCATTATGCTGACAGGTGTCCTAGAAGGGGGCCTTGTATAAACAGGACTCCCCTCTAGGACACCTTGAGGACAACCCCAGAGGACAATCTGGGTAAAACATGTCAATCATTATAGAAGTCTCTCTTTTTTTTTTTAATTTTTATATTACAATAGCAGGCAACTGTTATTTTTATTCATTCATTCAATTAGTGTGTTGTCACACTGACATTTATGTGCCCTCCTACACCACTACAGTTACCTCGATACCATGACGTCATGTCGCGCTACATAACAAACAGCTTATTTCAATATGAGCCAAACACAGTGTTTGTCAGACTCTCTCTGTCTTCAGTTGACGAGAAGCTCAGACATGTTTGATATTTGGTGACTTTATCGTCAGTCCAGGTCGGAGGAGCGGGGAATTTGATTGGAGACTGACATACAGGGAAAAACAGCACGGCTAAAAGACAGGGACTGAAGAATTACTGTGGCTGTGTCCGAAATCGCCCCCTAACCCCTATATAGTGCACTATATAGTGAGCACGCCATTTTGTAGTGGTGTCCGAAACCTTAGGGATCATAGCATGTCCACTATATAGTGCACTCAATGTATCCCACAATTCACCGCGAAATGTAGTGAACATCCGATGGTCACTAACCGGACCAAGATATCCCATCATGCATTGCCAGAAATTTTCGCCGGCTTCGCGGAAGTGAAAATAGCGGACGGACGGGAGGGAAATATACATAAATATTATAAAATATAACAAAATACGAAAATAAAAAGTACAGGAAAGTAATCAAAAGCCTCTAATTTAATAAAAATGCAGTGGTAAACAAACAAGTATTTTGTGAGACGACAATAATGTGGTACGTTTTAATTGTGCGACAGCGATGACATAATTACCGGCGCCAAGAGTAGTGTCCGAAAGATTTTTCTGTTGAGCTCACTACATAGTGCACTACATTTATATCCCCTATGTAGGGAGTAGGGCTGGATACTGATTTCCTGTTTCTTATACCGTGTCCTTACAGGGAATGAAATGTGGGTCTTTTATGTAGCAGCTTCATGTCTCCTAACTTCCCAGCCGTCCCCTGGAAGACTCATTACACATTACCGTTATCTGTCCCCGCTGGTTTCACTGTTCTCCACTGGAAAAGTCCCGTTCACCCCCGTCTTCCCTTTTTCTCTGTCCGTCCCTCCCACACGCCACCTCCACGCTGGAGGACTCATTACACAGACCCACTGTCCCACTGTCTCTTATCACTCTCCACTGGAGGACTCATTACCGTCTCATCTCCGTCCCTAACTTCCCTGTTTCGCTCATGCTCTGTTCCTTTATATCATAATCTCTTAATAATGACACACACACACACACAGAGAGAGAGAGAGAGAGAGAGAGAGAGAGAGAGAGCAAAGTGACCTCAGTTCCACACTGAGAATAAAAGTCTTGTTATGTATTTTGTTTGGTTCACACTGATTTCCAGTCATGGCAACAGGATAATTACGCTGTGTGTGTTACTACTCCTGTCCTCTTTCGACCAACCATTTTACATTTGCTCTGAACCTTCATCTCCACCAGACATGGAAGCTGCTTTGTTTTCAAACACACACCACACATGCTCCTCAGAAACACCGTCACAGAGACAGACCCTCAGACCCAAACGTCATCCTGATGTCCCCAAGAGGAAACTCATCCGACTCAAACTGACGGTCTCTGAACCAAGAAAACCAAGAACACGGGCTGCACCACAGGACTGAAGAAATCCAAAGGGAAAAGGCATCGTGGGAGCTGTGATCGAGAGGTGAGACCCATGGATCGAGTCGATGCTTGGCTTGACTTGGCTCTTGGCTGGGTAAACACCAACTGACCCCTCAAGAAGTTAAAAAGAGTTTGGTGACGATGGTCATTTATTTTTCACCCTCTGTGTTGATTAATAGTAAAATGTCATATTTACTCCTCACGTCCTCTTTAACTTCTTCAGTTCTTTTTCGCCATCGCATTTTCCACCTCCGCAGTTCCTCCTGCACCAGCTCAGCTCCTGCTGCCCTGACCCGAACCAATTAACTGGCATGATACCAGACCTTCCGCGTCATGCTGGCATGGAACAAGCGGAGTGAATTTCCATCAGCCAAGGAGTAAAGACATTGGTAGAGTTATTTTTACAACCTACTGTTTTCGTCCTCATTACAAATTTCCTGGCTCCCCGTGATATTGTTTACGCTGAAATGCACTCGGACTCAAACAGGTATATTTAACATCATCAAGGCGAGAAGTCATGGGAAATAATTGATATTACAAAATCGCTACTGGTTCAGAAATCAAAAACAGGCTCTGGATATGCACCGATCTGCTGACCGCGTGTACATCTAGAATAATATGCACAATGTTATTATAGTAGAACTCAAGTTACATATGAAGACACGTAGAATAAGAAAAGTCCAACCATAATGATGTCCAGCAACCAATGACAAGATGACCACCGCAACTAATTAGCTGAATGACAACACTCACAACAAATACTGACAAAGAAAAATGGAGGATGAGAGAGAAAGTGGTGAAGTTTGAGAGAGATGAATGGGAAAGGAAAAAGCACCGTCAGTAACTTAAATAGAAAACAGAAATGCAGGATAAAGTTACTTCTCTCGCTTCCTTACTTCTTTTATTTTCTGTTTCTCTCTTACCTATTCCACCGCCTCCATTTTCAGCCATACCTGCACCCACATCCCACATATTTCTTTCCCATGTTCTTCTTCACCGGAGAATTTTCTTATTTCATTTTTCTCTGAGGGATTCTGACACTAGCAGACAAAAAGCTTTAGGGGCCCTGGTGCACTGTGCAAGACTCCAGCTTGTACACCTGTCTGTCTCTTCTTTTATGTCTGAATGTGCTGGAGGTATATATATATATATATATGGATAGATAGATATAGATATAGATATAGATATAGATATAGATATAGATAGATAGATAGATAGATAGATAGATACGTGTGAGGGGTTGCGTGTCAAAGCTGAAACTGTTAGTGTTGTGACTAGCTAAGATTAGAATAGTGGAGAAGAGGAGGTAACGGAGGAGAAGAAAAGACGAGACATGTAGAGAATAAACAAGCAGCTGACCCAAACGACTGAGATCATTTCAAACATGCACCGAGGTCCGAACTTTTCCCGTATTCTTTTCCCGCCTGCACCCTTTAGTCAAATGTCAGGAAAATGTCAGCGTGAGCCCATTTAGCAATACAGCAAGAAAATCTGTATCTGCAATCAGGCAAATATTACAATTAGACCACATAGTCTATAGGGGGAGTCGTGAGTCAGGCAGTTAATCACTTCAATTTGTCATCTACATGACCCGGCTCTCCGGGATCAGGAAAATGTTCCGTCTGTGATCCGGATAAATCCGTTTTCACCCAAAACTAAGTCAATGCTATTTCCTCATTCCTGCATCAGTGACCCAGGCATTTCTCCCGAAAAAGTATTGTAAATTCCAAGAAGAATCCGGAACAGGCTGATAAGGAGAGATGTAAAGGTTTGGACTGGAATATGAGAGGCGTCGGAGAAAAAAATAAAAAAAATTGAGAGCTGAGTCAAGATGAAGTGGAGCTTTTGCTATGAATAATAGCCCATTCATCAGTGCTAATTTGCCGGGCTAATGTTCTCATCGAGCTTAATGGGGAGAAGCCTGGCAAATTAGCACTGATAAATGAGCAAACATGAAGCTCGGTGGTCAATCATGGAGCCAGCTCCGTGTTTTCAAACCACACCCCAGCAATAAAAAGCATCTGCTGGCAATGAAGATTCAGGATCAGGTTACTACAGGTCAAACTGCCACACGGTCAAACCTGATGACAGTAAACGTCACATGACACACGACGCACGTGTAGAGTCTTTAAAAGGACAAAGTGTTGATATGCAGCAGGACTCAGCCAGACTGAGGCATCGATAACCACCTCCACCCTGTGAAATCTAAAAGGTTTCCAGTGGTTCTTCAATTCCTTCATCCATTATTGAACTGATCATTAAAGATGTAGGTGAAGAAAAGAAAAGAAAAGAAAAGAAAAGAAAAGAAAAGAAAAGAAAAGTTGTTTGAAGGTCCAACAAACTGTATCTAATCTGGTGTCGGGTATGAAGAGCATGGGTCTTATTTCCAGCCAGAGATCTCACAGCTCAGACTCGTCAGTGAGCAGGTTCGATGGTTTTACCTCCGTCGCAGATTAGTTGAACTCTGAACAATTTCACTCAGTGATTCTCTGATCTTTTTTTAACCGGGACACTGGAGCAGCATAAGCTGTTTCCTCTATGAGACAGAAAGAGGATTTTTCCACATGCTGGTTTTTGTCCACTGTCCTGAACCTGCAATTTCTGCGACTGCCAAAAACCAAATTCTGGAGGGTTTTGATGCCGCTCGCCGTCGCCGTGGGTTAACGACGTGACAAAATGTTCAACGGCGGAATTGCAAATGAAGGGGAAGGAGGAGGCAGGACCGCACTCGACTGAGCAGGAATCATCTGCCGTTTTAGTTCATCTTTCATTCATCTTCTACCGCTTACTCCTGTTAAGGGTCGCGGGGGGGGCTGGAGCCGATCCCAGCTGACATCGGGCGAGAGGCAGGGTACACCCTGGACAGGTCGCCAGTCCATCGCAGGGCCAACACAGAATACATAAACAGACAAACAACCATTCACACTCACATGCACACCTATGGACAATTTAGAGAGTGGCCAATTAACCTAACCCCCACAATGCATGTTTTTGGGCGGTGGGAGGAAGCCGGAGTACCCGGAGAGAACCCACGCAGACACGGAGAGAACATGCAAACTCCACACAGAAAGATCCCCCGAACCGAGATTCGAACCAGGGACCTTCTTGCTGTGAGGCACGAGCGCTACCCACTGCGCCACCGTGCTGCCCCTGCCGTTTTAGTTTTCCCAGTAAATGGGAGAGAAGTTCTGTCAATGGTTATGATGTTCTATATATTCTAGATCTACATAAGCATTTGTTAGTATGTGACAATGATTTGTTTCAATTGTTATGACAGTAAATAACGATTTGGATCAGTCTGAGTTCTGTTCTGCTTTTTTCGATCCAGTTAAACTTCCAAGAAGTTTAACCTCCAAGCAGCTGCACTTCAGCCAGCGTGAAGGGAAACGAAAAATAATATTTTCACAGAAGGAACATCTGTAGCTTTTTGTTCAAGGTGGTCCCAGAATAATGAAACAGACGATGTGTTGTCCCGGCCCAAGAAGATAAAAGTGCTGTTTAAGTCACGGGGTGGAAAGCTACAGGAGGGGGTCTCTGTCTGTTTGGTATGAAATATCAGCTCTTTTCTCCTCCGCTTGTTAGAATAAAACCAACTTATCCCCAAAACTCCTTTTTAACTCCGGCTGTAACTCAGAAGTAAATGTTCAACACAGGAAAACACACACATTCAACACAACGTAATGTGCTACTTCAAGCAGGGAGAAGCGGGAGCTGTTTGGATGAGGTGCGTTTTTTTTCCGTCCTGCAGACGAGTCTGTCCACAAAAAGTGAACACAACACAACAAGCAGACAAACACTTTCACATCCAGCATCATCCTGCCGTCTGCACACGGACGCTCAGAGTGCGATGGCAGGAGGAGAAGCGACAGGAGAGCGTCGGCGCTCGAGAGACGAGGGAAGGTGTTTATCTGGAGCTGAACAAACACGTGCACGCACACACACACACACACACACGCGGCACGTGCATAGAGGATCGCTGTCATATCAATAACCCAGTTCAAAAAGCAAAAGATATTTCAAACTCTATTCAAACACATTCTCCCTCAGAGACGTTTTAATAATCATTTCAGTGATAACGTCAATCACTTGAGTGAAGGAGCCAAAACACACACACACACACACACACACCCTCATTCCTCTCCTCCTCCTCGTCTTTTTCTCACACACACAGACACACACACACACGTGGGGCCTCCAAACCACAAACACCAACACTATCCCGGGGTTGATGCCTGTCACCGTTGTGTACTCGGCCTCTTTCGGGAGCCAGCAATGCAAATCACACCCTCATGAATATTCATGATTGGTGTGAGATGGAGAGAGACGGTGAGAGAAAGAGAGAGAGGAGGAGGAGGAGGAGGAGGAGAATGGGAGGTGGTGACTGATGGGTAAAGCGGCCGAGCAGCAGATAGTGCAGACTGGATTAAGTGAATAAACACACAGGGCGACTGAGTGACTGTGTTGCAGAGAAGGACAGAGTCGGTTTACACGGTGCGTTTAGTTTCTCGTCGTCATCATTAAGTGAGAGGAGGCAAGAAAAAGCTCGGAAAAGTTCTATTCATACTTTCTACAATTATTTTTGTAGTTTTTTTTGGAAAACCTACTTTAAAAAACCTACATGAACTTTAGTCAGAGTTTCAGTGAATAACCTGGGCTCCAATGTCAGAGAACAGAGAAGAATCTAACATCAAGTAAAAACCATAAACTGTGGTTTCACTTCATTTTCCTTCCTAACAAGGAGAAACCCCTGTTGTTGTCTGCACACATACAACAAATACACAACCGTAAAGTTGCGCAAGGTTTTTGTATATTCTGATTCTATGCAGTCTGAAAATAAATATATCATTTACTGAACCGACATCTGGTTAAAACATAACACATAACCTGTCGATCCATACGGTTTAAAAGTTT
This sequence comes from Trinectes maculatus, assembly GCA_016785345.1. Taxonomy (NCBI): domain Eukaryota; kingdom Metazoa; phylum Chordata; class Actinopteri; order Pleuronectiformes; family Achiridae; genus Trinectes; species Trinectes maculatus. The sequence goes on from JAFBJQ010000441.1 coordinate 445,654, forward strand.
AGCGACGACTGATGTGCAATAACCAATAAACAGCTTCTCCCACTCGGTTCTTCTAAAGTCCCCTCATCCTTCATCATGTGGAGATCGAGCCTTCTGTGCCACACTGTCTTTGATTCGTCCGGGAGACAATAACCATATTCTTACCCGTTGATCACAGTATGGACGGATGTGGACGCAGCAGGTACGAGGCAGCTCCGTGAGAATAATGGAGGTGTGACAGGACACCTGGCTGTGGGGAGGTTCCTACCCGTGTCTGAGGACACACTGTGTGGAGTCTGATTTAATGGCTGAGGTGATTATTTAAAGTGCTGCTGCGGAGACTGAGACAAGAAACAGACAAAGAAATGATCTCTGATCTGGAAAACATGAAAGGATCCCATCAGGTAAGATGATCAGCAGAGGCAGGAAGTCCCAGACGTAATGACACAAACACAGGGACAAACACAAAGGCAGCAGACACTGACTGCGACAGAAACATTAAAGGTATTTGGACTTATTACTGCACAAACTAAGTGACGGCACACAAATCATAAACCGTCCACGTTTTCCCACATCGTTTCTCCGCCAATGCGTCTAACATGGCGACTGCAGTAAAAACAATAGTAGTAAAAACTAGTTTAACTCGTTGAACGACTAGATAGCTAGAGTGATTAATGTGCAAGAGTGATTAATGTGCGTTGAATGATTCAAAATATATGAACACAACACAAATAAACAAAATCACATGCCGTGTGTTTACTTAGGGCCACAGATATATGCACACACAGACGCACACAATCACACACACTCACAAAAACAATCAATCCTGACTTCTAGCAGGCCATAGGGCCGATGAGGTGAAATCGATGGAGGAGCTGTGTGAACTAAAGGCATTCTGGGTACCATGTGTGTGTGTGTGCGCGCTTGTGTGTGTGTTTGCACGTGCACAAGTGAGACCAAAACAAACAAAGTGTGTGTGTGTGTTGGCAGTGAAGCCACTAGAGAGGACTAGATGGTCCTTAGAAGTACACCTCCTCTCTGATCCTAGGAAAAATCCGCTAATCCACAAATCCACTAATCCACACACAACACACACACACACGCGCGCACACACACAGAATAAATGGATGGGACTATAAATTCAGTGGCAAACAAATTCACAATCCCAAAACAAATGACGACAATAATTCAAGGCACATAAAAGCAGATGAAGCGAAATGAAGACGAGAATAATGAGAGAGAACAGACGCAGAGAGAGAGAGAGAGAGAGAGAGAGAGAGAGAGAGAGAGAAACTTGTTTGCCTTTTGAGATTTGCTCTCTCTCTCTCTCTCTCTGCACCCCAACACCCCACACACAGCATTTATCCCATCATCAGTAATCACCTCCCTAATTAACTAACCCAACAACGATAACACACAGTTCGAGATGACAGCTTTCTAACGAGGGAGATACTAATCACTCTGACCCTCAGTCTGTCAACATGCCCACTGCTGAAAAATGTTCCAAACGCCTCACAGATACATCATCAAAAGCCATAAACATACACGTCAAGGCCGTCCACTTACTCAGGCGCCATATTAATGACTGCTCACTGGACGCTCACTGACCTGGAGCGCCACGGGTCACATTTTCTGCATCTGCTACATGATAGGAAATAAGACTGGAGACCACGTGATGAACTCTGTGCTACAAAACCAGAGTTCTTCTTGATTCATTTCTATTTAACACAGATGTGTTATGGGCCTCATTCAAAGTCATTTCATGATATGAATCTGTTGCTAATGTGATGTAAACTGAGGAAAACAATTCAATATGGATAAAAATCATATATATCGGATTTTTTTTTTACAAACTGAGGTAAATCCTTGTGTCCAGTTAATAACAAGATACGCACACTCACAGAAAAAAAAACACACACTTGTGGATAAATGGCACAGTCTCATGTCCCCCTCTTTTCCTTCAGGCTCAGCGAGTGGGAGATGTCATTTGGCCCATTATCTTCAGGGCTTCAGTACCAGTGTCAAAAACCAATTACAGCCACATTCAGCTCATCTCACTCGTCCGTCGTGTTCGAGCCATTATGGTTAATTGTCAATATCATTTTCATGCAGTTACACTCTGTGACACTGACGCTATGTCTATAACCATCTGGAGAGTTAGCTCCTTCTCTTGAGTATGAATGTGTGTATGTGTGTGTGTCTGTGTGTGTGTATGTACTGTATATAGGTGTATGTACATATATGTATGTATGTATTGCATGTAGGTATGTATGTACAGTATGTATGTATGTATGTATGTGTGTATATGTATGTATGTATGTATTTATGTATGTATGTATGTTTGTATGTATGTGTGTATATATGTATGTATGTATTTATGTATGTATATATGTATGTATGTATGTTTGTATGTATGTATGTATGTGTGTATATATGTATTTATGTATGTATGTATGTTTGTATGTATGTGTGTATATATGTATGTATGTATTTATGTATGTATGTATGTATGTTTGTATGTACGTATGTATATATGTATGTATGTATTTATGTATGTATATATGTATGTATGTATATATGTATGTATGTATGTATGTTTGTATGTATGTATGTGTGTATATATGTATGTATGTATGTATTTATGTATGTTTGTATGTATGTTTGTATGTATGTATGTATTTATGTATGTTTGTATGTATGTTTGTATGTATGTATGTATGTATGTATGTTTGTATGTGTGTATGTATGTATGTATGTATGTATGTATGTATGTATGTATGTATAAGCATCTTCTATCAGAAGAATATCAAAGAAAACAATAGACATTGTAGATGGAAATGTGTACTTAGCTTACTTCATATATTTTTTTTTAGTCTGGCTTAAATCATCATCTACCAGTGTATTTCTGTCATTTCCTGACGACTGATTGAAATTGCAAATTTAGTCCATGTTCACATTTTATTTTCATGTCGGACTCCATTAAAGGAAATGAATAAATAACACGTGAGGGATGACTCAAAGCGCTGTGATGGTGGCGCTGGTGATATTTTTGGAGACTCGTGATGAGGTCTGGTTTAAATGGGGGCTGGGATCACTGAAAAAAAAAAAATCTTTTTCAGTGATGGAGGATGAAAATGGCAGTGTGACCTCGTCAGGAGCCGACGGCTGAGCCACAGCCACAGTGTTATCACACAGCGACAGCATCACGTGTGGCTATGTGAGACCACAGGACCAGTGACAGAGGATACAGCCAGGGTGACCAATCCAATTTGGCAGGCGTGTGTTCGCTGGTTTCCTCTGTCCTCGCATCTCATCACGTGGAGGAAGAGGAAGAGATGAGGAGGACGTGGAAGAACAAGAGGCTCTTTTCTTCCCTTCTTCATGTTTGTTTTCCCATCTCTCCTCATCCGTCCTCCTTCCTCCTCTGCCTTCCTCTCTCCGTCTCCGTGTCACTCGCTCGCCCCGTCTCCGTGCCCCGCCATCTCCTCAGCAGTTTATCGTAATCACATCACCTACGTGTGATGGAGCACACTTAGGGCTTATTATGTGTCACACACTCACACACACGCACACACACACGCGCACACTCACGTCCAGGAATTAGATCCACTTAAGCCTTATTACATGTCTCACTGTGCTTCTTACATGGGAGATTATCCAGGGGACTGTGTGCTGGGACAGACACAGACACACACACACAGACACACACACACACACACAGACACACACACACACACACACACACACACACAGACACAGAATGACATAAGAAGTATGGAGACAAAGCGCAGGAGCAAAAAGGCCACTGCTTCATGACCTCGTGTGTGTGTGTGTGTGTGTGCACAGTGCTTCTGCGTGTATGTGATGAAGTGTGTGTTGGGTACTCATGGCAGAGAGAAATAGTGTAATAGCAGGACGTCAGCGGAGTATTTATTTTGTGAGTGTGTGTGTGTGTGTGTGTGTGTTCTCGTCAGGAGGATCTGTGTCCTCAGATCACCTCAGCTCCTCTTTACGTTTCTTTTCTTTTGCTTTCAACAAACATGTAGAAACACAACAGATTAAATCAGACCAATAAAAGTGTTTCTACTTTATAGGCAATAGAGCCTTGTGTGTCACATCACAACAGCCTCTCTGCTCCTGGCTGCTTCTCTGAATTTCAAATATCCTGTCTGCAACGCAACACCGAATCAAATCACCCATCAGTGACACGAGTGTAAGTGCATCACAACCACATTTGTCTGTCTGTCTATGACTGGTCTATGATGTATGACATATGACTTGCTATGTGCTCTTTATACACACACACACACACACACACACACACACACACACACATATATATGTATATACCCTGCTCATGGTTGGAACCCTGTAATAGTCATACAGATGTACGCATTAAAAAAAACAGCTTTTATCCTGTCAACTTTTTCTGTGACAGAAAATAAAGACTGAGACAATAACAATGCATTCAAACCTGTTATCTGCACAGTTCCAGCCTGATACCGGCCTCTGTGTTTCTGTGTGAGGATGTTCTAATAGACTGGCACATCAGTCATTTGTCATCCTGAAATCCCCACAGTGTCGGTGAGACGACGAGGCAGAGATGGGATGCAGACTGATCTGTATCTGTATCAGGGATTTTTAAACTTATTTGCAGCCCCCCTCAAAAAAAGATGGAAAGCCATTTTGGATACTATCACAGAATTTCATCACAGTCAAAATGTTTTATGGCACGTATCAGTGTTTCCCATACAAAAAGTCTTTTTTTTTGTGGCATCCTGCTCTGTATTGATTTGATGTTTTGTTTTCTTTTTGCTATTTCAAATGAAAAAGCACTGATTTGATCATAAAACTGGTGCAGGGCACATTGATGCACCCTGCGTATCCTCGCCCTGCTCTGTCCTTCTCCCGATTCTAATTCCGTGTTTTCCTCTCTTCTTGGACCGGTCATGATTATTCATGAGGGGGTTATTTGCATTGCTGGCTCCTGAAAGAGGCTCAGAGCACAGTGCACAGAGGTGACAGCCATCAACCTCAGGGGGCGGCGGTCGGTGAGAGATGAGAGAGCGAAGACGAGGAGGAGAGATGCGAGAGGAGACGAGGAAAGAAACAGAAAACTGAACCGATGCCAGTTCAGTTCGAGGATTCGTGTTCCTACCTCAGAGTGAACTGGTCCATGTTGGAATCTGTCTTCATGTAGACACCAAACGCCACCGTCTTCCCAAGCCGAACTGGACTGGGCGGCACCAGAACCTCCACGTTTTCATCCAGTCTCAGTCTCTCTCCTTTGGCTGAAACCGGACCCATGGTCATGACCACAGATCCGGCCTTCTGCATGTCCTGAAGACCCCCGTCCACTGAGGGGCTCCACTGACCCCCGAGGCCCAAACCCAGGCCTCCAAGGGGCCCAATGTTTGCACCTCTCCATGGCTCGTTCACAATGTGGGGACACTCTTGACCAGCGCCTTCTACTGGTATAACTGAGTAATACACATCCAGTGATGGTAGAGTCACTTCGGGAGGTCTTTTTCTCACTTGTGGCGGTGTAAACCAAGCTGGGGGAATCTCCAGACGGACCACGCAGATGCCAGATGGTCCCACGAGTCGGCAGCCGGCCGAGGGTGCTGCTTCGCTGGCGTCCCGCACGGCCACGGCTCGGACACATGGCAGAAGGGACGGAGGAGGCGGGTCAAGCTCGTCCCAACGCCGCCCTACTAAATAAAACAGCACCTGAGAGAAAAGGAAAATCAGAAAAACACATGACATCATAATGTGTAGATTAGTGAATGCGTAGGTGAACCACTGACAAGTGAATAATAATAATAGAATCGTAGAATTATTATTGGAATAGAATCAGAAAAAAATCAACACAGTAAACTGCAGATACCTGGATCCAGGGACGTGCTGATCCCACTTTGGGAACAACGATTTGACCTTTGATCTTCCAGTTCAGTGTCACCTGGTTGGATGTCATCAGCACATGTGGCGGCGGACCCTGAAGCAGCTCCACAGGGATTGGCTGCTCGATGCTCAGGTTTCCATAGCTGCAGTTGACGCTCGGCAGGGAGTGCGGGGCGGCGATGCCCTGCTCCAGCTGGTGGAGAAAGAAGGGCTCGGTCCGTGACGACAGGCTGCCGTTCCGCATCACGTCCTGATTGGCTTCCCGCAGGAAGAAGGCGGAGTCAGCGCCACTCAGCTGGCATTGGACGGGGAGGTAGGTGGGCAGCGAGGAGGAGAAACGTGGCTGTGAGGACTCCGGTCCTCCTCCTGGGCCACCTCCTGCTGCTCCTGCACCACTGCCAGACTCTGAGGAGACGAAGGAGAGAGACAGTGAGACAGAGAGAGAGAACGAGGAGAAAAATAAAAGATTAGTCGTGTTACAAACACAAAAGCATCAACATAATACAACTATTAACCAATGTACATACATATAATTCTTATGAGTAGTAATTCTTACTACTCATTTCATAACTGAGGAAGCTAATTAAGTCTCAGATTGCACAGACTTGTGCATTTGTACATTTATTTTCTCACACACACACACATACACAATAACATTAACATACATTAACGACATATCGCATTGCGTGGTGTTTCTCCACATGGAGAAATGAGCAGACAGACTTTGGCCCTGAGTTGTGTTTACTGACTGATGGATTGGACATCAGAAAGAGGCTTTACATTAATGCCACACTTCCTTTATCCTCTCTCAAAAAGCAGGACACGAGCATGTATATCAAAAATGATGTATTGCTCTTAGATATTTTATTTCCATTCACATTAACATTCAGTATTTATTCATCTCATGTTGTGTATAAAACATTGCACTAGGAGCCTGGGATTATGGTGGGTTTCTCTCAGTATCTCATTTCCAAACAGGACGGGGGGGGGGTTACACTGCCTGTCCTCTCCCTATATCCCTACATCCTCCATATTCATTATGAATCCACACTTTGGGTTGTCAGCATTATACTGTGCCAGACACAGAACAATTAAACTGATCACTTCCAGAAAACTGATGATAAAAAGTGATAATAGGAGGAGTGGGGTCCAGGGAGAGCTTGGTACTTTTAGCGGCAGTCGAATTAATATAAAAGTCACTGGGGAAAAAAAAAACAGTTTCTTACTCAGCCACTTACTGTCAGTGACGTATTGTAACACAGCGTCTGCCAAAGTTGGTTTTTGTTATTTGGTCTTTGGTCTATGATTCCTGCTCGTTTTCATCCATATGCATAGCAGCTGATAAATAAATGCTGTAGACTGTGAGTCAGTGGTTACTCATCAAACATCAACAACAAAAAACGTCAAAAAACAAACAAAAAAAAGACCCGCTGAAGAAAATCATTTGTAGAAGATGAATACCTACAATGGCTGCTGCTTTAAAAACCAGTAAAGATGCCAAAGAGTAATGATAAACCAGTGTTTGGCTACAAAACAGAAGGTTTCCTTTAAACCTGCGGTGGGACACAGTCAACACACACACATGCAGCACTCGGTGTGTTTGTGTGTGTGTGTGTGTGTGTGTGTGCGTGCGTGTTTGTGTCGTAGGGCGGCAGAGTGTGAAAATATAATGAGGGTGGGACAGCGTAGTGCTGTCTGGGGCGAGTCACACTGAGGCAACTTCACAAAAAAAAAAAACACAGCAGAGGAATAAAGTGATACCTCGGTGCAACATGAATAAACAGGCTGGTTGGGTTCTGGTGTGTGGGCACGTCGGGTAAGAGCGAGAGACCCGGGCGAGCGAAAAGGGAAGAGAGAGAGAAAAAAAAACGGAAACAAGGAAGCGAGATGAATGTGGAAAAGAGACACAAACAGTCAGTGTGACAGACTGGAGTTCCTGGTTTGTCTCTTCTATGACACAGTAGTGAGGTGTACGCCTGCGTGCAGCAACACAACACGCCTCACATGGTTACCACGGAGAATCCAGGACACTGTGTGCAGAACGGTATCTGGAAAGTTGTGCACTGAAAGTTGAGTTGAAGTAGTTAAAGTAACAAAACATCCAATAAGGACGATGTGTGTGTGTGTGTGTGTGTGTGTGGGTGTGAATAATATTTAAAGCCAAAGTTTTTTTTTTTTTTTTAATGGCGTCCTTGAGGTGCAAAGGTCTGTGAGTGCATCTGTGTGTGTCCACAGGAGTCTTCTGGAGCATATGTCCCAATCCTGGACAGGGACCTGGAACAGCTGACACACACAACACACGCACATGAACACACACGCACACACACACGCACACACACACGCACACATGCACACACACACACACAGCTTTCATACAGGCAAATGCTGTAACTTGATGAAATCATGCACACTGTACGATGCAGACAATAAAAATCCATTATCTATTATTATGGATTTTAAAACAATGTAAGTTTAAAAACATATTCACTTGCTATTGGACCTTGTTATATGATTAATAATCTAGAATAGACTGCATTTACTGCAAACTGTTTTCTGAGCGGCATCGTTATAATGTTAAATAATTAGAAGTCCTTCTCCCCCGTGAAGAAACATAATTATAAATATAATGTTCATACCCGCGAGGTGCCAACCACAGCTCAATCGCCGACGCTAAAATACAAGTCGGGCTTCGGCCTTTGAAATGTGGCGTTCTGATACTGCTGTGCCATTGGCTTCCATTCAGCCTGGCACGGCCCACATTCACTGGCACAATTACTTTGGCAACCGCCGACCACAACAGGAGTCCATACCCGCTGTGTCCTGCTGCACGGTGTGTGTGTGTGTGTGTGAGTGTGTGTGTCTGTGTGTGTGAGGGAGGGAGAGAGAGCACATGTTTTGAATGCATGTGTACATGTGTAAGCGTTCTTGTGAGTCTGGCTGTGTGTGACGTTAAAAATTGTGAGCATATATTAAGTTGACATACTTGTGCAAATGTGATCATGTGAGCGAGCGTGTGTGTGTGTGTGTGTGTGTGTGGTGTGTGTGTGCAACAGAGACAGATGTACGGAGATTTGACAAGGCCCATCTGTGATCCTGTACCCCACCCACCCAAAAAAGAAGGGGGCCATCCTGCTCTTTTTCCAATCACACACACACACACACACACACACACACACACACACACACGCACACACACACACACACACACACACACACTCCAGCCAATATTCAGAAGACAGTGGAGCGTGTAGGACAGGAAGCAGGAAGAGAGAGAGAGTGACAAGCAAAGCCAGATGGGAACAAGAGAGGGAGAGATAAGAGGATGTGATACTCGGTATCAGTGCTGCTTGATATTGTGTTGGTTAAATATTGACTCTGTTTTTATATTTAATTACAAATGTGCGCACGCACACACACACACAGACACACACAATTGGCGCTATCTTTCATTATTAGATTTGAGTATCTGTCTGCTGTTCTGTGCATTCGGACAAACTCACCATGCTGCAGTCATTGTACATCTGCAGCACACACACACATGCTGTGTACACACAAACAACACACACACACACACACACACACATTTCACTGAAGCGTTCTGGGCTTCCTTCTCATCAGGTGCTGCATCAACATGTCATGACACGTGCATCACAGAACGTTATTTACGCTTCCCCGTGACTCACAGATTGTTTAATAAATGAATGACATCATCAGCAGAGCACCTCTGCTCCTTCATCTGCCGCCGCTCCTGCTTTTTGCTTAGGTTTTCATTCTGTGTGCCGCCACCTCAACCTTTGCTCATCCACACTGTGCACGCTGCATTGGCACAAAGCCGCATGTTGCAGCAAACAGTCCTCCGAATAGAAAACACAGGACTGCTCTGATGAAAATGTCTTCAATCTGCGGCGGTGCAAATTGCCCAACGCCAGAAAAAGAAAAACTCACAGACACAGTAAAGAAAAATCCATCAGGGGTAAATTTCCTGTAAAGGATGAATTCCACTGATCCCACAGATGGCCCGTTATCACCAGACAGAGAGAGAGAGAGAGATGGGGAGAGAGAGAGATGGGGAGAGATACAGATATATGGACGACGATGGTGTGAGATGGTAAAAAAATCAGAGATGAGGACGAGTGAGGCGGAGTGATAACAGGGTGAACGAGGATGAGAGAGGGATGAGGCTTCTATTTCGGTGCAGAACATTCATCAGAAGTTTACTTTGTTGCTCTCTCTCTCGCTCGCTCTCGCTCTCTCTCTCTCCACACTTTGCACCATCCGCCTTTGCTGGCGTTCATGTTAGAAACCGTTAAATGGGCCAAAGTAAAGTAAATGTGTTGGACTTCATCATGAAGTGCGGCCTGGTCCAAGACGTTCTGGGTGATCTGGCAGTTGAGGCACCTCATAAAATGCTTTTTAGTCTCACTGGTGCAACACGCAACTCAGAGAGATTAAACTGATGCGGACTGGTGTACCAGGGGCTGGAGGAGGCCCAACACCTATTAACATTATTATAAAACAAAAAAGTGCAATAGTCCTGAATGGGAAACGTGGGCTTTGTCACTACTGTCACTACTCAGCACAACTGTACGACTGTGTTAAAGTAACGCATCCTTATACTTTGTCCACCTGTTGTTTCTGGAGGGTTTCTCTCTCTCTCTCTCTCTCTCTCTCTCTCTCATTTTGCTTTAAAGTCTTAATTAAAGTGCCGACCGTCACCCTGCTAATTCCACTTTATCACTACACATGAAGCTCTGCAGCAGTTTCTATGACTGAGCTCAAGTTTTCTCCTCCGACTTAACAAAAAAGTGCAATAGTCCGGAATGGGAAACGTGGGCTTTGTCACTACTGTCACTACTCAGCACAACTGTACGACTGTGTTAAAGTAACGCATCCTTATACTTTGTCCACCTGTCGTTTCTGGAGGGTTTCTCTCTCTCTCTCTCTCTCTCTCTCTCTCTCATTTTGCTTTAAAGTCTTAATTAAAGTGCCGACCGTCACCCTGCTAATTCCACTTTATCACTACACATGAAGCTCTGCAGCAGTTTCTATGACTGAGCTCAAGTTTTCTCCTCCGACTTTGTCCTTATTCATGGCTGTTTACACACACGCACACACACACACACCACTTGTTGATTGATGTCCCTGTCATTGGGTCAGCGGAGTCACATTTCCTCAGCTATGGTTCGACTACCATCAACTTGCTTGGACCCAATATCCCCTTTCTCTTTCTATCAGCCGGCCTCTTTTTCTCCATTTCTTCCTCCAGACCTCCCCATATTAGATTCCCTCCACTCCTTTGTTTGTATTTGGCCTCCTCCATCCCCCCACCCTTTCCCCCTCCGTTTCTGTCACTGCAGCGTCCATCGCTGAAGACACGGAGACATGTTTTTATTAGGGACCTTGATGACAAAAAAAAAAAAAAAACTTTTGCCATTTTCTCCATCAGGGTGTTGTTGTAAGAATGCTACGCTTTGGTGAGCTTATTTTAGAACAGAATGAAACATAGTTTTTAGTGTGATTATAAGCGGAGGAATCTCGGCCTAATTTCCTCATCTCACTCCGTCCATCATTGCATCTGCAGTCTCTCAGAGCAGGAGACAAGATGGACTAACTGAAAGATCTGGTGGTGGGAGAAGGAAGATGGAAATTGTGGATGCAGACTGTTTGACAGTGATTCATGTCGGAGTGCATATGGATCAGCTGTGTGCATGCGTGTGTGTGTGTGTGTGTGTGTGTGACGGACAGGGAGAGTCAGGGAGGTGTGAAGAGAAATCCAAAATGGTCCCCACACCGTTGAGAGACAGAGCCAAGGCCTCAGAGGGGAAGTGGAGCAGCACCAATGGAAATGGAGAAGCAGCGTGCAAACACACTGACACCATGTTGCTGAATTAAAGTTCACCTGGAGCGGAAACATTTCTGACTGCGATCCCAGCAAACGGCTGAATTCCTCGCATGAATGACAGGAAAAATGAAACAGACAGACACGACTCGCCGAGAATGTTTCAAACACGCTGGACTAAAAAAGGCTCAAACTGTGATTCACTGCCAGTTTATAATTGGAATTATGAAAAATAAACACCTTCCAGACTCAAGCACGTTATGTGACCCGTGGACACACATGCAATAATTACGACTTGTGTGGCAGAAATAGTTGCGGTGCAAACGTGGACGAGTCATTTGCTGAGGAAAATAGTTCAACAAACCTGAAGGAGAGAGACAAAGTGAGGAAGCAGAAGATGGGAAAGTGAAGGACAGGAGATGAAGAGGGGCTCACAGACGTAAGGGAGGATGAGTGGGGAGAAGAAAAACACACGAGGAGGAAGAGACAAGGGTAATGGTGATAAATGTAGAGAGGAGCAGAGGAAGGAAGTGAGGAGACAGAGGAGGGAAGGAGTGGAAGAGTGTGAACCAATGTAAACAGATGTAAATTAGAGGTGGTGAATAGATGTGTTTATCATGGATGCGCATTACTGCAACAACAGCATCATATGAAGCCCTGCATGTGACCTCTGTGGTTAAAGGGAGACAAATGTTGTCAGAGCTAATATCAGCCACTGAAGATTGAAGACATGGAAGATGTTTCAGAGAGAGAGGGAGAGAGAGAGAGAGAGAGAGAGAAGAAATCGAGGGATGAATGACTCAAATGAGAAAAAGAGGAGTTGGAATTGGTTCCGTTTATATTCATAAGACGTATGAATGTCTGAACATTTCTGATGGCTGACTCGTGATGTTGTTCTCAGAATTTTAAAAGCGTGTAAATGCTTGAAGGAGGTCGCGGACTAACCCTTTAGGGAGGACGCGCACATCTCAGATCAACGTTAAAGGAAACCTGTGGAGTGTTTGACCACCGGTGTCACTAGAGAGCAATGCCTTAATACTTAATACTGCAAAAGAAAACACAAAAGCAGAAGTACATCTCCTCTGAACGTGCACAGGTCACATTCAGAGTACTGTAAATACGTCAATAATGTTACATCCTGTTTCGCCAAACAACATCAGACATCGAGCATCTAATTGCTGCTCATTGATTTTCACTCAGACGAAATGTCACCTCCCTATAGGGCCGTTATTACACGACTTTTTCAAAGGTTGTGAACGCTAACATGGACGAAGCTGCATGCTAACGAAGGACATCCCGTAATATGTCTATTCACAGGTGTATTGATACAGTCTCTTACACTTTTCAAGTCACTGCGTCTCCAGTTCAAAGACATTTACCGAGACCTGGCAGCCAATCAGAAGCGAGAATATTCACACTGTGGTAGCGATATAGTGTTTGAATCCATAAATTGTACCTGTATGAGTACAGACCCTCGTGTCGAACACTGAGACACTGTCGTGAAAAGAATCTCAGTATTGTACAGGACGCCATGTTAATCCCTTTCTAATCTGTTTACAGCTGTAATCTGGTTAGGCTAGTCCGATTAATGTTCGACAGTTAATTGGTGGAATCCGGTGCGAGTAATCTGATTGATGCACTAATGAGAGGAGGATTATAACCTGCTTGACAGACACCTCTCTGGCTGTCTGTCTGTCTGTCTGTCTGTCTGTCTGTCTGTCTGTCTGTCTGCCTGCCTGTCTGCCCCTCCCTCACTCCCATCCAGTCTGTATGTATCCCCGTCACTTTTTATCTCATTCATTCTCATTTTTGTCTTCCAGCTCCATTTGTCCGCGACTCCCTTATCTGTCTTCCTCTCTGTATCTGCACTCGTCCCTCTCTGTCTCACTCCCCTCTGCTGTCACCAGTCTCTCACTCCCTGTTTATCAGTCACAGTCGCTGTCTTGTTGCCATCGACTGCTGCAGATGCCACAGGAACACAAACTTAATTAAGGCTGACAAGCGCAGGTATTTTTGTCGCCACTGCATCTGGAGCACACCCACTCACACAAATGCAAATGAAACAAACGCAGAAAAAAACAAAAACCATCTGCAGACAGTTTCCTGCTTTTTTATCGATAAGAATCTTTACGTTGGGTTTAAAATACAACAATTAGCTGTAATTAGTCCTCTGTTCATATTTGGCATTTCACAACAACAGGAGGGTGTCAGTGAATGTCAGGTCATCAAGCCCACACACACACACACACACACACACACACACACACACACACACTCCTTGTCCTCTTTCATCAGCAGCCTTTAACCAGCATTAACCTTAACCTTCAAATAAACACTGATGGTGACGAGCAATAAACATCCTCACTGTTAAAGTTTCCTCACCTCGTCACACATCCTGCACACACACACACACACACACATACCTCACATGCACACACTTCAGTCTTCATCATTGCTCCCCCCTGAGGTCATCTGTCAAACACGCAGCTGCGTCAGTGTGCGACTTCTTTATGCAGAGGTGTTAACTAACATTTCACATCAGCCTGTCTCATGGCGGCCATCTGTCTGTCTCTCTCTGCTGATGACGGGCAACATAAACGTGCCTTCATGTGCACGCGATTCAGTTTAGACGAGTTTACATTTGTTTTACAGGTACTGAGTCTGAGCAAAGTCACTTATCATCATTAACAGAGGCACCTATTCGGTCATTATTATTGATTATTGTTAGCGCGCTATAAATTACTGGATGTTTTTTATGAGTACAGTCAAATGGGACGTACTGTGTCCTCAGTGCCACAAAGTGACTTTAAACGCTGTTAAACTTCAGACACTCTACTCACCCCCTCTCCACCATCTTTCTCTCTCCCTCTATTCATCTGATCCGAGTATTTTACATAACAATCCCGTAAAGCGGAGGCGACACAAAATGACCATCAGATTTAAATTCGGAGGTCAACCATCTGAATACAACTCGTCTGTAAAGTAGTGGAGAGCTATTAGCAACAGTTCAAACTAAGGTCACAAGTTATCACAGGGTCAGCGATGAAAAACACAGGGCGCAATATATTATGGTTTATTTCCTATTAAACAGATTCTGATTGATGAAATCTGATTTCGATAAATAGCCTCTGTCATTGCCATTGTTAGTCATTGTTGTTTGCGCGGCTTTTAAAAACATTATATGTTGTTATTTTTTTTAAATACGCTGCTATATAAACGGTATGTGGTATATAGGGATAGGCATTAGAAATTAATGTATTGGAACATCTACAGTTTTATGAATCGATTATTCATACTGCATGAAAGTGATTGTGATGTGGCTTAGTGGCTCATTTATTGCCTTGTGTGATGTGCACGAGAGGCTCTGACTTATTGCATACAGAAGGGGCGCTGTAGCTGTGTAAAACCTTCGATTAGGTTTGAAACAAACACATCTGACAGACTTTTAATTGTTGTCCAAGTTTATACAAGGAGCCTTCTGCAGCGTGTTTGTGATGTCAATCAGCTGTCGAGGCTGGAAGCTAACACCGACCAGATGTTGGCGAGATGTGGCTGTAAATAAGTCTGGCTACTCGTCGAGCGACTCTGGCGGGCGGCCAGACACCATCTGAAGACGGCATGTGTGGAGATGTAAGTGTATAAGTGAGCAGAGGCAGAGGAGTAATAGCAGATAGCTGCATTTGGTGAAAGTGATGAAAGATTGTTTCCTACTTGCTACGGATGGAAGACGGGATCATCACAACATGGACGACAGGCTTTTAGCAGCCAACAGCCACACTACGTGCAGTCGGACGGACCAATTTTCATTTTGTCTCGTCGCACAAAACAAAAAACTATTTTAGTTATTAGTTTTACAACAATTGGGGACACTCTGTCATTGTCCGTGTCCTCTGGCTGTAACACACAGCCGGCCCTAATGATCAACATCCTGTACAGTGCATTATATTTTTCCTCCTCAGTCTCCCTGTAAGAATGTTTTGCATTTGTCTCGATATTTTTCCAAGCTGAAAAACAAATATTCTCTAATATTCTCTCTCATGTTTGACGTCGTCCAGTTTGACAGGAATTTGTTCGCCGCCTCTCCATCGCCTATTTCATCTGTCACCATCGCATTTCAGACACATCTGTGCTCATCTTAAGTAGTGAACCATCACAGTCTGTTGTTCTGCTTTGTGGATCTTTGGTTCTGAACATAATACTAAACCCTGGAACACAATCACAAAGGGCGTCAGACTACAGCCTTTAAAACGATTAACCTGTTATTGATGTGCTTTTAATCAGCATCGTTGTGGTTTGCGTCTGGATGTTGCAGTTGGGGAGTCTTTATCCCCCCCCCCTCCACCCCCCCCTCACACTGCGCAGAAACACATAAATAGCAGGTTGCCCATTTGGCGCTCACCTTTCACTAATTTAGCTTGCTAAGATATTGTTGTCGGAGCACTTTGGTGTCTGAACTGCTGATTGTGCAGTGTCAGGCCGGGGTGGGGGCTGTTCGGCCCATTGCTGAGATTGATGGCGACATTAGAAATATTGAATGAGATGTAACTAATTATGAATCTGTCCATAAAAACTTGCTTGTTCACACTCATAGTGGTAAAAGAATGAAAGCGGTGCCATAAACAACTGGCTGGTAGGTGATATCATTTATTCCCACTGTAATTTGTATTTTCCCTATACGCTGGTATTGTGAGGCTGAGAGAGAGAGAGGGCTGATCGCTAACTTCATCATTTCTCTGTACACTCAACCTTTTCTGTGTTACAGGCAAGTAATGCTGTTGTACCTTTTGCCAACCCTCCCCCTCCCTCTCTGTGTTGGCCCAGCATTACAGTCATTAAACTTCATTATAGGGACAGTTGGTGCTTACACAGAGCGCTGCGCATGTGTGTGTTTGTGTGTGTGTGTGTGTGTGTGTTGGGGGGTCAGTGTGAAGGATGGGGTGCC
This sequence comes from Trinectes maculatus, assembly GCA_016785345.1. NCBI lineage: Eukaryota > Metazoa > Chordata > Actinopteri > Pleuronectiformes > Achiridae > Trinectes > Trinectes maculatus. The sequence goes on from JAFBJQ010000441.1 coordinate 462,315, forward strand.
ACTTGCACTTTACTGTAGTCAGCACACAGACGTTCACATTAATGCATATACAGTGCCGTACGCTAACAGAACAACAAAACAAGCTCAGAGACGCACACAGGCCCGCTGCAGTGTTACAAGTTTACAACACCCACTCACACGCAACACAAGTTACTGCATCTCTGCACCTGAAACGTGTTCAAATCTTTACAAAGCAACAAAGCAATTTCTTCTGCTGTACATGTGCACATTCCTGAAATGTTAACTTGGGTAAATATGGTAGAAAAGAAAAGTTCATATATTTCAAATTAAACTTTGTAAATTGAGATTTGTTTTTCATTTTGGGAAACTAAGACAGTTCAGACAGTTTCTGATTGCGTGTGTGAACATGATGGACTAAACAAGCGTTTGGAATCACCTTACAGCCATGTTGGAATAAAATGTTGAAACTGGAGTCTGCAGGTCTACACTGATTAAACCCTGATTGGTTCTGGCTGTGTGGGAAACACAAATCAGACACTGTGATGTTCAGATGGCAAAAGTAACATGCACACATGCAGACTGACATGCACGCACCTGCACAACTACACAATCCAGTCGCACACTCTTTTTCAATGTGTGAAAAACACTTCAGAGACAGAGATCGCTTTCACTTGTCACTTCTGTGTCTCGCCTGCAGGTGCAATGATGTCACGTTCAGGAAACAGCTGTTTGGATATTATTAAGAGTAACTGTGTGTGTGTGTGTGTGTGTGTGTACGTGTGTGCATGTGTGTGTCATGGCTGCTGTGACTCCGAGTGCCAGCTGTCTCACATTTGTGCACACATGTGTACCTTTTTTTTCACTCTCATGCTAATGCTGCATTATTGATGAACCTTAATCCATAACGGTCTCAGCAGTCTTATGACGTTAATGATCAAATAATGGTCTCAGCATTCATTAATGAACAGACAAAGACTAATAAAGACATAGATTGAGACGTTAATGTACAGCAGAGGTGGCGATCATCTATGTGCGCTTGTATCTCTGCTTGTGTGCGTACGTGCAGGTGTGTGTTGGGAGGGGTGACACTGAGCAGACAGTGGCAGTGTGTTGAATGTATAAGCGATGGCTGATTAGCATAACGCTCAGGAAACCAGCTGTCTGCACCTTTATTGCTTCACTGTGCATTCATTTCACTCAGGCAGATATATCAACAAACATTAATAAGCCAAAGGATTTTTTTCCCTCCCACGTTATTTTAGTATTGCCATATTATTCCCATCAATATTTATGCTGAAGCCGAGCCAGGCAGGAGTGGGACGGCAAACTCCCATTTGTCACGGCTGCAGAGGACACGAGACCGGGGCATTAGAACACGGAGAAAAATCACTGGAAAATCCTGAAAACCTAAATGCCACACGCTTCACTCTAACAAACAAACCATCGATATGACATTTAGCGGTGTAACTAAACCCTCACTATGTTCCTCCAATAACCAAAGCCCATAAACTGCCTGTGTGTTTATCTGGTCCTTCAGACACTCCGTCAGGGTCATCGGGTCATTTCGCTGCAGCCCTCTGGCCACACCCCCGACCTGTGTCCGCCGGCTACCTGGTGGACTGCTGATGTGGTGGTGGCACAGCTACAAACACATCTTTGTACACTGGCTAATGGGCCCCAGTGGCAATAATCATTCACTGTTAAAGAGTGAGAGAGAAATAAAATTTAATAACCAGGAAGCAGTCACATGACCTTTGTTTACCTTCATTAGGAGACAGAGAGACAGAGAGGGAGAGAGAGAGAGAGAGAGAGCACTGGAAATGACTGACCTTCACCTGCTTTAATTGAATTATTGACATTATATAATTGACATTATATAATTCGACACTGTTTGTCTGCTATGACCATGTAAACCTCTACTTGCCCTTTGATGACATTTTACATAGACGTTTTTAGACGTTTTTTGTTTTCATTCTTAAATCTGGATACATTTTCTCCCACATGAATATAGTAGCCAAAATGAACCAATAACTTAATAACTTAATTAAATGGGTAATGTCGACAAATAGTGTGAGGCTACAGAGTTAGCCGAGGAGAGGAGAGGAGAGGAGAGGAGAGGAGAGGAGAGGAGAGGAGAGGAGAGGAGAGGAGAGGAGAGGAGAGGAGAGGAGGACGTTGCCTTGAAAAATCCATATCACAACGCGAGGAGCAGAGTGGTCGATATGTCATGTGTAATTCTGTTATCCATATTTCTCTTCAGAGACGACTTTCTATCCATTTAATATTTCAGTGCAACGAGGTTAACCTTTAGCAGCACCAGACAGACACATGTCAACACAAACTGTGTATAGATCTCTCTCCTCTACTCCAGTGGATATTTATTATCTCTGAGCTACATCACAGCAGATTATGGGATTTCACATGTGCTCTGAATACTTTCATTGTTCTAAACCTACAGCTTCAATCAGAGCAACTGGTGTTTACATATTTGTTAATTACACTAAAATCTGGAAGGAGAGTTGGTCGTGTATTGATCGGCTGAACAGTCACAGGTCACCACCGTCTCCTCAAAGCAACACAACACTTCGGACTTCACCTGCACTCTGACCCACCGCGTTGTCGGGCGTGTTTCCGCAACACTTCCTCTGGTTTTGTTTGGTGTCAGTGGAGAAGGACGGGTTGTGTTACACTCGGCTCGATCCTCCTGATTCTAACGAACAAACACTGACGATCCGGCGTGGAAACTACAGCTTCACTCCCTCAGCCTTTATCTTCTGAGATAATCATAACTGCATCTTCTCCTGACCTGTTTCATCCTAAACATCAAACCTGTGACTCAGGACACACTGTGCAAGTGTCTGTCTCCACCTCTGTCTCCACCTCTGTCTCCACCTCTGTCTCTCTCTCTGTCTCTCTCTCTGTCTCTCCCGTCCTGCATTTTGTCATCACTTTCTGATTTTCTCTATAACTTCTGTTTTAACTCGACTTCCTCCCACTCACTGTCACAGCCTCTCTCTCTCTCTGTGTTCTCTCTCTCTCTCTATGTGTGTGTGTGTGTGTGTCTGTGTGTGTTCTGTGTTTCACGTCTCCTGCCTTCACTCTCCTCCTTCCTGTTTCCCTCTCAGGTAATCCGACACTATCTGCCGACAGCACGCCGCTAAACCTGAACCTCTCGCCTCCCCATACCGACACGTTTAATACACGCACACTGCTGCACGCAGGTGCCACACACACGCACGCACACACACACACACACAGGTTCATTAGTAAGACTGCACTTTCAGATGCTGTCACACAACACGACATACTCATATCCATGTGCAAAATAACAATATGCATATGTAAACACAACAGTCTGGCCCCACAAATACATTAACACACAAGCACACGCACACTACATATACTGTGTGTTAGTGTTGTCAAATGATCAGGCATTACTAGGGAGCGACATGATTCCTGATACACTGATAAGAGTCACACACACACACACACACACACACAGAGGAAACGGTGGACCCCGTGAATGAAGGTAATGTTAGAAGACTGTGCTTGTGTTGTTTTAAGAAGGAACAGACACAGATCAGATATTGTGTGTCTCCTCATGCCCAAACCACTCAGACCGTACACTCGCACACTTAAAACACAATCTATTAGGAAACGACAGGCTCATATTCCCCGAGCGTCAGATAAGACACAGCTACCTGGGACTCACAGTGTCACTGATGAAATATTCATTTTTAATCATACAAGAGTGAATATTAGATCAAAATCTCACAATTCAACAAAACGCAGCACCCACGTATAATAAAATTACATCCAGTGCTGTATTTCAGGAACCTTTTTGCTTTCTTGATTAGAGTTTGGAGAGAAAAGTCGTCTCTCAGTTCGCTGTGGCGGCAGGAGGTGATGCGTTTAAAGACCTGACCTGAGAGCTGTTTCTCTTATCAACACGCTTCGGCTCGGACAGTCAAGTTTTTTATTTTTAAACTTATCGAGATGAGTCTCCTCAGAAAGGTGACATCTATGAATATCTGAAATCGTCCGCATCATATGTGACACCCCCCACCCCCACACACACAGATAATGTTAAATTATTAATGACGAGGGTCTGAGACGAGAGAGAGAGAGAGAAAGAGAGAGAGAGAGAGAGAGAGTTAGCCATTGTTTCTGCTAAATGATTCAAAAGCAATTTACTTTTTTGTGGAGACAGAGACAGGAGGAGCTGTCTCTTTCCTTCTCTGTGTCCTTCACATGAGCTAAAACCTGCTGGAGACGCGGTGAACCTGGATTCCCCAGTAAAACAGGTCCTATCGTGACCAATAACGAATAAAAGGTGAATGCACTTTCGAAGGAGTGTAGTTGAAAAGATATTAAGACCATTATGCTTCACTGGCTTTTCATCTCCGTCCTATGAGAAACCATGAAAGCTGAAAAAAATAACAACAACAAAAAAAAAACAAGGGTTTGTAAAATGTCTCCCCTTCTTTTCATCTCTGGACCAGAGGTCTTTCTGGCCCCCTGGAGTGTTGATATTGGCCGTCCTCGTAACCTCCACAACAAACACACACACACACACACACACACACACACACACACACACACACACACACACACACACACACACACAGGTGCAAAAGCCATAAACTCTGCAATGTTCAAGATTCGGGAAAAGTGTGGGAGCCGTTCTCAACTGATGTGACGCAAACTAAAAAGATGACGAGAGTCGATGGAATTAGAAACTTCCCTAAATAATATATATACTGAGATGCATTAGCAACATTTCAGATGTTAAGTCAGTATTGTGTGATACTAAGTCGTTTTTAGACAATGCTTCATGACAAGATAAACAGTGGCTTCACTATAAGGTCAAAGGTCAATCTCCCCCAAACTACACAGGGGTAAAAAAAGAAAGTAGGTGAAAGTTTATCAGTTCCACGTGACACGCCAGGCTGCGTATTACTGCACAGCTGCACTGTAACATACAGACTTACTGTAAACAACTCATGCACTATGCATCTTAGCACCGTGCATTGTGCTATAAGTAGCTTCCACTCATTCACTACACAACCAACATGAAGCTCTGTCCCACGGCTTACAACCAGGCATCAATCCCATTATCATCCCTCTCTGACTCTCTCTTTCTCTGACTCTCTCTCTTTCTCTCTGACACTCTCTCTCTCTCTCTCCCTCCCTCTTTCTCTGACTCTCTATCACTGCCGTGGTTTTGAACTAGGCAAAAACCCCATTATCATCTATCTGTCCACGTCTATTTCTATTTCCATGTCTGTCTCATTCCATCTCTTTTTCTTCCGTTCCTTCATATTCCCATGGCTTGGATATAGACCGAAATCCCATTTATTCAGCCATCTATCTCCCCCCTTCTTCCCCAAACCCACATTTCTGTCTCCCGCGCCTGCTGCCTGAGAGCCAAGTTATGTATTTGTCTTCACACCCATCCATCACTCGATCCATCTCCAGCTCCTCTCCTAAAAGAAGCCGGTGCAATGAAAAGCGTCTATGTCAGGGTGCACTGTGAGCCAGGTGATTGAGTAGACATCACAAGTCTGACTCGAATGAAAGTTTGAGGAATTCTACATCTTCCCGGTGTGCATTAGGCCCAAACAACAGAAGAACATTAAGAGGGGAGACCACAGGGCCTGGTTCTCATTAACCTTCATAACAAACGCCCGTTTGTTTTTCTTCCGTTTCAATTAACCACATCTGCATCTGCATCTTTCAACAGCACGTTCAAAAGGAAACATTATCAGCTGGTTCTGAAAATTTACCACAGGGTTGTTAGCAAACAGTGATGGTTTAAGCTCTTAATAGTATTGTTGCCAGAAACGTAATTTTGGGGGGGGCTGCTGTGGTCCCCTGCAGTTTTTACCGTCCAATAACAATGTTACACTACAGTAAACAAAGCAATAACAATGTTACGCTACAGTAAACAGAGCAATAACAATGTTACGCTACAGTAAACAGAGACACGTCGAGCACTAGGACCAAGCGGAAAACGGATGCTCAAGCTGAAGCCTGTTTCACTTCAGACTGCCCACAAGCTCCTCGACCGGCTCTGCCGTCTCTTCTGTGATTGGCCGTCTCATCTGCCACTCTCCATCACGATTTAAAAAGCACTTGCCGGTTTGTTAGTTAGACAACCAGGTTAATCTGCCACTGTGAGTTGTTGTTAACATGTTGGCCATTTGTTCTGCCTGTGTGACGTCAGCTACACAGATTGTAATATCAGAGGTTTCATTTACATTCACGTTTGAATTGGTGTCCATGTGCACGTACACACACACACCACACACACACACACACACACACACACTCCAGTAGGGCTGCAACGAGTCGTCGACGACGTCGACTATTAAATATGGTCGACCAGAAATTTTGTGGTCGTCTAGTCGTATATTTTTTTAAACAACATGATGAACGCCATTCAATTCATTAGAATACAGTACATGAATACACGCCACCGGAAACGTAAGGGGCAATAGCCTGCACCATCTGCGCCCATATTGAACTAAACACTGAAGAAGTTCAATAGCAATAGCAAAGTCGATGCAGTAGCAACGATGGCTGAAGCAGAGGTGCATAGTGATGCTAGCGTGAGATCGCGAATGTCTAAAGTCTGGGAGTATTGTTTACACGTACCAGGATATCCAAAGCCGACGACGACCGTCATGTTACGGTGCTAAAACTGTGTTTCATCTTTTCACGTGTCTGAGGAACACCCGGAGTTTTTCAAAGTAACGTTAACGTCATTTTCAGTGACTGAAACCTCCGGTTAAGCCCCATTTGAAAAAAATATGCGTCTTTACTATTATACTGTAACGTCCGACCGGACGTATTAGGAAGACGAGGAGTTGTACAGCAGCCCTCTTTATTGGTAACGTTTCTCAAATACAACCTGGTCACTGTCGGCCGCAACCACGCCAACAACAACAGAACAACAAAACTTCCTTATTTATTACACACGGCTCTCTCCACCAACCAGACGCATTCACAGACTGTGGGACATCACGGAACTCTCACAATAACACTGAACATTAGTGCAGGATCGCTACAATACTATTATATGCATCACTAGTGGACACATTGCCTCTAATACTTCACAAAGCTCATACACATAAAGATACACTGGAAATCCAATTAATACCCAACTTGGTTAAAAACGGGAAACGTAGCAAATGAATAATCGATAATCATTGACTAATCGAAAAATTTGATTATAGATTAGTCGACTACAAAAATAATCGTTAGTTGCAGCCCTACACTCCAGTACTCAAGTCACATGTGCCCCCCCCACCTCTGACATCAAAATTCCGTCCATGATTGTTGCCCATGTACAGGGGCGAGATGCAGAGAACTCTTTGCAGATATTCAACTACAACTGAGCGTATATGTGAAGTAAGACTAGACTAATATGTTTGTTATCAGATTTATAAGCCACATGTATGGCTGGTTAATACATCGTCATAAACCTCAACCACTGTAGAACTGGGTGCATGTGCATCATTTACCCATTGATTTTCATACTTACAGTTATACTTATAAGACTGTAAAATTGTACCTCTCCTTACCTCTCGTCAAAGCAGATGCCATTGAACCAGACACCATAATGTGTCTATAGAGCCCTTTCAATCTACCACACTCGTCATGTTACTGTATGTTTTGTTAATGTAAAAAAAAAACAACATTTCTGGCTGATGGTAACAACATGGAAAAGAAAGGTGAATGTACTCAAGGCATCTATGGATTTCGTCCTTTGTCCAGCATAACAAAAGTATAGTGCTTTTTGGCCAAGGACGTGTGTGCGTGTGTGGGTGTGTGGGTGTGTGTGTGTGTCGTTCTGCTGTCACATTATGAACTGAACCTTTATGGCCCTGATATGAACATGAATAGGCCGTTGTTAATGGATCAGCTTGCTGATTTACCTCATGTTTTTTTTACAAGTGTTGAAATGCCTGTGTTTGTGTGTGTGTGTGTGTGTGTGTGTGTGTGTGTGTGTAGGGCTGTGGGTGATCACTTGTTTCAGGGTGTCATCTCAATAATTCACGAGCGTCTCTTGCCCAGAAGCTCTGCACATTACATCCGCTCTCTCTGTTCAACATGTTCATGTGTGTGTGTGTGTGTGTGTGTGTGTGTGTGTGTGTGTGTGTGTGTGTGTGTGTGTGTACGAGCACATCACTTTTCAAGTGTGCTTCTGTTCATGGCCGTGTGTAAAAGTGTGTGTGTACCTCTGAGCGCATGTGTTTGTGAGTGTGTGTGTGTGTGTGTCTGGGAGTATTGTGTTACATAACCCTTAATTATAACTGGGGAGGGAATGTGACAGCTTGTGACCTAATCCTTAATACAAGCATCACATTTTCACAATTCAAAGGGAAATGTGTGTGCGACAGTGTGCGCATGTGTCACTGTGTGTAATTTGACTGTGCCAATTAAAGGACATGTGACAGCGCCACACACACACACACACACACACGCGCGCACACACACACACACACACACACACACGTCCTCAATGGAATGTGATGATTTGACAATGACACACTGATGTGGCTTTCCACCGTGTCTGTGTCTGTGTGTGTGTGTGTGTGTGTGTGTGTGTGTGTCCCTTTAATGGTGCTGAATGACAGATCTATTACTGCGGAGGGGTGCGTTATTATCAACATTAAGCAGCCTTTAGGAAGCACACACACTATCATTTTGTGTGATTAAAGCTGAGTAATGTGTAAGATTGTGCCTGGTTTGTGTGCGTGTGTGTGTGTGTGTGTGTGTGTGTGTGTGGTTTTGAAGGAGCATAAAAGCTGCCACTTGGCTTTCAAGGCACTTGCTAATATGGCTCTTAAAGGCTTCTCATCTCATGTCTCTGTGCAGCCACTACACACACACACACACTCACAGAAACAGCAACTCCACTGACTCACAAAAACACACACCCTTCCTCTCGTCTTCAGTCTTGTAGTTGTGTTAATATCACCTCATTGCTCTGCTGGATCTATTTATAGCCTGAATATATAGCCTTCCTACATTTCGGTGCAGATCCTTATAATAATAACATAAATCCGGTGGAGGAGAAATCTTTTGTAATGTTAGGAGCTTTACTGGCTCGTTTACCTTCTTTCATTTACCAATTCCCCCTTTTTAGCCTCCTTTATGTTCTTTCATCCCGCTCGTCCCGTTTCCATCACTGCCCTTCATCTGTTTGCTTTGTGCGTCTTTTCACCATCTGCCACTTCTGTCCTTGGTTTGGAGGAGAAGCAGAAAGGAGAGTAGAAATAAAATATGGCGACGGCAAGCGAGATGAGAGAATCTGAACTTGAGAGAGAGAGAAGAGTAAAAAGCTTGCGAGGCGGCTCGAGGGATCTCTGTTGTGTTGTGAAGTCAGTGTTTCTGGCCTTTTGTCCGAGAACACAAGTCTGATGTCTCCCGTTTGGAAAACAGCCAGAGAAAAGATACACAACGAGGGACACAATCGACAGATGGCAGACCGTCAGCAGAAGCAGGAGAGGAGATATTTGACCAAAGACTCGTTCAATCAAGTTACACTGACGATTAATCAGATACACAATTATCAACTGAAACACACACACACATACCTCTTCCTCTTAATTAAAGGAATGAAAAAAAGCAGAAGAGAAAGAACTGTGATAGCCTTATGGCAGATTTTGGGTTTTTTTTGGAATCATGGCGGTAGCATTGTGAGTACACTCTGTTACGGGGTTTCCTGTAGACTTTTTATGTTGCTAAGATACTGATGGTTTCTGAGTCCATCTGTACCGAGTCTGATGGAAATAATTGGCTCGTACGGTGTTTTTTTTTTTATAGTCCAGCGTCACCTGCAGGAGGCTGCTGTAAAATGTTCTGCCGCCTCAGAGGAAACAGCTGGAAAAATCGGACAAAATAAAGCTAGCTGAGAGGAATCAACGGCGAAGAGACGAGATATTCACACATGTTCTACCAAACAAAAACCTGGTTGGAGACCGGGTAAATTACAGGTGCTTTTGGGAGGAACAGTCAGCACGTCCTCTCATTCATGAGTACGCATGCGTTTTCTTCTGGTCAACGAGACGTACTGTGATTTCAACGATGCCCAAACACCTGGAGCAAACGGCCCCCTGCCACACTGACATTTCCCTCTGCTCGTCAGTTCTGCATCATCTCAGCTGTAATAATTGGGAAGAGAGTGGATCAAGAGCCCGTTAGTCCCCTGCACTGGATTAGATCCAACACTCGCCTCGAGCCTATAGTCGGTACCTATCAATCGGAAGTAATGCAGCATCAGCCTGCAGTCAGCTCAGCCAGTCAGAAGTAATGCACACCAACATCAATACTGCTTCAGCCGGTCCCATCACAGCTTCAACACGCATCGAACACGGCTAAAACATGACCGCGGCCAGAAGAGATGTGTCCCAGTCCCCTCATCCAAAAACATTCCCATTCTGGAGCAACTTCTCGTCTGCGGAAATTCAAGAACTCAGATTCTATAGTCAGGACGTATTTAAAAACATCAATATAGATGTAATACGTTTTTAGTCATTGGTTGTTGTTTTTTTTTTTTTACAAACCAGCGACATGTTAGTCTCACAGTTTAAATTGTCTTCCAAGATGCAGCCAATGTTTACAATCGCCATGGTCTTTGTGTACAGTTACCCTGGCGACAGGCCTATCCACATTACACTTTGCTCTGATTGTAGTACAGACTGAATCCACTTGGTAAATTCATATTTCCGCCAGTGACACACTGCAGTGAGTCACTCAGATGGCTGTTTCAGTGAAGTGCTTCTCACGTCTGGGTTGCGTTTCAGAGGAGATGCTGCATATCATTCGATAACATCTCTGCATTAATCCAGGAAACTAGTCGCTCCCCCTGGAGGCGACACCAGATGCGAGTAACGCTCACATTCGGCTTTGTTTACTTTCGTTTCTGTCGGCCAGTTTGTTCCCTCTGTAGTCGAATTCTACGCAGGTTGCGATTCCTCTAAAAGAACAGATAACGTTTGTGACCGATAACCTGAAAGGCCATTTCTTATCAACGCCGACTGCCACGGCAACGCTTCCCTCAGCGTGACACCGCAGGCTTCATGGCCACTGCATGAGCTGTTCATACCAGAATGAAGATGCATCCGGGTGATTTATTGTTTGATTACATACATGGAGGTAGATGTTGTTCTGCTCAGGTGCAGGTGCAGTAAGTGATGCTTAAAGGAAACACCCCCTGCCTCGTCTGCATCTCTTAACCTTTGTAACGGCTGCTGGAAGCCAAGCGTGAAACACTCTCTGCTCCTCTTCTCTCTGGGATCAGCTGCCTCATTACTCCCAAAAATAAATTAAATAATCCGGATATTCAATAATGTTGATGATTCTTGTATGATCATCGAGTTCCTCGCATTGCAAGGCCTTTTTTCCTCCTCTTCACTGGTTTTCACTCTCCTCACAGTGTAAACAATCTCTCTCTCTCTCTCTCTCTCTCTCTCTCTCTCTCTTGCTATTTTCTTAACTTTGTGAGAGTAGATTTACACTGAGTCTCTTTTCTTTCTCTTCTTGTCGTCTGAGTGAGTAAAAAAACAACAACATTCAGGCTAAATATCAAACAGGTGGCACAAGGAAGTGTGAACCACTGCTGTGATTCCATAAAGTACTTTCATGCAAATACAAAGGTAGTGTGTAGTAACAGACTTACATAATCAAATCACAACAGTAACACATCCGTAATGTTTCACGTCATCACGGTTACCTCGCTGTGGCTGCTGCTGCTTCCCATCTGTCCTTACACTCGTTTCATTAATTAACTCGTAACTCCAGGATATGCACTGACGAAGGTAAGGAAATGTGTATTATTATATTTAACGTGGACTCTGCCATGATTTGCTTTCGTTCATGTTTCGTACATGTTCATCGTTGTCTTATTTCCTTATTTTTAACCTTCTTCCTGTTCCACGCTCCGCCTCTTAGATTTCACCTCCATCCCTCCCTCAGAACCTTCCTCGAGTTTCCCCTTGTTCAACAGGACTGGAAGAATAGTGCACTCTCTTGTGCAGTTTCACCGAGTTGTGCGTTTCCATGGACTAAAATGTGAGAATGCTACATGTGCAGACCTTCGGTCCTTTTGTTTTCTTTTGTTTGTACCTCTTTTCTCATGGTGTCATCCATCCATCTCCAGCTCTCCGCCCGTACCCGCTCCTCTCTCACCGACTCCACTCGAGCAAATCTCATTTTTTCTCTAATACGTCCTACGAGTGAAAACCATCAACTCAGCAGTTCTTTGTCCATCCTTGAATTGACAAACCCACAGAACTCGACTGCAGCCGATCTCATTTCTTCACATCATGTCTTCTATGCCGCCACTTTTTCCTCCTCTTTCCTCTTTACCTGTTAAATTCCACTTATCAAAAGGTGCAGGTCGTGTTTTTTTTCCTTCTTTTTTTCCCCCCTAATCTAGAAATTCTTATTCCTTTCCAGGTCTTTCCGCCCATCATTTCCTGTCTTTCTGTTTGTCGTTCCATCTCCGGCCCTCTTCCCCTGATCTCTCAGAATCAGATCTCAGACACTGGCTGCTGTGTTGCAGACTCCGATTTGACTATGCTAATACGCCTGAGGACAATTATCAGAGAGATTTGTCAGAGACAACCTGTGAACAAGGTTTTGTCCTTCCTCCGATTATTCATCCATCTCCTCCCCAAATGTTTTACCACATCGTGCCGGTAATTTCAACATTTACAGATGCTGATAGAGCAGACAACAACTCATAAATTGTAAGTAAGACAAAGGTTAATAGAGCAGGGATGAGGGGAAGGGGGGGAGAAAGAGGAAGGGATGAGAGGTGACGTGACATTATCAGAGAACAACAACGAGAGGAACGCGTGGCGGGGATGAGAGTCAGATGAGAGCAGGAGAGCAAAGGAGGGATGAGAGCCTGGATGATGCGGAAACAAAGGAATGCCCGGTGAGAGGTGGAGAGAAGGCTGAACGGGTTGTTGTTCTCAGCGGCTGCTTTCATACGAGAGCCTCCAGCAGAAGAGAGGACGGGTGCTGAGTAATTACCCTTTCAGGACATGGTGTTTGCATTGCTCTGTTCAACTGTGCAGCCTCGACCTTTACAGGATAAACACCACTGGTCATAACCTGCACTTGAGACAGTCCGGCCTTTTACCGAGCACGACTACACAAGGTTGCACTCAATCGTCCACTGGAAATCAGAGCTCTTTTTTGTAGCTGCTGTTAGTCGGACCGCAGCAGCTGTTCCGCCCGAACCGTGTTTAAAATGGGAATTTTGCGGCTAAAGATAGTAGCTGAAGTCCCCTGCGTCAGTATCCCCGCTGGGACAGAACCACACCCCCTCGGAGCGACTCTCCTGGGTCAGCAGCAGCTCCCACTTCAAATTTCCTTACACCAGCAGGTACAAAATAAACCTCGCTCTGAAGCTTCAGCACCACAAACCAAACACACGTTATCATCATCATCATCATCCTCATTATCATTATCATTATGACGACTTCCAAACTTTACCTCAGGGTTAGTGAAGCAGAGTACAGTATTAAATGATTTATGCATCCATCTATTATCTACATGACTTATCGGAGCGGGAGACAAAAATCCGGCTGACAGCAGGTAAGAGGAAGGACACGACCCCAGGACACGTCGCCAAATCACCTGGCAACATAGAGAGAGAGAAAACATTTGCGGCTACAATCCACGTCATACGTGACCTCAGTAATGTTGAATACATTTGTGAGTGCGTCTCAGGAGAATATTTCTCGACACGCTTTCGTGGATCTTAAACCAGTGCGCTGGTCTTATCCCACTTGGTGATTTGGCATAAACTCAGTTGCCATGACAATAGCCACAAAGTCCCACTAATTGGAGTTGACGTGTAGGCAGATCAGGATCGGGGCAGACACCGTTCGTCTTTAAACAGTAATCCACATGTCGGCGGGTACACGTGGTTTGCCGACCGCACGTATACACCTACCCTGAGTGGTACTGACAGCCAAATATGTATGAATGACTGTCGGGCTTATTAAAGATGGCAGCTTGATACGGAACATGGCTGCTCGCAGATTTGGTACCGAGAGCAGACAGAAACAAATGGTCGTGTTTGGTTACTGAGATCTGCCAGAGCAGAGAGCGCCGACTCGGCTCTGCTGACGCTCTGCAGGACGACCCACAACCACACGCACACACGCACACACGCACACACACACAAACACACACACACACACATCAAAGACAAAGACAAAATACCTCTTACACAATATTTTGCATTCAAAACACGCGCCCACACTGGAATACCTTTTTTTTTTTTTTTTTGGAGAACACATACCAGAGCAGTTGCCTTCACTGCCAGCAGACTGCAAACATAGTAAACATTCTCAACACACATACAATATACAACACATACACATATATACCACTCATACATATAAACGTGTATAAAATAAGCTGTCAGAAAAACAAATTCACTTCTTACAAAGTTTCCTCTGAGACAAAAGAGGAGGAGGAGGAAGAGGAGGAAACTGTTGGATGAGACGCATTTGATGCAACACACTTTACTCGTCTCTGTCTAAAAAGCTGTGTGTGACTGCACACAGACATGTAAGGAAAGGATGCATTGATTAAGTGTTGTAAAATCAAAGTCGATCTTTGGGACGAGAATCAAACAGTCTTTGAGTTTTTCTCCGTCTCCTCCATCCAAAGGACAGAAAAGGCAGTTTTACAAAAACATTACTTTTTTCTCTTTTGTTCAACCTTGACAGGCCAGGGAACTGAAAAGACACACACACATGGCGCAAACTGGAAAATACACAACCAACACACATTCACATAAAAACAAATTTACACACACACACACACACACACACACACACACACACACACCAGCGCTCAAACAACCTGAAAACTAATACATGCTGACATACTTACCAGCAGCCATCTGCACACATACATGCATACACACACACACAGATTACCACAACTCAGACACACACACAAGCACAACCAATACACAGATGCACAAAGACAACACATCCTGACATGTTACTTGAGACACACGCGCGCGCACACACACACACACAGAGTAGGTTTTGACAGAAATCGCGCCCACACAGCCAAAACACAGACATGCAGATCGGCAAGCTGCAACAGAGACGGAGGAGGGGGAATAACGAGAGGGAAGAATGAGAGATAAAGAGAGAGAGAGAGGGGGAGAGAGAGACGGGGTGAAGAGAGGGATGACGAGGAGTGAGAGGAGAAACAGTGAGAGAGGAGTGACAGAAAACAAAAGCAGACAGACACGTGCTGGATGAGCGATGAAAAAATGAAAGTGACTTCCTGTGAAACATCTAGCCACCGTGAATCAAACACTCCATCCAATTATAGCATCTCCAGCACCACACTGCACACACAGGGAAGAAAAACACACAACACAACACAACACAACATAAACATCTATTTCTAGTGTTTCCTGCAACGTGCAACCTGCAACAGCCTCATCCTGAGCCTCCATCAACCCACTACCCAGTTAAAAAAACAACTAATTATGACCTCTTTCATTAACTGCATGTTCATTTCACTGCACATCTTCATGGTACACGTGTCACACTGCCTCCTCTGGATAATGGCCTGTTAGCCGCCGAGCAGCGACGCCACTCCCAGGCAGTGATCTGAAAAACCGTGAAATGACCACGAGTGTAAAACGACACCATGTGACGCATCCCTTTATGGTTTAGGTGGATGAATAAAGCACTAAACGGAGCTGCGGGTTCACATTCACATACAGTTGTCAAGGCGCAACACAAAGCCAAAGCACTGTTTGGAATTTGGAATATTAATGCCACCCCTCCCTCTCTCTCTCTCTCTCCCTCTCTCTCTTTCATCCGGTTTGCCTCATAGCTCACTACAAACTAATCTAATTTTCACCACTGCTGTTCGCTTTGCATTTACGTCAGACCCACCTCAACCCTGGAACAGCGCTGAAGATTAAAAGTACTGTTGTTATAGTCACATTCAAATAAATATTTTAAAAAAACTGTTCGTGTGAGTTGGTTTTAAATTTCACGAACCAAACCTTTAAGAATCAATAGGTACCTCAGTCTCCTTGTCTTTAAGTACCATTCACTTGAATATGATTTCATTACTTTTCTCCATCAGTACAGTTAAACACTGCAGAAGCAAGTTGGTATTTTCTCTACGCAGTTACTCAAACACATTTGTGTTTATGCAAAAAAAAAAAAAACATCTATGAGGCACCAGAGCGCAGAACGAGTCAAATAAGCATGTGTGTGCAATGTCAACAAGTCTGAGCTGTCTGAAGTTACACATAAATGTGGAGTGTGCATTTTGTTAGTATGACACCGCTCATTTCGCACAATAAAAAAAAGCAACAACACATAATTGAAAAGACACTGGTGACCTAATCCTGTCTTACACACTGCATAGTGCATAGACAATGAATGGCGTTATATACTGATATGCACATGCAAATCAGACAACAACAACAAACAAAAACATTTATCTTGTGTAAATCAAGCACAGACGTGCAAGTTAGAGTACATTCCGCAGTAATGGTGTCAAATTTAGGCACTGACTCTCATCGTCTCATCCACTCACCGTGTTTCCGGGTTGACTCTGTTTGAATGGGCTTCATTAGGTGGGTGTGAAATGACAAGGTGACAAGGTGTGAAATTCGTGGGGCGAGTGGGGGGTTTGTTTGTGAGCTCTGCTGAATATTGACTTTAATAGCTGCTATGAATTTTTGTGGAATATAGGATATTATGGACACGTATGACTCATGCCTGTGTCACGTCTGCTGTCCACCACATTACATTTCCTGTCGTCTTCATGAGTGTCCAGTGTTTTCACCTATTACCAAGACTGGGAAGTGTTTTTTTTTTCCCATTAGGTTCCCTGCAGTGTAAAACCATTTAAAGTAAGTGAACATATGCTGGTTAAAAAAAGACGACACAACGCACACAAACAGCTACGCTCTTAAACGAGCCCCGACAAAAGAAACAAAGAAACACAGAAATCTACAGACGGACATAACGATGAGCAATCAGCACCATAGAGTGAACTGTGAAGTGTTAAAGGCCGTGTGTTGCTAACAACATGCTGTCAAATTCTGCTTGTGTATCTAACAAGTATCCACACTGGTTGACGCATGGGTGGTTGGAGAATTGATACGGCGAAGGATCAATTAATGTTATTATATTATTATACGGTTAATCTGAGATGTTTCCATCAACACAACCCGAGGTATCTGACTTGATTATTTTTTTGTGCTTATTTAAGTTGCTTTACACTTGTTTACCCCGCCAGTCACAGGCGTAAACGCCTTTGTGACATCTTGCACAAAACACTTTATTTCCCTGACAGGAAAAGTTCACCACCCCGAGGCGCCATTCCAAACTTCTGAGAACCGGGATGTCAAGGTCACGACTGTGTCCCCACTCCGCACAACGGGAAAAGGGTGTAATCAGTGTGTGTGTGTGTGTGTGTGTGTGTGTGTGTGTGTGTGTGCGCACGTGGACCACTCAAGGACAGTTTGCTTTTTACACTAACACCCGCTGCCATCAGCACGACCTCCTCCTCCCATCTCTCACTCGGCGTTTCCTCTGGGACGACGCTAACAGCCCAAACTGAGAGAAGCCGAGGGAAAGGGAGCGACACCAAGGGGCGTAAGGTGGCGAGAGGAAGGAAAGGAGGCATTGAAGGAGACATCTGGAGATGGCATACAGTACTATGTCTTCTCTGTCTCATCATGGCCACAGACAGCAGTTCCTCACACACAGAGAGACACACAACACTTATATCATACAGCGAGGTCATATGCTGGGATTTGTTTTTTTTTTCTAAACAACACAGATTCTCATACAGACAGTGCAGTGCTGCACAGATCAGCTGATCAGCTGATCTGTGCAGCACCGGTACAGCAGGCTCTGAAAAGTTATGGTGACCTTGAGTCTGACCTCTAAAAGATTTTAGTTTGGTGTTGTATTCTCAGTAAGAGCGAGAGGGCAACCGTGCGCAACACAAACCAACAGACAAACAACAAAAAAGAAAACAAAACAGGGTAAAAAGAATGAGAGGATGTGTGTGTGTGTGTGTGTGTGTGTGTGGGTGCATGTGTGTGTGTATTTGCAGAACACTAGTGCCTGTGCGGTCATGCATGACTTGCACAAGTCATTGTGTTGCTTGTGCATGTGTGATGAATGTGCGTACTGTATACCCTATGTAGGTTACACAATGGTGGGTGCAAGTATGCAAGTGTGTGTTCGTGACAGATGAACGTCTGAGACTGAAAGTGAGAGAAGTGTGTGTGTGTGAGTGTGTGTGTATGTGTGTGTGTGTGAGTGTGTGTGTGTGTGTGTTTCTTCTGGCCTCCCTGGGGCTCAGGGTACCAGATGCACTGAGCTTCATCACCATAGCTAAAAATATACACGTATGCACACACACCAACACACATATTTTCATCCCCGTCTCCCCCCGCCAACAAAACGCACACAGACACACACACGCTGCTGTCAACACACAGGACACATTAACAACATGCCTCAATAATTATTTTTCTCTCTTCATTTATCTCAAGCCAGTCTATAAACTGTATTATTACATCGCTGTGGCTGCAAACGCCTGTCTCACCTCCCCCACTGTCCATACATACATGTCTGTGTGTGTGTGTGTGTGTGTGTGTGTGTGGTTAATAATGGTTAATGGTTAAACCACAGTTTTCATTCAGGCGATGCTTTCATGTGACATTTCTCTGAGTCCAGATGCTACATCAGCATCATTTCCCCACAATCCTCTCCTCTGGACAGATGCCATCACAGTGCAGAGGCCTCAGCGCCGCCTCAGGCAACAGTGATTAGTGACTCATCAAACATCGCGCTCTGGGGTTTTATTCCCCCGCTGAATGGCTTTTACCTGCAAATAATTAGAATTAAGTATTGTAGACCTGATGTCAACTTCCACAGCGTCTCACGAGCTTTAGACAAAAGAGAGACACAACCGCCGCTGAGATATGAACAACTTTTCTCCTCGCTGGGAGAGGAGACTGGGAAAGAGAGATGGAAGAAAAGCAAAGGAACGGGAGGGAATGAGACGGAATGAACGGAGGGATGGAAGGGAAAGAGAGATGAAAGGAAATGAGAAACAGCAGAGACGACAGGGAAGAGAGGAGAAGACAAGAGGGGCAGCTCTGATAACGCAGCGGGGCGCCCAGCACGTTACAAAACCACCTCCACCGTCGTCTTAATCACCTTCTGATCTCCTCTAACCGCCACTTGTTTTCATGTTGGAACCTGGACTCCGCGATAAGGGCGTTAAGACGAGGAGGAGGAACAAGGAAGACGACAAAATTATTATTATTATGGTTTGTATGTATCAGATAATCTGATTATGTCTGAAGATGAGGTGTTCTAAAAAAAAAAAAAAAAAAAAACCTTGTTCACTCTCTTTGGGTAAAATGGCCCAAAAACAGCCAGCAGCATTTGTCACTCCAGGACAATCTCTGCCTCCGCCCACTCGCCCATGTTCCACATTCCTGACGGAAATAAAACACGCGCAGTCTCCTCCCTGACACTTTGATGGAGAAAACCAAAGTTTGCCAGACTTGTCTCCATACGTCTACTTTCAGAGCTGCAACAAAACTTCATTTTCTTTTCTTTCTTTCTTTTTTTTTTGTACAAGACACTATTTGTTATAGCTACTGTCAAACGTGATATTCTACAGCGTGAAGTGATGCAGTCGACAGGTCTGAAGTGTGGGCACAGTAATCCATCCTGAAGTTTGTCACACTTGTTATTTTGTGGTTCCCCCAGGAGATCGATAAAGTATTTCTGGTTCTGGTCCTGTCTGCATTTGGACGACGTGGACATGACAAATGTGTCTGTTTGTAAATTCGCAGTACTCCATAAGCTGCTGTGCATGTGTCAGTGGTGCATTGGAGAATACATGTGTTGACTTATGGATTATGGACGTGATGTGTGCGTTTATAGATGCACAACTTCACGACTTTCAGCTGTTACTTCGGCGTGTTCTACATATCTGTCGCACAACACAAATGTTTTGACATATTTCTTCAACGTTTTCATGTCGACACATTTTAATTCTCCACGTGTGAATGTATTTCTGCACCCCCCCCCCCCCTCCGCCCCCCGTGTTCAATGAAATATTTCGGATTTGATTATGTCGTTTCTAAAGTGAACGACAGACCAGCTCCTCTAACGTTTCACATCAATAAAATGATCAAAGACGAAAACAACATCATGATAGTTATAGTAAAACTCAGTCGACTGTGCGGTTTCTGAAATGGTGACATCTGTTGAGCGGTTTATGAGTCGACTGACAAACACAAACAGCCAGAGGGCAGTTGGATCATTTCAGTGATTAACATATATAAAAAGGGAAGAAAGAGTGTGAAGGAGACATTGTTATCGAGCAGATACTAATTTCCCAGCTCGCACTGCACATGCAGCTAACGCCTGTTTGACTCCTGCTCGCCGCGCGTCAATGTGAATAAAAGCTCACGTCTCATAGTATGCAACATATTTTTGGTTCGGTTTCAACAACAGTGTGTATATGTATACGTGAATGTGTATGTGAATATGTGTGTGTGTGTGTGTGTGTGTGTGTGTGTGTGTATAGCGTATAGCTGTGTGAGTTGATGCCTCTGCTGGTCTACACCTCAGCCTGTGGAGAGGATGAAAAAGATTTAATACCTCTGCCAAGGTGATGCCCTGCAGTGCTGCCTGTCTTACACACACTCACACACACACACACACACACACACACACACACACACACACACACACACACAGCAGATTAGTAACCACCTTTAAAGAACAACAGACCTCTGGCATGTCTAGCAGCTCCCCTGGATAGACACACACACACACACACACACACACACACACACACAAAATGAATGACAGACCACTACCTTCCCCTAACAGAGCGACTGCAGAAGCACACAGAGGGGGGAGACATCTTCAGTCCCTCGTCTTCCTCCTGTCTCCTGGTCCCTCTCCAGCCATGTGACATCATCACATCTCTCTCTCTCGCTCTCTCTCGCTCTACCCACACGTCTCCTCCTTGTTGATCTGTTCTTCAGTACAAACTAAACAAAAACAGAAACTGAATAGTAATATATATAGACATGAATACATAAGACTGACTCTTTTAAAATCTTCAGGAATTTGTTTTACATCTTTCATCGTGCAACGATGACGCAACTGGGATAAAGACACTGAGAGCACCCCCCTGCTGTGCAGTGGTATCACCCGTCTCCCCAGCAGGGGTCCAGACAGACCCACAGGATCTCTCCACGACCTGGACTCTTAAGTCACTCCTCCATAAACCTCTCATCTCTCCATAAACCTCTCTAAACATCTCTCTCTCTCTCTCTCTCTCGCTCTCTCGCCCTCATTCCCTGCCAGCGGATGAGTAACTCTCCTGGCAGGGAATCCTTTCATCTTGACCCGTGGTCGAGTGATGACCCACAGACACAAACTGGCTAACTCTGTACCTGAGAGCTTAAGCATGTGTTCAGGTGTGTGTGTGTGTGTGTGTGTGTGTGTGTGTGTGTGTGCGGAAAATGAATTTGAGTCTGAGATGATGATGTGATAATATTCACCACACACTGACACACAGAGATAAGACACACACACACACATAGTGTGTGATAAAAATAAAAACACAGAGACAAAATACGGAAAAATGGACAAACACACAGACACACAACCACAAAAATGAGCAGGTCCTGGAAATATGCTGTGAAAGCAACAGGCCCGGAACAACAGCCGAGGAGAGAAGAATAGGTGAAGGAGGGCGGAGAACAAAAGAGTGAAAGAAAGAGTCTTTTTCATCTGTGGGCTGAGGCCGAGCTGCCAGCACAGATTAACTCTTTCTCTCGTTCCGCTTTCTCTCCCTCCCTCCATCCCTCCACCCCTCCATCCCCCTCCCTCATCCGTCTCTCAGTTTTATTCTTTTACTTCTTTCTTCCCATGCCTCTCTCTCCCCTCCATCCCTTCTCCTCTTCTCCCCTTTCCTTCCTCTCCTCCTTACCTCTTCACTCCTTTCTTTTCTCTTTCTTTTCACTCGCCATTGCTTCCCTTTCCTTACCACTCACATCCTCTTTCCCATTTTTTCCCACCTTCTCTCCATTCCTTTCCATTTTCCTCGTCTCCTCCCTCTCCCCCGTCATTTCCTCTGGTCACCTCTCTCCTTCTTTTCCCATTTCCTCTGCAGTAAGAAACAGAAACCCAGTGAAACCTCACTCATATCTGCTAATTTACATACATATATTGTGTTTCTGTATAACTCAGTTACCTCAGACACCAGTGAGCGTCTGATAACAGCTGACACACCTGCCAAACACACAACCTACTTTCACGTGTGCGTGTGTGTGTGTGTGCGTGTGTGTGCGTGTGTGTGTGTGTGCGTGTGTGTGCGTGTGTGTGTGTGTGTGTGTGTGTGTGTGTGTGCGTGTGTGTGTGTGTGTGTGGACTACGTGAATGACAAATTAGGCTGACTCTGGCCTGTCATCTTTTAACCACAATTAGAAAGCTTTTCTGACAGACTGTCAGACTCGAGGCTATCTCACACACACACACACACACACACACACACACACACACACACACACACACACACACACACACACACACACACACACACACACACGTCTGGAGGCACCCAGCAGGTTATGAACAGACATGGAAGTATGACGTATTAGCGGGCACTATTCCCAAGCGAAAACACACACACACACACACGCACACACACACACACACACACACGTAATCACAAGGACACACGCAAAACACACACATACGGAATGATACATGGCCATCATTACCCAACCCTTCCCTTGACAGCTGTTCCCTCAGCAGAGCGCCATGTGATGGTACTATGCACACACACACACGCACACACGCACGCACACGCACACACACACACAGAAGAAAAACAAAAAACAATAAAAAGTAACATGCCGAGAAACTGAACAGCTCAAATCATTATTCAGGCTTTCAAATGGTTAAAACTGACTCAAGGAGACGTATAGATTCAAAGACAATTAAATATGTATCAGGATATAACGCTTACACAGAATACACATGCTGTGTCTGCCAATCATCCAAATATATTCCAGCCCTTGGGTCAAGTGACGCCTGTGGTAGCCAATCAGATTCAAGTAACTGAAACGATAAGTTAGTCCTGCGCCTTTTTTTTTTCAAGAGTGATGAACAGAGTTCCAATATAGCTGAGTGGAGGCGAAGACAAAGTGCCAAATGACTTGTATTTGGCTAAAGTTACGTTGTAGTCAGTCGCTTGGCGTCCATTTGACAAGACGGAAAGTGACTCACTCCATCCATCCAGCCAGCCAGCCATCCATCCATCCATCCATTCGTCCATCCATCCACCCATTATAGACAGAGCTGGAGCCAATCAACACTCATATTCGTATTCGTTACATTCATTTTGTGATATTATATGTACTGGCACGAGTCCGTATCTAGGCACAAAAACAGAATGCAGCCTAAACAGGGTGTTTTCTTGTCTGGTCATAAATTTCAGCCACTAAGTGCTCTTTCATTTCGTTATTTATTTATTTATTCCACATTAACTTGGAAAGAGAGAGCGAGAGAGTGGAAAAGTGAGGTTTAGTACAAAGCGATACTGCCAAACTGGAACAATCAGAGGAGCCACTCTGCCAAGTAAACGACAGAAGGCTCGAAAGAAAAAGTACTTGTCCTCACTTTCACCCTGGATAATATCACATGCACAATTCTCAAGTGTATCTCTAAAAAAAAAAAGAAAAAAAGTTCCCCTTTCACTTAATCTCATTCTCTCCTCCTTCCATCCATTCATCGCATTCATTCTCGCCTTTGCTCTTATTTTCTTTATCTGCTCGCCGCCTGAGCCGCAGCCTCCTGCAGCGTCAGACACATTAGGTAAACTGTAATCACTAATCGCTGAGGTGGCACAAAAACCTGACCTGCACTCGTGGTTTAAAAGCTTTATTGGCCACATGTATTCAGAGGTGACTGCAGGACATTCTGTCTCATCCACAACCATCCATATCAAATAACATGGTTTAAATATACAATTTAACGCTCAACGTTTTTGCTTCAGATCTCAGCTGTGTATAAAAATATTCAGACCCATATTAATATTAGCACAGTAAAAGCGTGTAGAAATGCTCAATGACCAGTCACAAACTGCTTCAGAACAAACACCACAGAAACACAGTTGTAGCTGAAAGCCTGTTGACGGAGTCTAAAAATGGCTAGCGCTACTGAAGAAAAGGGAGACTGTGCTTTATCTTTGCTGTGTAGCTCTTAAACTGCAGCGATGCCAATGGTGTGATTAACTTTAAAATATTCAGGATGCTGAAGTGGACAAGCAGGACCAACTGTTAATGGACATCCGAGGCATTTGGAGTGCCGTGCAGCCATTTAACAAACCCCCACAGCACAGCCAACACTAATTCACTTTAGATTCACTCCACTACCTCCGCTGCTGTAATTGGTTGTTTCGCATTCTGAACCGTGCGCATCACATTCAAGCCGCTCCAATCATACACCGTAACAGAGAAATAAAGGGTCGCAATGAAACACACAATGACGCAAAAAATTTGCTTACAAACCCAGTGTGGAAGTGAGAGGCAGTAAATAATCTAATTCCCATTTGTTTGGAGAGCCACATGGACAGGGGATGGAGTTGTTAGTCTGTAGATCTGTTTTTGCTGGAAATCCAACACTACAGGTCTAATATGTGACAAAAATAAAAAAAAAAGTTTAATATCATTTTAAGTACTATCTTACCTACAACCGTTATGTTGCATCTTTTCTGACATTTCAGCACCGCGTGTCACGACCGCTGTCCAAGGTGCTGAACCTCTCTGTTCATGCTGCTGTAGCCTGTGGTGTTGTTTATTTACATCAAGCAAAGTGAGTCTGCCACTTACAGGTTGACTGTGTGTGTAACCGTGAAGCTTCGCCTTGGCCCTGTCAGATATTGATATGCATTTTTCCACATGTATTCATTTGGCCGGATTGTTTGTCATTGTGAGTTTGTAGGATCCATTTCTCTCACTCCCTTTCTCCTGACGCGATATTGTCTGAACAAGTGGAAGCGTTAGCTCCCTTTCTATGTAGACGCTAATGCATTTTTAATCTCTTCGCTCACTGTCGAGAGGTAAAAGGTGGCTCCATTTGATAAACGGTGATTTCTTTAGTATATTTAGTATACGTTGTGAGTGAAATTCTTCTTTCCCTTTCTCCCTGTTTCTCACTCTCCTGCCTCACTGCATCTTCTCCTCTTCCCTCCTGCTATAAATCGCGAGCCAATTTGTTATTGATTTTAAACTGTGTCCAACTCAAGGATGGTAAATTACAGCTGATGGTTTCCACTGTTTTGTGCATCGTTTAAACTTTCACTTTTCCTTTTTTTTCTTTTGGACTAAAATGGAGGACACGGTTTTTAATAGTTGTTCTCTGCGGTAAGGAAAAGCAACATCACTGACATGACCATGCAAAGCCTATTCAAAACGATGCACAAATCATCATCACAAAGTAATAATCCTATTTACACAGAACCTTAAAAACCACGTTAATAGGTGAGGAGAAGAAAGCACATATTAAGTTCTGTTGCCAGGGAAGCTCCTAACATATAACTGTAATCCACTTGTCTGTGCCGTGGTTTAACCGGAACTTGAACCACAAACCCTTTTGCCGTGCTAACAAACACACACCACCGTGCAGCCCTATTCTACAACCACTCACAAATATGTCAGAAATAATAAGTGGATTAGACAGACCTGTCTTTCTCCTTTAAAACCTGCAGCAGCTGTGAGACAAACTAAACGACGGGAAACGGTCTTTACCTCCGCGAACAATTACCAGTGATGTTTCCCTCAGCAGAGCAATTAACCCCCAGGTGCTCCAGTGGAGCTGCTCAGCGGTGAACGTCAAACGCTGTGGTTGCACTGGGCAACTCCCAGGTGGGAACACATGTAATTGGATGAATGTAAAGTGTAGCGTTGCTGAAAATGCTCAATCAACCACAGCGGGATGAATAAAGAATGAGAGTTTAAGTAAGGTGCGACACGGGCATTAATTACCTTGTTAACTCCTGTTTAACTTGTGTCAACTTGTAGTAAATAATGTAGACATGAATGAAGTTCATCACGCAGCCTTTCAGAGGGGAAACGCACGCTTAACGCAACTGTCTCTTCCTCACCTCAGTGTAAATATACAATATCCAGGAAAAAGACAAAACACGACACACACCGTCTCACTTCATCTTCCTCTGACTCACTGTTTCTCTCACACTCACACACACACAGAGAGACGGAGAGAGAGAAAACTTGAGGTGATGGATGAGTAGAGGAGTTGTGTGGGTGTGGCTGAAATGAAACTAATGACAGAAAGACAAGCGACTAAACAAGAGAACAATTGGGAGACAGGAAACGGCAACAGAGATAGAAACAGAGAGAGAGAGAGAGAGACGAAGAGAACTAAAAGGCAAAGAGGGGGGAAAAAACGCTGAATGGAAAGAGGCAGCAGCAAAACAAAGAGTAGATGACAGCAATACATGAGAAATAGATCACAGGCTGCACAGTTTGTTTCCTACGAGCAGCGTGAAGCCGGTTTCTGTGACGACGACTGATTTCCTGACGCTGCTGCTTGTATTTGAACCTGTTTATAGGTTCAAGTTGACTCTGTCATTTAGGAACCCGGGAAATTTACTTTAATTAGGTCATATGATGATGCAGCAGGAAAACAGCTAACAGGTTAAAATGATGCTTGGTATTATTGTAGTCATGTGTTTGATTTTCTTGTGTTACACAACCAGAGTCTGCGGAAATAATCAAAGTGAACACACATTTGACAGAGTAACAATTAGCTCAGGTCTAATGTGGCACATGAAAGACCCTTAATGGTCAAAGTGTGCGATGGTTTCAGGGCCTCAGGGTAGAAAAGTGACCTACAAGTTTTTAGCCTGAAGAACACACACACACACACACACACACACACACACACACACACACACACACACACACACACACACAGTCTGAGTCTGTGACTCAGGCTTTAATTACCTCTCGCAGGAGCATCAGATGGCAAACGGTTCTTAAACAGCAGGCCGGGAGCAAGAGAAAATGAGACATGGGGAAACAAGTGAAAGGAAAAAAAGGAAACATAATAAAAAAAGGAAAGAAAGGAGTTGGGGTTGTGCATGAATGGGAGATGGAGGAGGGAGAACGGTGTGTTCAGGAAAAGAGACAGAGGGTGGAAGATCAACAGTTGTCAGACACCAGAGGAGTCAGACGCGTAATTATTTACTTTGACTGATAATTACATGCATGTTTTTTTTTGTCCAAAGTATAAATGAGGAACGTTCAGAGTCGAGGAGACCACAGTTAGTTTCTGTCCTGACGGTAACACTAAGTGTAACAGGAGATGTAAAGACAGAGATCAGAGCACGAAGCTGCAGGCTGCGTCTGGTCTCCTGCTGAGCAGCACTTACAGCCTAATCCCTCAATGGTCTCTGTGTGTGTCTGTGTCTGTGTGTGTCTGTGTCTGTGTGTGTGTGTGTGAAATGTATTCACTTATTAACAGGACGGAGGGCGAGCAGGAAGACCTTCTTTAAAGTGGAGGGTTGTGGTTGGAACGCTTCACGCCCACCCGTCCGGCTGAGATCTTACACCGAAGCTGTTTCAACAGGGGGTCGTGACCTCTGAGGGTCAGAGGAGAAACGTTCTGACAGGCACTTAGAATAGACAGTTCAATTTAAACGCGACAATATGGTTAATATCTTTTTTAACCTGTGACTAGTCCTCAACAGGTGCATCCAGATGTTACGTTTAAACACTGATCTGAAAACATCTGCATCAAATATATATATGAATATAAAATATGACAAGACGCTGGTCAGTTCTGTTGTTTGTTTTTCCCTTTTCAGCTAACGTTACAGCTCAAGGTGAACAAGTTAACAAGCTGACCGGCAGAGCAGTGTCCAAAAAGCAGAACAGAGGAACTCAGGTGGAAAAAAAATGTGTTGAGCAGCACAAAAATAAGAGGAGAGGGTGATGTTGCTACGGTTACTGATACTGACAGGACAGAGGAGAGGGATGGGTAAGAGAGCGATAGAGAGGTGGAGGAGGGAGCCTTATCGGAAAAAAACAGCCACCTTCATCTCCCTGCCCTCCAGACACACACACACGCACACTCATGAGGACACAGGACCACTGACCGCGCACACAAACGCACACACATACACACACCGATGCACATCAGCAGGTATGATCACACAAACACACATTCTGCCTTCATCAACGAACAAAACTCTGACACAATGCAACACTGCCCATGTGCCACTGTAACCTCCTCTTACCCAACAACATACAAATGGGCGCACACACACACACACACACACACACACACACACACCTGCAGGTGAGTGACAGGCGCCATTTACACATGGACAACCACTCCGCCTCCCCTCCAGCTGCCATGGCGATGAATACCATTAGCATCCAATAAAAAAATCAGGGGGCATGAACAATTAACTCATCGCACACACACACACACACACACATCAGTACACACGTACACATAGAGAAATGTCAGAGGCCTGCGCCCACTAATGTATGTGATGGAAAGGGAAGGCAAATGTCAGCTGTTCCTCAAAATGGCAGCCATCAGCTGTGTGGGCTGATACCAGCTGACACACCGACCGCATCTCTGTGTGAGCTGATGTATATGCACCCTCCTATACCCGACAATAATAAATCATCAACATATTCATAAGCATATGATAAACAGAGGCTGGGAATCTGCCTCACTCGTCTCGGAGCGTCTTTTATTTCACACCGCGAGAACAAAAGTGTCATAGAAATGACTTTCAGTCCGTTTCAGTGTTGTCTGAGCTGCAGCTAGAGGCGTAGTGGGATTAAGACTGATCCCAGGCCTGTGACATCCGAGGTCACGTTCGGAAGAAAAATAAAATGCTGCCTCTCGAAGTCGACCACCTCCTCTACACCAGGCTCCACTCATCTCCAATAAAAACAGTCAGACTCAGGACTCGGGTTACTGGTTACTGGTTACGTCTGAAAAAATAATAATATTAAAAATAAAACATGCAGCTGTGAGATGTTTTCTGCTATCACCAATGTTTATATCGTTTAATAGTGTTAAAATAAAAATCCAGGTACCGTCTGAAGATTGTGTCAAAAAGTTTTATATGGCAGCTCAACAGTTAAGTGGTAAAACATTTAAAGTCTTAAAGACTATTATTCCATGTAAGACAAAAGTGGATTTTTGAAAACATGCAGTTACGCACGTTTTGAAAACAAACGATGCTGATGGTGTCGAAAACCAAAGAGAAGCCTCGTTATAAATTAACTCCTCCTGAGTCTCCGCGAAAAAAAAAACAAACTCCAGGGCCATCTGTCAACAGAGGGGGAGAAAACTTTCCTCTCGTTCATCAGCCAAACGGACGGAGGGATAAAGGGAGGAAAGTTGTGTGATCTCCGGCCAAGCCGTTCTCCATCCGCCCTCTAACCCCCCACACAGAACTCTCAGCAGCAGCCACTGGCAGCGCTCGCCAAGGTCACAGGGACAAAGTCAGGGGTGGAGGAGAGAGAGAGAGGGGTGAGAGAGAGAGAGAAAGTGTGTACATGTCTGCAGTGGAAAGTAAGAATGTGTTTGTGTTGCGGCAGATGGGATTTAAGATGAGGTACAAAAGTTTTGTGTTAACATGACACTGTCTGTGTGTGTGTGTGTGTACCAAGCACAGGGGGACATATAAGAACTTCTAAAACTCCTGTGGCTCTGTGTGTGTTTTTGTGTGGTTCTCTGTGTGTGTGTGTGTGTGTGTGTGTGTGTGTGTGTGTGTGTGTGTGTGTGTGTGTGTATAAAGATGGCTGCTGACTATGCCACAACTCAGCAGGCTCCGAAACATGACGATTAATGATCAGCTCTGAATCACTGCACTAATGAGGCAAACACACACACACACACACACACACACACACACACACACACACACACACACACACACACAGAGTCCGCACAAGTGTTTATTCTTTGACCCATCATCATGGTCAGACTGATCACAGCCAATTAGTATCAGATAACACACACACACACACACACACACAGTGTAAACGGCTCAGCTCACACATACAGTATCTCCATCCTCAGCAGACCACTGGATGCGTTGGCTGTAGCAAGTGATCCATCAGCGGCCCCGCTGCCATGCAGAGGTCAAACCCATCAACCCCTGAGACCGTTGCCAGGACGATGCACGCCATTCAGCCAACAACCAATCGCGTCGGGTCTCTCATGCTCCACAGCACACCCTGTGTAATCCCTCTGGAGGACGGGGTGGATTTTCAACATATTCTGTTCCGACCCATTAAAAAACTTTTTGGTTCAGCCTCATAAACGACCGGCGCAGAGGGAGGGCGGCGAGTGCTCAGCAGCCTCGCCGTTTAACGTCTTATCAATTTTCCCATGTAGTCACTTCAGGTTATATGAGGAGGACAAAAGCGTATTGATGGAGGGCTTTATTAGTGGGGTGAAACCGTTTCACCCGCGTGTGGAAGGACATTTTCACTTCCCCTTCAGGATGAACCGGGAACTTTTGATAAACGCTGGTATTTCACAAACCAAGAGAACAAATATTGTTCGTTTATTTGTTGCGTGAGAAGAGTTTGGTCATGACAGGACCAGAAACATACTCAACCCGGCCTTCATGCACCTTCCTGCAAATGAAATATAAAAGATGAGTGCAAAACGTTGACAACCGTTTCCTTCCCAGCTCCCATTCCTCCCCTTACATCGCTTACATTGTTAGTGACACTTGTTTTGTGTGTGAACCCCGTCACCTCCGCCTCCTCTCTGGCGTTCTCCTCCTGCTCCCTCACTCTGCCTTTGGGTAAACGTTTGTCAGCGCACTGTAAACGTCTAAGGCAAAGATATGCAGATTAACTCTAACCTGTTTGCATAACGAGCGTTTATTTGCCAGCGGTAATTATGGCGGCATGCCGAGGCCGTCCCAGAGCTGCCCTCAGGGTTCATTAGTGAGGTTCGTTAAGAGGTTAGCTAATCGCTTCCTCTCTCCTTAACAAATAGTGAAGCCTAAAAGTCCTGAAAAGTCTCCCGGTAACACGCAGCGAAGCTTGTGTTCAAGGAGACGCACACTTGGCGAGGAAACACAACACTCTCGCACAAATACGTTGTTGTTTCCAGCAGAGAACCCGTTCGAACACAAACACAATGCTGCTGAGTACTGGAGGGACAGAAGACAGTGTAGTTTTCCTTCAAGGAAAAAAAAAATACATATGGACACAGTGTGACACAGTGTAAGGAAGCTGCCAACAAATCTCATCAGTGAGGTGAAGCCAAAGAGGGAGAACACTAACAGAAAACATCATACTGCTAGAATTTCCAACATAAATATGTGATATGTGAGTAACGTTACCTAATTCTAATGGAATATTTACTATGACCTGCATTAATCCCTATAACGACGTCTTACATCATGATAGAGCCTGACCTAGAGGAGGGTTTGGGAGTAAATAACTTTCCGACAAATCTGCAGATGTAAATATTTAAATTACTGCACTGATTTAAAACCTTATGACAACGAAATGTAGCCGAGGCTTGATATTTTCCAGGTTAACCGTGGAATTGTTTACAGGTGTAAACAGGATAAAAATAATGGGAAACACACACACACACATACACACATGTTGAATTCTAACTTAGTGTGTGTTGAGTGTGCGTTGAGTGTCTCAGGGATCGATGCCCTCAGCCCTTCCACCCTCTCCTTCAGACAGACAGACGCGGTCAGCGCTGCCAGGCTGAGCATGTTCAACATTATGTAGATGGAGTCCTGCAGCCACCGGGAGCTTTGTAAATAGTGAAGGCTCCAGTTTAATGCTGGCCTACGGGCTGAGGGCAACAAAGACTGCAATGTTACATCTCTCACCGTCTCTAACCCTCGTTAGAACCCTCTCCTAACACTATAACGTCTTCTTCTCGTCTCTGTCCAATCATTTCCTCCTGCTGCTCAAAGTCTCATCTATCTATCTATCTATCTATCTATCTATCTATCTATCTATCTATCTATCTATTTATCTGGTCCCATTGCTTTTCTGCGTACTTACAGCGTTTCTGTACATTGTTTCATGTACGTGGTTAAAGGCCTTTTGCTTCCTCTATCTCTTAAGGACAAGAATAAAACAGCAAACAGGCGAATAGGTTTCTGTGCATCTAAAGCGAATGCTGCACTTCACAAACATGTTGCTCTTGTTTCTTTTTTTTCTTTTTTTTTCTTTTCTTTTTTTGGCCCCGCGTGTGGTTTCAGGTTTGAAATCAATTTGGCTCAGATGAAAGTTTTCAATTTCATTAGCTCGATCAAATGAAGCGCTGTTAACAGGCGGCGGTAATAGAAAATCATTTAGGCTGAGCGGCTCACACGCTCTCAAAGGACTGGTTAAGAGCTGCTCGGAGAGGGAGAGGTGGAGATGGAGAGATGAGAGGGAGGGCAGGACGGGGGACACGAGAGGAGAGGACGGTGACAGGTGGGAAAATATTGACAAAACACAGAGACAGAGAGGGAGAGAGAGAATGTGGGAAGAACGGGGAGAGAAAAAACAAAGGGATGAGGGAGGAGAGAGGAGAGAAGGATGGAGACACAGTGGGAGGCGAGAGAGTAAGAACGATAAGAAGATAATAATAAAAACAGAGAATGAGTTTTGGAGTGAAACTAAAAAAAAATGAATCAAGTGACAAAGGAGGAT
Source organism: Trinectes maculatus (assembly GCA_016785345.1). Classification (NCBI taxonomy): domain Eukaryota; kingdom Metazoa; phylum Chordata; class Actinopteri; order Pleuronectiformes; family Achiridae; genus Trinectes; species Trinectes maculatus. Next base: position 495,097 of record JAFBJQ010000441.1, read on the forward strand.
AAACAGAGGAGAAGGACAGAAAGAAACAAAGATTAAGCGTAAGAGTGATGGCGCTATGAGAACGATTAAATCAGCAGAAACGTCACCACCACGCCCGAGAAGGAGACGAATACAAAACGAAATGGAAACGACGGCGAAGGCGACAAAAAAGTTGTCTCTTTATCTTGTGTGTCGGCTAAGTGCCCGCTCCATTAAACCGCTATTACTGCTCCGCAGATGACTGTCAGGGAAATAATGTTGTTATCAAAGCATTAAATAAACTATAAAGCACGAGAGGGCTGACAGGTAATATCACCTCTGATGAGGAGAAAGAGCAGATCAGTCATACGTTAATAACGCAGCGGCATTATTCCGTACTGTGACCTGCGTTCAAACGTTCATCACAACATATTTTTATTTTGTTCAATGGAAACGACAGATGGTGAAATTTGTTTGGTACCGGTCCACATACCTGAATCTTTCAGAACACACGCAGCATACATCTGCTTTTCAATGACATTTTTTAGCTAACTACTTTTGTTTTTTTAAGTATGAATCAACACACTGTTTTTTTTTAAAAACATGAAAATTACTGCTCATTTTACTGTTATTTTACAGTAAAGATAATGGATGCATGTTACAATGGTGAGATGAACAGAGTGATGTCACAGTATAAATATAGAACAACAAGTGATGCATCAGGTTGAAATACAAAAGAAAATAGCTTCAACCTTTTAGATAGATGTAATCAGTAATTCACAGTGCGTTGCGTTAACACATGTTGTTAGGATCTATGCTGTTTGTGTTATATGTCACTATTCAAACTACTTAAAAACGGACGCACACATCGCAGCATGTGCTCCCAATAAATTACATTAAAACACGATTTGCTTTTGTCTCCAGTGAGCCACTGTGTCATGACGTTAACGACTGGCCAGAGTCTCGCCCGCACAGTGTGTGAAGCTAATGGACGTGGAAATGTGTTGCTCATGAGCACAACCTGAAACACACACACATGCACACACACACACACCCGTACACATACACGCACACACAATTAGTCTGGCTGTTCATGCTAATCTGACTGGCTCATTAGTAAGACCCTTAAACCTCTCGACAGGCCTTTGAACCCCAAACGTTTCATGGTCACAGAGTATACAGAGAAACAGAGGCTCACACACTCACACACACACACACACACACACAAACACACACATGCCAGAACATTAAAATAGTAAAGCAGAATATGCTAAAAAGAAAAGAGAATTTGATGTTTTCTTCATAAGATTGACGTTTATATCCAACAAAACAAACTCATACCTATACCTATACCTATACCTATACTTATATCCATACCTTATACTTATTCCTTTACCTATACTTATATCCATACCTTATACTTATTCCTTTACCTATACCTATATCCATACCTTATACTTATTCCTTTACCTATACCTATATCCATACCTTATACTTATTCCTTTACCTATACCTATATCCATACCTTATACTTTTTCCTTTACCTATACCTATAGCCATATCCATTACCTATATCCATACCTTATACTTATACCTATACCTATACCTATACCTATAGCCATACCTTATACATATACATATACTTATACTATACCAATAGAAAACAGTTATTTCACATCATCGGTAAACATCAGAGATAAAACAGCTGCTGGGTCTGTGTTGTAAGTAAATGTGTGTGTGTGTGTGTGTGTGTGTGTGTGTGTGTGTGTGTGTGTCAGTGTAAATTTGTCCATGCCTGCAGTAAACAGTATCCCTCTAGATGAGATACACATGGTCTCTCTCTCGCTCTCTCTCTCGCTCTCTCTCTCTCGCTCTCTCTCTCTCACTCACACACGCACACCTTCTCTCTACCCCCCCTTCAGTCTCTCACTCACACACACACTTCCTCCTCCTCCATGTGTCAGCGCGACGAAGACGAGTCGTTCTCCTCAACAAGAAAAGAGTCAAAGAGTCGAGACCTGTGTCTGTGCTGAACAACATACTGATGGAGTGTTTCACGCGTGTGAAAACACTTACTTCCATGGAAAAATGTACAGATATGATGATAATTACACTTTTATTTATCATATAAATAAGAGTTTCCTGAAGGAAAGAAACAATGGAAACCTCGTCAGCCTGTTTTCAACTCACTATAAACCATTTCTCTTCTTTTCACTCTGGACTAATAAAAAGATGAAATATGCCGAAAGAAAGCTCCAGCGGGCACAAATTGGTATTTTTCAGCATTGTGTTGGAAATGATTTGTGGACTGAAAACACAGGAGGAGCTCACAACTGTGCTGACAACTCAGGAAACAAAGGGTGAATTAATAAAACCTTGGGAAACACGTTTACCAGGCAGCGATGTGAGAGTTGTGCTGTTGGAAATAAAACTGAACACTGCACCAGCGGCCAAAGAGCGGTGGTGATGGACACTCGTGTCACCACGTTTGTGTGGTTTTTTTTTTTTCTCCCAACAGCCGCAGTGGCTTTGCTGTCACAATGTCCACAACACACAATAACACACAAGTTGACACCGGAAAAACAGGCTGAACATTTCTCGACGCTGGAAAAGGGAGGGAGGGAGTGAAGAGCACTTCACGTCCACCCACTTATGTTTTTCAGTGTCTCTGTGACCTCGCTCTCCCTCTTGGCTCCGGCCTCTCACTGTCACCATGACAAAAAGACCATGCCAGTGTCTTTCAGCCTGTGTTGGAGAAAAAGGTTCACAAAGAAGGGGTATGATTTTTACACCACGCGGTGTTCAGCCGCCGCCGCCGCCGCTGCCGCCTCGCGAATGTACGTCACTACTTTTCCTTCACATAAGCCAAACAAAACCTTTTCTATCAGTTACATTCAAACATGTCGGGCCATTGTTACTTTTTTTTAACAATAATAAGCTCCCTTTGTGTTCAAGTGTGTTATGCAGTGTGTGTCTGTGAGTGAGCAATAGTGTGTGTATGTGTGCGTGGGTTATATGTGTTAGCGTATAATAGTGTGCCTGAGTGGTTCAGCGAGCCAGTGAATGAAACTAACAATGAGACACACACACACACACACACACACACACACACACACACACACACACACACACAGAGAGAGGGAGGGAGAGAGAGAGAGAGGTGTGTGTACGTGTGTGCGTCAGTGATTTAACATCAGTAATTATTAATGCTCTGTCTTGCATGAGTAATGGTGCATAGTGCTGACATTCTGCTACAGGTTAAGAGTGTAATGCAAAATGCACACACACACACACACACACACACACACGCACACACACACACGCACACACCCACACACACACACACACACACACACACACACCTTTCTTTTTTTAAAGGCACTGTCAACAAAGCTGCAGGCAGTAAACTGACCTACTGAACACTCTGATAATCTGCTTCGAATTATGGAAATGCCAGTGCATGTGCTCTGATACAAACTTCAAAAAAGACCAGCCAGCCAATCAGAAACTAGTATTACTCAATGATCTCGCTCTAAGCAGATATATCTTAATAATAACTCATCTGGTTCAGTGCGAAATGGCCACCAAGCCCATCAAATCTGACAGTATGTCAGATTTTAATGAGGTGATACATTTAAAAAAACAAATGTTTTGATGCTATGTGTTTGACTTTCATTCATGTGTATGGGAAACCCCTGCAGTTGAGACATGACCCCCTGACCGCCCACTGACTCTTTGACTCTAACTGTTTACTTCTGATCAGGCTTCTCTCTGACACTCGGCTTTTGACGACAACAAGCAGCCAGGAACCACCTGGATAATGACACAACAGAGTGATGTAACGACAATGAAACCGAGTCACGTGACAACAGACACAACACTGTGGGAACAATGTCAGGAAACGACAGGAACGGGACCACCGCGGAAAACGGAATACAAATAAATACCAATTCTATCCAGGCAGTGGCATTTAGATATGAGGGGAAAACGTGAAATCATAAAAAACTAGAAATCCTACGCTAAAAACAAGTACAACTGGAAGCACAATATGGAAAATATGCATCTGCTGTAAGGAATAAGGTGAAGAGTCGGGAGGAGAGAAAGACGGAAAACAGGGAAAGAGTGCGAGAGAGAAAGAGAGAGAAGAGGAAATGTTGGTGTGAAACCGCCTGGAGGTGGCCATTACACCATTAGAGCCAGAGCTCCCAAACGCCCAATAAATACTGTTTAACCACAGCCAGCCTGGAATAGACCTTTCCCTGTGCATGTGTTTGTGTGCGAGTGATACTGAGAGAGAGAGAGAGAGAGAGAGAGAGAGAGATGCTCTCTCTGAACTGGGAAATCAGAGATTCCCAGTTCCCAGTCAGAGATTTCAACAGGAAACAACAAGACCAACATCTGTTTTACGCCCGCTCTCCAACAATTTCCCCCATCAAATCCAGGAATGCCGCTTCGCAAACCAGCGGCAGTTAAAGCTACTGCGAAGGAACCGGGTCAAACTGCACCGGAACAAGATCGAGCCAGGTGTGAGGTCGTTCCCAGTTCCGATGTCCGAGGGGAAAGGAAAGTAGTGTAACATGGACCGACTGATGAGGGAACAACTACACAGCATGGAGCAACATGCGTCGCCAGACGAAAGGTACGCAGAGTCCACGGAGGCGAAAGGGGACAACCTGGATTTCGTATTTCAGAGAGGAGAGAAAAGATTGGTTGCGTCTATGTCTTTTTTTTTTTGGTCACGCTGACGTTTTACCCGACACAGCTGTTTTCCGGCACGTCGCCCCTGTTCGCCCTTTCCTCCCCGGTCTCATGTTCGAATGTGCCATGCACCACGACCGCAGAGACCAGGGCTCTGCACAGAGCGCGACGCTAACAGAGGCTAACTGCTCAGTGGGCCGTGAGTGATCAGAGCTGATTAAAGCGCGCGCGTGCACACAGGCACAGCGGGCTCTCACAGGAGTGTGATACTAATGCTGAAGGACTGTGTCGCATGTGTGGGAAAACGGAGGCGTGCAAACTGCACTCTGCTTCAAAACCCAAAATATCTGTCAGCTTCCTTCATCTGATGCTGCTGCTTCCCGTTTCCCTCCCGGGAGTAAGTGGGTGGTGGCGTTGCACGACCTGGATTCTGTTTTGCAAGACAATGAAGGGCCATGATAACACACTCCGAATAAAGGAACCTGAACCCGAGCATGGAAGAACAGTGAAATTGTGTTCCACGGGGTTTTATAACATCACACACCACAACTCAGGTCCATTAAACCCTGTAGGAAGACCTATGATAAAGCCAGTGCTTCTCAAGGGTAGAAATATACTGCAGGAGACGGCGTGACCTGTTCTCTCTTTCTGTTTCTACATCGTGTGATTCTGAGCCTAAAGAAAGAATCTTCTGTTTGGATGATAAGGAGCAGTAATGTGCCAGGCTGCTGCTTCAACAACAATAATCAACAATCATTCTGCTCCAAAGCGCAGACGTGCATTTAGCTTCTGCAACCTATTACAACGAGGAAGAAAAGTAATCTGTCATTGTTTGCATCTGGTTGTGGCTTGAAAACTAATTTGCATTGAATTACAGACTTGACGGTAGCTTCTTTCATTAAAAACGGGGGAAGCTACAGAGCAGGTGGAGGACCGGACGACCAGGAACGACCTCAGGTGGGTGAAGGTGAGACGGCCCGGGCCTGGCACGTCTCACACGGGGCACAGTAAGGTGGATGAACACGATGATGATAATGATGATACGAGAAGATGAGAGGATGAAGAGGATGAAGAGGAGTGTGACAGACAGATGAGGAAGAGGAGGAGGGCAGCAGACAGACGGAGTTACCAGTCTGTCACAGCGCAAACGGAGCATTTGGCGCAGAGTGAGCGCAGAGGCTGAGACCAGGGTTCGTCTCTTTCCAAAGTAAAGCATCAGTATGACACCTGACCGCTTCAGTGTCTTCAGTCTGTGGGACGGAGCCGATGGAAGGAAGTTGAAGCAGAGTCTTATATTTCAGTCAGTGTTCCTGTGCCACCCTGCCAGGACGTGCCTGGACGTGTCCCGCGTCCTCAGCTCACATCCCAGCACCCATGCCCACACTGAATTCTAAGGAGTCAAGCGAATTTCCTATCATCACAAAGGCCTCGTGCCATTTTGATAAAAAGAACCCTCATACCGCCTCTAACAGCTGGAGGAGGACGCTGCCCATGCCGCGCGCACAGGGCTGGCTCTCAGATGGCACAGTGGTTAGTGCGCATCCGGCCCATGTCTCTGACTTCACATTCCACCCATCAAGGTGACCAGCAGCTGATCGATCGATCGATCGATCATTTCACGTCCCTGAGCAGTGTTACAGTGTGGGCACAAACACAGACGCGGATACGAGCTGAATCTGACGCCGCGAGGAGACGCGCGTCGCCGCCACCGCTCCAGCGCATCAACCACACGTCAACCGACTTTTATTGATAGATATTATCCTGTGTTAACTGTTGCGCGCATTATATATAATGTATAAACAGCAGGGTGTGCAAAGAGCTACAAACAAATAACATTAATAAAAAAAACCCGACAACTAATATACTATATATGTACGTATATATGTATGCAAAGCGCATACATATGGAAAGGTGCAGAATACGCACCGTCAGAGGATGAAAACCAACAACAGACAACATATATAAATATAGAATAAATTCACACATCGCGTGTTTCTATTCGCAGAACAACGACACGACACTGTCTGAACCTGGCAACAGGTTTCCACCGGCGGCTGCGTGTCTTACCTGTCCACAGGAGAAGCACCAGCAGCGGCAGCGGCAGCGGCAGCAGCGGCTCCCGGACGCGGCGTCCCGCCGGCGCGCCTCGCCTCCTCCGCACCACCTCCATCCCTCTGCTCGGTAAAAACCCTCCGGCGCTGTGCAGAACGGAGAAGTTGGGGAAATATTTTAATGTCGTGTCTCTTATCTTTGATCCCCTCAGACAGACAGGCAGGCAGGCAGGCAGGAAGACAGACAGGTCACTACCGCCTCGGTGCCATCACTAATCTCATTGTGGCCAAAGTGCGCTCCGGCGGTGGATGACCTGCACACACCGCGCAGAGCGGGTCTGCAGAGCGGGTCTACAGAGCGGGTCTACAGAGCGGGTCTGCAGAGCGGGTCTACAGAGCGGGTCTGAGGGGAGATCAGTCCTCCAGGGGTCAGTGATAGAGAAGAGATGAGAGCCCCCCCACCCCCTGTGGTGTAAATCCACTGCAGCTCGGTTCGGTCCCCGGTTCAGAGGGAGTCCGCGGCGCGGCGCGTCTCGGCGCAGCGCAGCCGCAGCCTGGGCGGTTGTCTCCGGCTGAGCCGCGCGCTCCTGCTGCGTCCTCCTTATCCAAACTGGACGAAGACAACTCACTGCCACTTTTCCCGTCTTCTCCCAAAGTTTGACAGCGAGCAGCGGCGGAGAGGAGCCGGGACTCGTCCCGCAGGAAAAGTCCACTTGGAGGGCAGAGACCGAACCGACGGCCGCCGGAGAAACTCTGTCAGCTCGGGCTCAGGTAGCAGGTCTCCTCCGAGACCCAGCTCCACCTCTCTCTCTCTCTCTGTCCCCACACACTCCACACACACTGTCTCCACACACAGTGTCCTCTTCCCGCTGCGCCAGGTCTGTGTGCGCGTCTGGACTCAACTTGAGAGGCTGTGGACTCCGGTCTGTGTGATGGACGGAGGAGAGGAGAGAAGAGGAGAAGAGGAGAGGAGGAGGAGAGGAGGAGGAGGAGGTCTGATGCCTCCAGCAGGCGGTGAGGGGGAGGGCGGGGTTTAAAGGATTTGACTGTCAGCTGATCAGCCAATGGACGATCTCAGAATTCAATTTGTCTTTTCCCCCAATTTCATACTTTCAGATTTTGGTGGTTTGGTCGTTGATTAGTCCCCCCCCCCTCTCTCTTTTCAAAATAAAAGCGAGGGAATAATAGATGGAAATGTGGACATGAACAATAAAACTAGTGTCATGTCAGAAAGTGATTTTATACACTCTGTCATACAGGAAGGAGCTGATCTGACAATATGATTTACACAACATCATTACACGGCCCTGCAACCACACACACACACACAGACACACGCCTACACACACACACAGACACCGACACACAGACACACACACACGCACTTCCCCGTCCTAACAATATAAAGTGAATGAGAGAGTTTTATTAGAGGTTGCATCACATCACATTGCGGTTGTACGACCTATCACACGCCATTAGAAGTGCCAGTGTGTGTGTGTGTGTGCGTGTGTGTGTGTGTGTGTGTGTCCCAGACGATATTTTATAAAGGCAGTGTCCCATGGTTCCCTTTGTCAGCTAAATGTGTAAAAGCTAAAGAGATGACATTGTGACTTATTGAATTGCAAATCAGCGGCTGGGTGGGGGGTGGGGGGTGGGGGGGTATGTGGTGGAGGCGTGAGGGGGTGTTCCGCTGCCTCCCCGCCTGCGTCTCGGTGAAGCTGCTGAGAAGGAGCGACAGCCCCCCCTAGTGGCACAAACAAGAAACATCTCTCTCTCTCTCTCTCTCTCAGGGGAGAGAGAGCTCAGTACATTTCCATCTCTCATTAGTAGCACAATGATACAGTATGAAGCTCTCAGCCTCATGGTGTCTCCCACATGAACCCCCTGTCCACTCTGTCCCTGTCCACTCTGCCCTGTCCACTGTCGTCCTGCACCCTCATGTCCACTGGTCATGTCCACTGCTCGGTCACATCACCCACCACACACCTTTCTGGCCTCCCGGCCACAGGCTGACAGCGTCTACAAACACCCAGCAGCCACCACTGCCCCGTCACTCTGAACCCATCACTCTGAACACGAATGCCAACACGTACAGGAACCTGCACACACGGTGCAATCATCAAAAATATTATTCTCTCTTTCCCTTTGCCAGGTTTTCACTATCAGAGAAAGCCTGGAGGCAGGAAGTGATCATTAAAGCCCAGACAGGAAGGCGTTCATTCATCACATTCTCATTTTGACGCTGCGCCTCAAAACACAAATTGGATGTTGGGCGCTGCTCAAATTAAACCGTGGTCGTCACACGGCATCACGTCCGGTCACTGTGTTTCTGTTGGCTGCCTGACACTGACCTGCTGATCAGCTCCTCATTAAGACAGGCCTGTTTCTAATGGCGTCGCCCGTCCTGCTGCACTCTGCCTCCGTGCTCTGTTCATCAACGCAGCTCCCGTTTAAAGGTCAGGGAGGAAGATGACTGACAGAGCACGAGTCCCAAGAGTTTGACAAAAAAAGAAAGGACAATAAAATTCTTGTGTCCGCAAAATTGTAATGTTAGTTTCTATCTTTGTGGGGGCCCTACGCACGATGCTTTGGGGGCCCCTAGTTTACCAAACTATGATGGCAAGAGTCCTAATCCATATATCCACTGGAATATGTGACAATCTATGACACTTCAGGAGCCAAACAGGTCACAGTCATGAAAACCTCTCATGTTCAAACTGAACATCTGAAGTGGAGCCGCTCAAACAAGATGGCTGATAAAAAATGTCAATAGAATAATAACAATAATAATAATAATAATAATAATAATAATAATAATAATAATAATAATAATAATAATCCTGTGTATGTCGATAAAACAGATTTTGAGTGTTTTTTTAAAAAATGTTTACTTCTAAATCTTTAAGCGATAACACAAACTCAAACTCTCACAGCAACACAAATATTATGGCTCTTTTACACAAAACAAAAGGACAACATCATCAAAAGCTGAACTTGTTGTTTAAACAACAAACTGCATTGTCACAATAAAAAAAAACAAGAGGGAGACAGCGACTGCAGCAATAACACAACTTCCACAATGATACAAAATAATCAACAACAGGCCTGACGTTAAAGAACGCTGTGTTTGTGGCTAACTGAGCTAGCTAGCAGGACGAGTAAACAAACTTGCTAAAAACATAGCGCTACACCGTTAACCCGTGAACTCTTGAACCCACGTGACAAACAAACAACTCACCTTCATTCTTCTTCTCTCACTCTTCCTCCCCTTTCTTCTTCGTGCGTTTATCCGCCTCACAGGAATAAACAAACTCTTTTTGACGCCATAACAGCTTTTCCATTCGTATCCTCACGGCGGAAATGGCTACCTGTCATTATTTTTGTGGCTACCTGTCAATCATTCCCATCTTTCCTGCCGTCTGACGTCACTCACTGCGGAAGTCCAACGATTTGGACCTAATTATGCTACAAAAGCACGAAACGTATTCTATTCTTATATGTTACGGTTATTGTTAAGTCTGCACAGTCGGCACATAGAAACGAAACACACAGGTGAGGTGGGTTTAACTGGACACAGGTGAGAGAAATCAGAGTGGGAGGAGACAAGCAGGTAGCAGGAAGTAAAACGACCACCAGAACCGCGAGACACGTGAAGTCAAAATAAAACAGGAAGTGGCAAAAGAATGAAACAAAACAAACAATTATGAACGTTCACAACTCATCATATGATATTGGTGTATAATAAATACTCCTGCAACAGTTAGATGACTTCACTTCATCCACCGGTAAGTGAAATCCAGATCTTTGTGGTCCCCCACTGAGCACAATATTCTCCTTCTGCCACCAGACTGTTCAGCACTTTATAACAGACGTGCCTCACCCGGGGCTGGGACTTCATCGGTGCTGCAAGAACCAGCTCCGGGTCCACTCAGCCCACCTCCCTGGCCCCGTTCTCACCGCTCCGCCAGATGGCTGATTTGGCAACAGCTCATATAATATAAGTTTATTAGCGTGTGTATGTGTGTGTGTGTGTGTCCACCCCCCATGACACACAAGTGAAATAATAAAAAAGACAGAGAGACTCATTCCCCTCAATGAGGATCCAGGGAATGTCTCCCTTCACGACTTCTCAGAGGTGATGTGACCTTTGCCCTGCATGTCTCCTCTAACAGGCTGAAACTCATACCTCAATAATAATAATAATAATAATAATAATAATAATAATAATAATAATAATAATAATAATAATAATAAATATCTATTTCCCTTCTGTACTTGTCTTGTAAAAGCTGCAAATGATGATTGATGAGTTCGTATTCACCGTGACACCTTGTCGCCGTGCGTGCGTGGAATAATAAGTAACTGACTGAGACGCTGAATGTGAAATTACATCTGATTATTCTGTTACTTCTCCCAAACCTCATGAAATATGGCTCACTGTGATCACAAACAAACATGCAAACAACACACAACTCGTCGCCAACGATTTGCCTGTGTCTCAGCGATAGTGACAAATATAACTCTGCCATGGAGTAATTGTGGTTGGTGATGAGTTGTGCGAAGAGACTGGACGAGATGTCAGGTCGGTTTAGCGACTTCACATACAAACTGTCTCCGTGCTAATTAGTGGAAACATTTACCATTCAGCTCTTGGAGAGACACCACCAGGTTACATAAATGTAAATAACACGGAGGCGGAGCCAAAGTCATGAAATTCAGTCGAAGCCTTAATTGGCTTGAATCTGAGCATTAAACGTCTGCTGCGTGTGCAGAGGCTTCATGTGTCTGTGAATGGGTTGAATGAAATGTTGAAAATCGCCGCACCGTATTTTTAAGAAGTCAATATTGTGTTTGCAAGGACTCAATAATCACACCATGTAGCTTCGTTTCATTACTTTACTGAACTGACCAAAACAAACGAGTTTACGACACCTGCCGTACTTCAGTGCTGAAACACTTAAAGGCACAGTAACCTGCCATGAACACAACGTAACATCACCCTATGGTGTTTTCCAGACATAACATTTCCCC
>JAFBJQ010000442.1:6651-34795 GCA_016785345.1 Trinectes maculatus
GCACGTCTCTACATGTAAAACCCCCGTCACCAGACTGACTACCTTGATTATCATCAACGTCCTTATTGATAGGAGACTGGTTTGTTATAACACCCTGATGTTGCCTTGGAACATGTTCGGGACAGCCAGAATGTACACTTTCATTTTCAGCATCAACATCCATGCCGCAACCATCCAATCCGTCTTTTCTCACGCATTTATTTTTAAACAATTCGTCAATAACTTTATTACTTTTATCCATTATATCCATTAAAATATCAAAACGTTCGTTATGATCCCTTTGCCAGTAATCAGACGGTATTCTCGGATCATTTATCTCTTCGTCATTTGCCTCGTCAACCAGCATCATTCTAGAACATTCACCCCCCGACAAACGTGCATCAACCAACATGTCATCATACTTGTCTATACCGTTCTGCAACACATCACAAATAATTTGAAAACGCGTGACCTCATCCAGTTCCATTATATTTTCGGGGACAACAGTACCAAGACGTTTCTGGCCGCATTTCTCCTACCATCAACGGATTTGAATTTTCTTTTTTGGAGAGGCATTTTTTTATATGACTTACAAATCAAACCCCAGAATGTATGATATTTGTCTATTTATTTTGAATTCAATGCTGAAGATCAAATAGCCTGTCACACTTTTGATTGAGGAGCAGAAACACTTTATCTGTACGTTCAATTCTATTTTTTAGATATGCTACCTCCTTCTGCAATTGTTGAACTGTTCTCACCAATTGTTGATGTGATGCGTCACTGCAGGATCCTGATCCCGCTTTTCCTTGTATAGATGGAATAGTAGGAATAAAAAGCCTTCGCGGAGGTGTATCCCTTCGCAGAAAAACCATTCGTGGAGTTGCGGCGATGTCCGAAGAGTCTTTTTGGTTTTTCTCTCAGGAGATGTAAAGTCCGCCGAATCCCAAATGCTGATATCTCGAGAAGTCCACTTTGACGGCTGTGATGAGAGAACTGAATCCTCACGATCTGTAATGAAATTGATAAAACCTGAATTAATACAAGTATGCGCAACACGAAACCCCCCCCCCCCCCCCCCCCCCCCCCCCCCCCCCCCCCCCCATTTTTAAACCGACCTCTCTTTTTCAGGAAAATGGGTGAACCGCCTGTTTCTTTGCGACGCAACTCCGTCGCCAGCCAAACCTTTTTCGGGGCGGGTGGTGGCTTTTTAAAGCTATTCGAATCTACCAATATAAAGTGTACAACATATATTATATCGTGTACAGTTAAATGTATTTTCTTTTAACCGTTTGGTTAAACCGTTCTACTTACTCAGATTTGTGTTCCTCAATGGCGTAGAGGGGGTTGTCTCTGAATCGTTATGATCTATAAAAACATACTTTTTAAACAAAACCATAAAATCAATATTATGTTTTAAATCTGTATAATTAATGAAACTAACAAAATACTTACTCTCCATTCTTCGTTAAAGTTGTGCAGAGTCCTTGTTAAAGTTCTGTGGAAACGCGAGTCCCTTTCTTCAGAAAAAGAGCGTGTTAAAGGCTGCAGACTCCGTTCTTTAAATACCCCTCCAAACAGTAAAAACGTTAACACCTTGTGTGACCCATAGCTGCGCTTTATTTTGCGTGTGTGTGTGTGTGTGTGTGTGTGTGTGTGTGTCACATCAAAGAAAATCTTATCTCCGAGCAGCTGCGCTGGTATGAGTTGATTAGTTAGTCTGCATGTATTTTTTTTTAACTTTGTTGGTTGTAATTACTACAATTTTTAAATAGTCTATTTATTCATTTAGCCCTATACTTTAAAGTAAAAACTGGAAAAGATACAAAGATGAAACCTATTTCATTTTAGTTCTTTATTAAGTTAATAACAAAAAATCTCATATGTGGATAAAACTTACCCTGTGGAAAATACAAGCGTGAAGATCTTTTCACTTATCTTGTGGGCATTACCCAAAACATATCCTATTTTTAACGCAGGAAATACTATCCTATCTTTGTAAACTTTGTTTTCAGACTCTGTTTAACTGAATACTTTTGCCTTAATCCCTTTAACCATTTATTTCATTCTTTTTATCGGTTCAAATTAACGTCATATATTTAATTAATCCTAGAAAAAGATACAAATGTAAAGCGCTTTTCATTTTATTTCGTATTTCACCTCAAAAGCACATTTAGTTTTGCGGGCAAACAGCTGCGTGTTTAAAACGTGGGAAATGTACTGTCTTCCTGTGTCATACTTAAAAGAAAAACCCCGTAGCATGCAAGCGTGAGCATTTTCACTTATATGCATTACTTCAAAGAACCTTTTTCCGACAGACTTGTTGGCGTCTTCCCGACCGCTAACACTTCGCGGGGGTGCTGGCCATCTGTTGATTGTTTACATGACACCAGCAGACTTGTCTGCATTTGTCCGTCTTTCTCATCGCGTTGTTTATTATGCCAAACAGCTGCAACGTTTAACGTGATGAAACGTGTCCTGACATGTTCTTCTGAACACTTTCCAATCTTTGTTGGTTGAAAATAATATAATTTAAAGCAATCTATTTATTTAATCGAGTTAGTTTAAATTAAATTTTAAAGTAATCGTAAAAAGAAATAGTTGCAGTATAAAACTAATGATTTATTTGAGAAAAAAAAGAGAATTCTTATTATAATTCCCTTTAACCCTTCTAATTTTTTAATCGAGTTAGTTACAATTAAATTTTAAAGTAATCGTAAAAAGAAATAATTGCGGTATAAAACAAATGGTTTATTTGAGAAAAAAGATCCAATTAATGCTGCTTACCACCGGGTGGCAGTGTCTGTGGGGGGATGGCTTATTTGAGAAAAAGATCCAATTAATACTGCTTGCCACTGGGTGGCAGTATGTGTGGTAGTCGAGTGTTGACGACAAGAGAAGAAGTATAGCCGTCGGTGTAGAGGAAAGAAGAAGAAGAAGAAGAAAGCGGACGATAGTATTAACTCCAATGCCGTTTTTATGTTGTTGTTTGCAGATGAAGGAAGTGATAAACACATAACAGAGACACACAAAAGCCGTTTGTCTGTAGATTCGCGGTCGGTGGATGGATTAAAAAGCATTACTATTGATGGCCAAGATGTATTAGCAACTAAGCTAACGGCTATGGCTATCATCCTGGCGTACGCATGCGCAGATTTCTCTCCCTACGTCACGGGTCGGTCGCAGGTCATCCCCAGGTCAGTCCGGCACGCGCCAAGGGTCATAAATCAAAAGGTCAGTGGGTCAGGACCGTGTCACGGAGTCATAAAACAATTATAGGGGTCATAAAACAATAAAACGATTATCGAAGGTGTGAAAATGAAGGTGTTGACGTTAATGAGATGCAAGGGAAAGGATATTACTACTATCGGCAATCTGAGCAGAGCGAGTGAAGAGTGTGTGTGTTACTGTTGTGTGAGTGAGTGAGTGTTTGTTTGAGTCCTTCACTTTATTTTTTTTTTGCTTTTTTCCCCCCCAGCAGTGAAGTCTTCGCTGTCTGGGGGTCTCTTCTCTGTCTCTTTTCGACACTTTCTTGTCGTTTTTCGTATTTTTTCTTTATTTTTCTATATCGGACGGACATCATGGCGACTGAAACAGGGACCGGCAGAGCGACTCAGAGAATGGCTGATGGACTGATAGAACGACGCACGGAGAAGACGGGTGAGATGGTGATAAATAAGGAAATGCCATTCAAGAAGGATTTAACTGTTGGTGTGGAGCTGGTGGGAGAAGCCCGGATTGATGTGAGAGAGCTGATGAAGTGTGTGCGGGAGCTGTGCGGCGGGCTGGTGGCCTGCCGATGCACTGCATCAAATAAATATGAAATCACCATGAGCCACATTAAAGGAAAGGAGAGGCTGCTGGAAGGATTTAAAATAGGAGATACCAGTGTCATAACAAATGAGCTGAACAATGATGAACTGGTGGTTTCATTCCTTAACCTGCCGGCTTACATCGCGGACGAGGACATCATAGAGAAACTGCACGGCTGGGGAGTGACAGCCACGGGAACAAATGTGGCGGATGGAACGCGCTTTCTACGCGTAAAGTTTAATAACCAAGTCATTGCCATACTCGGCCAGGTTTAATACGGCTCTCGGACCGGAATACTTCAGAGTCATCCATGACAGACAGGTACGTGTGTGTCGCCTGTGTATTCAACCCGGGCATATACTTCGTGACTGCCCTGAATTCATGTGCCATAAATGCGGTGTACAGGGGCATTATGCTCGGGAGTGCGGGAGAAGGGAGGAGAAGTGGGTGTTATGCCTGATGAACAAGACGCAGTGTACTTGTAATAACAGTGAGGGAGAGGTGGAAGAAGCCAGCGGGGAGGAAGCACTCTAATGCGCAAACTGGTCGATTTCGAGTGGCAGGCAATGTAGAAGGTTGTCGAAGGTAGAATGTTTTTTTTTTCTTTTTTAACAACTTAGGGGGTTGTTAAAAGGGTATAGGGGTCAATGGGCCAGTTAGACAAAATGTTGAAATATCCCTTTTAAACATGTCTGAATTGTAGTGGTTGTACTGTTGTACAGTTTTGCTGTTGCACATTTTAAATTGTTAAATTTTAAAGCTGTCTGTAAAGGGTGTCCCTTTTGTCACGACCCCTCGATTCCATTTGCAGCCATTTTGATTTTATGTAAGAGCCAAAAAATCTATATTTCCTGTAAGTGGTTTTACTGGTTATTTCATACTTTTGCTTACGATTTATTTTAAATATGTTGGCAGCATGTTTGCACAGGAAACTGCCTATGAATGTTCTTGTTAAATGTAATATTGCACTTTTTAAGCTTGATTAAAAAGTGAAAACAAATCATTTTGTTCTGTTTTCTTTTTTGAGCATAAAGTGAGAGGGTGCAGTAAAATTATAATTAAAAAATGGATTTTACAATATATTACGCTGTTTATTAAATTGTAAATTTACAGTAAATTATTGGTTAATAATTGCATTACTTTCACAGCAATTTGCTGTAAATATTTTCACAACAATTTACCGTAATTAATTCACAGTACTTTACTGTAATTATTCCACAGTAATTTACAATAAAATAACAACACTTTACCATAAATTCATGGTTGCCATGCCCAAGGAATTACCGTGATATAGCAGTAATTAGCTGTGGACTTACTGTAAACTAATGTGAAATAAATACAATAAATTGCTGTGAAAATATTTACGTTGAATTACTGTAAAAGTAATGCAATTATTAACCAATAATTTACTGTAAATTTACAATTTAATAAACAGCGTAATATATTGTAAAATCCATTTGTTAATTATAATTTTACTGCACCCTCTCACTTTATGCTCAAAAAAGAAAACAGAACAAAATGATTTGTTTTCACTTTTTAATCAAGCTTAAAAAGTGCAATATTACATTTAACAAGAACATTCATAGGCAGTTTCCTGTGCAAACATGCTGCCAACATATTTAAAATAAATCGTAAGCAAAAGTATGAAATAACCAGTAAAACCACTTACAGGAAATATAGATTTTTTGGCTCTTACATAAAATCAAAATGGCTGCAAATGGAATCGAGGGGTCGTGACAAAAGGGACACCCTTTACAGACAGCTTTAAAATTTAACAATTTAAAATGTGCAACAGCAAAACTGTACAACAGTACAACCACTACAATTCAGACATGTTTAAAAGGGATATTTCAACATTTTGTCTAACTGGCCCATTGACCCCTATACCCTTTTAACAACCCCCTAAGTTGTTAAAAAAGAAAAAAAAACATTCTACCTTCGACAACCTTCTACATTGCCTGCCACTCGAAATCGACCAGTTTGCGCATGAGAGTGCTTACATGTGCGTTGATCCCTCCACGCTTCCTCTTTGTCTTTGAGCCAGTTTCTGGATTGATACAGCATCTGTAAATCAACAATAAAGTATTAATATCAGGTTATCTTTTGTGTTAAACTAGAAAAATTGCATTTCCTAGCGAAAATGCAGTGGGAATGCTCATTGCTGAAAAGAAAAACTCTGCTGAAAATGCATGTCCTAAAAGAGCAGAACATTTTGATAGTTGAATGGTTTTAATAGCATAAAGTATGAAGGAGTTGAAACGTGTTAAAAAAAAGGGACATACTGTAATAATAATAATAAAAATAATAATAATAATGAAGAATTTTCACTACCACACTGGTAGTGAAAATTGGGAGTGTTACTGTGCAGTTTTATGTGCTTAATAAAGTGACTAACGTTATCAGACACATAAATGCACCCACTAAATTTACAGTGGAACATTATTCACCAAAACAACAAAATTAATAAACTAGAAGAGGAAAATGCAGGCAAAAATAATAACAACTTGTTATGTGAAGAGGAAAATGGACCCCTGCCGAAGCAAAATCTCTTTAACTGAGTTACAAAAAACCAGGACAACCGATGCAAATCAAACTATAAACTAGAGCATATGCAGCAGGTCAATGATCTAGCTACAATATCAACTTTTTATTCATCATTTGATGGCTGTAAAAAAAAAGAAAAAAAAAGTTGTTTAGGCCTAAAAGACAAACACCCTGGTAACAAGCCGTTGATGGATCAAGAAATGCTTGGAAAAAAGAAAGCACTGACGTTATATGAGCCTACGTGCTGCTCTACTGAGAATTTCACATGCAAGATGAAAGAGAAACGTTAACGCTAACGTTAGCGTGGGTGTTTTGCACCGTATTAAACCAACTAGAACTTTCTAACGTTAACGCAGCCACAGCCTCAACTCAAAATGTGGAGCAAAGATTCACTCTACCGTGACACAAAACGTCCCTTGAGCTCACACAAACAGTTAACCAAATCAACTAACCGTGTTATCCTCCGTGCGGTTGCTACTCGCAGCCTTCGGTGAGGTGGGTGTCACTCGGTTTGACTCTTTAGAAATGAAAGCGTCAGAGAATAAAGAGTAATTAATACGACGAACATCACACTCGCTTAAATTGTCAATATAATGAACGCAAAGGTAGAAAACGAGGCTTACCTTCTCGTGTTCTCTGGGTGAGTGGCATAAAGTCCATGCACCAACTGTTAGTATTTGAAAATATCCGCGGCAGGTCCCACAATTCAGTGCGGTTCATGTAATTTGCTGTGTTTTTGCGTGGAGAGTCTTAATACAGTATTTTGCGGTGAAATAACACAATAAAATGCTGTGAAATCTCAGCAATAATTAAAACAACCAATAATACAGTAGTTTACTGTGATGGCACTGTTTTTATAGTAAACTTCTAAATTACAGTGTCATACTGTGAACATTAAAGTTAAATCCTGTAAAGTGAT
The DNA here is from genome assembly GCA_016785345.1 of Trinectes maculatus. NCBI lineage: Eukaryota > Metazoa > Chordata > Actinopteri > Pleuronectiformes > Achiridae > Trinectes > Trinectes maculatus. Next base: position 13,907 of record JAFBJQ010000442.1, read on the forward strand.
AATACTGCAATTTATTGTGAAATTTTACAGTTGACTATTGTGAAATCCTGGTAATTATTTACAGTGTATGGTCAACTGTGTATGGAAGTATTCTTCTTTTCCGGATTACACTGATCAAATGGAAAAGTGTTATTGCAACCATGGGAGAATCCGGCGATTCTTTGCATTTTGAAGTGCAACAGTTGCAGGGCTCTGCTCGATCCCTTGTTTGTTTTCTACCAATAACTGTTAATCCTGTAAACCCCAAATATAGAAAAACACACACACAAAAAAAACATTCAGATGTTGTTGTAGGAGGTTTTCAAAAATGTTATGTTTTTGTAAGTTTTTATGGAAATGTTGTAATATTGCAACATTGGGCAAAATGGGGGGCAGAATCTCCAGTATTTGTACACATTGTCTGAATAACAATGCAGAACCAAGGATTCATTTGCAGGGGTTAACAAAAGTTGTTGGAGCTTGAAGGTTGTCTTCTTACATTACTAGGATTGTGTTGGATTGACAAATTTAAATAAAGTCCCATTACTGGGCAATTCACTTTTGCATGGGGAATTTAAATAGCTGATAACCTGCAGCAGTGTTGCATTACAGGTCACTCCATGGAAATGCCACATGCTTGCTTAAGTGAGAAAATAGTGTGCTCTCTTAATAAGGGGGGACAGATGTGGAGCACATTGCAGAGCCACAGAGACCCAGAGGACTGATAACAATGACAGATAATCACTATAGGTAATTTCTTTCTTCCTTAAGCGAGTCCCTGTTGAACTATGCTTAACACCATCAAATGTCATCTTGAAATCATTCCAACAGTATAGCACGCAAAACAAGATTGTTGCACATTTGGCAGCCAGTTTTTTTTTATACAACAGCAATTTCCCTGAATGAAAAACGCAACACTTACCCCAATAATGATATACACGGTGACTAACTCCTTTGGTGATGTAGCGTTTTGTAATATATATACACACACACACACACACACACACACACACACGTATATGTATATATTCACTTTAAATCAGGCAGCATGGACTAACTGTTATTTGCTTTCCAACCTTCTCTGTGTTTATTGTCGTGATTTTATTTTGCTTATTGTTTTAGGCCAAGGGTTTTTTTTTGTCTTTCAAACGCACAGTATTTGAGTATGCAATGAAACTTTTGTGTCAGTGTGGGAGTCACGGCAATCTGAAAACATCAGCTATATTAAGTTCTCTCTCTCTCTGTGGAAAAAGAAATGGTGTCTGATCTCTTGGTGCCATCAAGGGGGCGTTTCATAATGGGCCTCTGTAGCTATTAATATGTTTATGAATTCAATTAATCAGATGGAGTTACAGTTTTTCACTGTTCTATACTACATACATTATTACGTTACAGTATATTCTTGTTTGTATGTTTGATCCTCTTATATATCATATCCATCCTCTTATATATCATATACATCCTCTTATATATCATATACAGTTAGATGACACGGTTATATTCTTTTTTTTAAATCTACAATCACAAACAGTTGCACATATTTAAAATGGCAATAACTCCATGTTGCTTTATAAGACCTTTTTATTGTGTTCATTTCGTATCATTATGTGTTAAATAGCTCTTAAATGGTCAAGTGAGACGTTTTGAAACAGCAGATTTAAAACAGGAAAAACCAAAACAAGGAAGAGAAGTGAATCTCGTTAGTGCACAGCAGAGAGAACACGGACACCTGACATTTCCTCTCATCTCTCTGTCACTGATCTTCACGAGGGGTTCTCTCATTTGTATTTGGCGACAGAGTGCAGCCTGTGCGCTGCTGCGGCTGCGGCTCATACGCAATCCCTGGATAGGTGGTTGCCATGGATTCCTGGGTCACATGCGTGGGTTTCCTGTAGCCAGAAGCAGCAGAAGATGCTCGGGCTAAAAATCCAGAGCCATTTTCATTGAGAGAAAAGAGACGATCCGCTGCAGATGGCTTCCTGACTGGGTGGTCTGACTACACCCGTCTGGCTTTTTTTTGTTGCCCCCCCCCCTCCCATCAGCACCCAACCTGCGCGCGTCTGATTCTTTCCGATCCGCAACAATACCGGCAGCCTATAGTCCACATTGATAGACTGATCACAGGAATGAGTATAGAAATCCCTGAAGGACTGACGGAGCTGTTACAGAGCTTTACCGTGGAAGTGTTGAGGAACCAGCCCGGGGATTTGCTCGACTTCGCCTTGCAGTACTTCACCCAGCTGAAGGACCGTGAGACCAGAGAGGCCTCGCTCGGCAATGACCAGAACTCGGCCCCGAGACCTGGGAAAGCGGTCAATTTCATTGACGAAGCCATGCAGATCGATTCGGAAAACGGGGAGGAGGAGGAGGACGACGACGACGACGACGAGGAGTTCATGGGTAGGGAACCGCCGGACGGGTTCACGACATGTCCGGGCCATAGTGGACGTGTGTGTGATTTGCATTGTGGGCATGTATGTTCATTGGAAAACACATAGGGTTGCAGTGATGCTCCGGCGCTCGCAGCCTTGCATCCATCATTTGCCATATATGGTCATGGAGGCTGAGTGGCGCTTAATGAACACGTCCTGCGCTTCTTGTGCAGACACATAGTCCCTTAGCGCTAAAAGGCGTTCAAAATAGCCGCAATCAAGAGACTCGTTTTTTCATGCTTTGTCTTTTTTTTAAAAAAATTATTTATAAGAAAGACCTTGCACCTGTAGGTCATCTGTATATTTTCACTTTGCGATGGGCCTATAAACCTTTATGTATAGAAAAACACGGTGAGGCAGATTGTGATTAAAGACAAACGTGTGTTTGGCTGCCCGATGTTAACTGTGGTCATATTCAACACAATAGCCAGTGCTGGATTGCCATAAGGTGCAGCAAGTAGCATAGCAACCCAGAGCTCTGACACAGCATCCCAATGAGTGGTGGGGTCTACAATGCAGGCTGTTATATAAGCACCCTTTATTCAAACATTAAGCTAAATATGATAGTATATCTTTTTTAATTCGTGTTCCTGCACCATCACCTCTGGTGTCTTGTCATTATGATATGCAGTGTGCACCCTTGGAAAACACTAGCTGGCAGGCTATTAATGGAAAAGACCTCCTACCTGATGTATATTTCATGTTGGGTCATTGTTTTGGAGGTTGGGGCTTGGTCTACATTCATTTTATTTCCCTGTCCATATTTGTTTCAAAGCAGCTGTCCTCATTCTGGTTTTAATCACATTAATACAAAGTGCTAGTGAGCACATGCAGGCCCAGGTACAGTATACTCTGCTCCACATATTCCACCAACTGTGTCCCGTCTAGTAATAATTGAGGTACTCTAAGATGGATTTACATGATGTTATAATTGAACACACTAATCTTTTTATGGTTTTGCAGCCCCGGTAATAAACAGATTCATCAGAAGAGCATCAGGTGAGTTGCTTCCTGTTAAAAGCCTGTTCTGTCAAGAGGAAAGCTCTGGACACTGTCATTCTGGAAACATACTCTAGAAATGGATGAGAAAATGTCTTCAAGCATAGTCACAGCATTTTTCCATCTGTCTTCTCTCAATGTCCTCAGTAGAGGAAAAAAAAATAAGCTAAAGAATGTAAAGCTTAGGGAGAGAGAGGGAAACGTATGACCTGCAACAAGGGTTTCTTGGCCATGAGCTGAACTGAGGCTATTGCTAGTTAGAATAATATTTACTAAGAACAGGCCATATAGACTTTAGACAGACACCAAGGGCGCTAACTTGCAAATGAACAATATCTTATAGGTGAGCAACATGCTACTGCATTATCCAAAGCGGTTACACTGTCGATAACGCAAATAACATTTTTGAATCAAGAAGATAAATTATTTGTATGTACTGTGTGGCAGTAGCTGGACAGTACGTTCATTTGTTGTACTATGTCATGCAGTGTGTGCTGAAGCATTCAATCCTGATGACGACGAGGAGGATAAAGAGCCAAGGGTGGGCTTTGTTCCATTACACATTTATTTATTATCATTTTGTTATTGAATTACTGCCAGAATTATGAATCTGAATCAAATAGTCAACATTGTGACTTATTTTGTGCAAGGGACACATCACAGGAGTGTGTGTTTTGTTTTGCAGGTGACTCACCCAAAAACAGATGAGCAGAGACAGAGACTACAAGAAGCATGTAGGGACATTCTTCTCTTCAAGAATTTGGAGCAGGTGAGTGGACTGTTTCATAAACACTCTATACACGTCTGGTTTGTCCACCGCGGAGATGATGGTGCGAGGCCACTGTTCAGTGTACTGTGCATGATTTTTAAAGATGTTTAAGTAGCTGAAGATACTGACTGATACTGTGTGAGATTCATTGTGTTTTTTCATGTCTTGTCTACCATACAGGAAGAGATGTCTCAGGTGCTGGATGCCATCTTTGAGAAGTTTTGCACAGAAGGGGAGCACATCATTGATCAAGATGATGATGGGGACAATTTTTATGTAATTGAAAGGTAAAGACTTACGTCAAATGTGAACACTGATTTTTACATATGTAATTTTAAAAATAAATATTTTTAAAAATAAATATTCATAAAGTTCTATTCTGTTGCTGACTGGATTTCAGGAGACACTGCTGTGTTTGCGTTTTGTTCAAATTTTCTGAGTTACGATTTTGTCTTTTGAATTTTCTTTCAGTGGGATGTTTAACATCTATGTAAAAGTTGATGGCACGGAGAAGCTGGTCGGCTGCTACGACAACAGAGGCAGCTTTGGAGAACTAGCATTGATGTATAACACCCCCAGGGCAGCCACCATAATCGCCGTCTCGCCTGGAGCCCTTTGGTGCCTAGTGAGTTAACCATTAAATCCTCATGCAAAAGCACAGTTAGCTCTGTGCTGGGCTGCTATGGCATGCTGTGCTGTCAGTTGTCAGGCTTAACTGTAAACACCCAGGTGGTCTGTGCGTTCCACCTGGTATCATTATTGAGATCACAATATAATGAATAATGACAAATAAAGAATGAAACCCAATGAAATTAAACATGAGATGCACTAGTTGTGCCCCTGAATATGAGTTTTAGTTGTTGATGCTGAGTCGTAATGAATGTGCAAACTGAACATGAAAAAGAATATTTCTCAATATAATGCAGCCCCATTCAGTGACCTCTGCTATCAGATCAGCTCTGATTAAAAAAAAAGGCTTAACTTCTGTTTGAGCAAGTGTAGCCCTGTGATGAGTTAAGTTGTTACCGATTATTATAGCTAGGACCATTATAGAGCTGGGTTAAAATATCGATTCAGTGGTATTTTTTTGTCATGACAAAATCAAACTAATTAAATCATTGTTACCATAACTGTTATTTTAAATGTGCAGTTGCTGCCTTATCTTTTTTCTGCAAAGCAGCATGTTTATTAATTACTCAGTGGGTGCTATGTCCTTAAAATGGGTAACCGCTTTGTTATATCCTGTCTGCACAGACAGGGCAGGTTGCAGCTGTATCCCAAGTTGACCTGGATAGATACTTGTATTGTGTGTTAGAGTCTGTTAACACGGATCCAGATCTGTTAAACTAACAAATAGCGGTGATGAGAGCTTCTGAGCAAATGGCAGACTATAGTAGGAGCTTTAATTAGAGTCTGAATTAAATGCGGGATTTAAGTACACTGTCATTTTGTGTAGTGGTAGCTTGATTAACATAATAGTACTCCAACCTTTAGGGCAAAGGACCTTTAACATATTGTCTAAATATCCAGCGTGGTCCCATTGTTAGCAGGAAATACTCTGTCAACTTAAAGTCTGGTTTACAGTGACCCCTACTGCAAAGTGCTGTTTCACATTGGTTCCTATGGTTAATAGTATTAGACCAACAGGAACTGCAAGTGAAAGCAAGCACAATATTAAATGCTATGATAGTGCCGGACTTTCTGGACATCCTGGAATTTTAAATGCATTATGTATATTATGATTTCTTTAAATGTCTGTGTCAGGATCGTCTCACATTCAGGAGGATCATAGTGAAGAATAACGCTAAGAAGAGGAAGCTGTATGAGGCGTTCATAGAAACGCTACCATTGCTTACATCATTAGAGGTAAGCTGATTAGCATTGCCCTCCAGCATAAAGTAACTGCAATATACATTCACCATCAAACAGTTGTCAGCCAAATATATTTTCTTTCACAGCTCTCTGAGAGAATGAAGGTTGTAGATGTGCTGTCCACCAAGGTGTACAACGATTCACAGCAGATAATTGCTCAGGTGATGAGTCTCCTTGCATCTGATCTTGAATCTGTGTTTTTATTTTAATTTCCTACAGAGCCTTTAGAAACACACTGGGACAGCTATTTTGCTGCTAATAAACTTCTCATCAATGATTTGTGTTACAGGGTGATTTAGCAGATTCCTTCTATATTGTCGAGTCTGGCCAAGTTAGAATCACCATCAAAAGAAGCAGAGTAGGTTTTGCCTGGTCTCTCTTTCATTTTTAAATGTTTAAAAACCTGCAAACTACAGTCATTTGTGGTTTTTACACGTATGATTTTGTTTGCATGTTTTTTTTCTACCAGACGAAAAAAGATCAGGAGGAAGAGGAGGTGGATATTGCCACATGCTCCAGAGGCCAGTATTTTGGGGAGTTGGCGCTTGTCACAAACAAGCCCAGAGCTGCATCAGCCTATGCTGTGGGGAGCGTCAAATGCTTGGGTACATATTTTTTTACACACACACACATATATATTTATATAAATATATATTACAAGCATTAGCATGTAACATTGTGACATGAGTGACATTTGAAACAGTAATATTGGACATTCTTATGCATGTAATTGCCTTGAATATGTGTATTTTAACAGGGATATGTTTGTTTCAATTTCAGCACTCATATTTTTAGTATTCCTTCTTCAATTATTCCTGACTCTTCTGTTTTTTTTCAGTCATGGATGTTCAGGCCTTCGAGAGATTGCTGGGACCATGCATGGACATCATGAAGAGAAACATTGCCAACTATGAGGAACAGTTGATCAGCCTGTTTGGAAGTAGCCCTGAGATTGAGCAACAGTGTGCTTAAGACGGTTCCAGTGATGGACCATGATTCAGTCGCTAAAAAAAGAGGCTCTATGGATGTGTTTTCTCCACTGATCTCTTAAATTACTTTTCTTATTTGAAATGTGAATACCCACTGAAATATTTGTGTATCAGATAAAAAACAGACTACATATGATTCCTAAATGAGACCAGGCACGTGTCAACAGTGTTCGCCAGAGTGTGACTAATGTAAGCCAAAGCATTAGTCACACTTGTTAAAAATTATATTTCTCATGAATCTCACCTTAAAAATATAAGTGTACATTTCACTTGTAAGTGTCAGATGAATAGTTTGTTTCTATACTGATCTTTTTTGTTAATCCTCACAGTGTTAGTTACACATGCAGTATCATGTTTTTATTTTTAAACTGTTAACTATTGTTTGTTAAAACCAGAAGCCAAAGCAAATTTCTTACAGGATAATTGTGAGCAAATATACATGTCACATTCTGTATCAGTTGCAGTATGAGGTACACCTTTACAAGAGAACCCAACTTGAAAAAGGATAAACAAAGAAGTGGATCTAAGTTTGTATTTGAATAGCATCACTCACATTTCGATCACAAGACAATATAGACTTGGAAGAATTTTAACATTTTTGCATTTTGTCATGAGATTTAATCCCTTGAATCCATCGTCATAAACTCTATTTCATTGTTGGGAAGTGACTGGCTGTCAGCCTAATACCATGCTTTTGCAAAAACAAAATCAAACTTCAGAGAGATAGATGCTAGTTTTGTAAGAATATACACACATTGCTGTACAATTTGAAATAAGTATTTACTGTTAACATATAAGCCCACCTTTCATTTAATCTCACTCCACTAAGCTGTTGCTATTTCAGGCAATGACTTGAGACAATTAATTTTCTAGTATTTTAATGTCAAATTTAAGTCTGTTTATGTGCCAGTGTTTTATGATGATTATATTCATTATTGCTGTTTACCCCGGCATCTTATAATCTTTGGAAAATCATATTTTGATGTTCCCTCTAAACAGGAATATAAAGTGGGTCTCTCTCTCTCTTTCTCGCTCTCTCCCTCTCTCTCTTCTTCACAATAATAATTGACGTTTTCTGTATTTAGTCTGTGGTTTATTGCAGCTTTCATCCTGAACTGACTTCCCCCCTTTGTGCAGGTAGTAGGCTACTGGTAATTTATGATGGCAAATCCATAGTATTGGATGCATTGAGAGAGCTGTATGTTTCACTTTTCATGACAATAAAAAACATTTTTGTATTCTGCGTGTCAAGTTATTAGTCATTCAATTAAATTACAGTACCACTCCATTCGTTCATTTTTTAATTTGTATAGTCACATTGTTGTTGATCTTCTCCATCTTGTATTAAAGTGAAAAGAAAAAAAAACGAAATCTAGACAGAATTATCTTTGCTGCAGTCCAAACACTGCAGTTAAAAAATAACCATGTATTGTTCCTGTTATTGCCAATCAGCTGTTACTGCATAGTAACAGGCATGTACTTTCATCCAATGATATGATGATAAACAAACTTAGCCCCGCCTTTTAACTTTCTTGCAACGCCATTGACCAATAGAATCTCAGAATCTTTGTTATTGACGTTTATATTCACCAATAGGAGAATCCTTTTCACAAACATCCAGTCCCACCCCTCGAGTGAATGCCAGAGAGTTTTTTGATGGCGACAGGTCTGGTAAGTAGAAAGTTGATTACTTTTTACCCAATAAATAAATTGTTAGAACTAAATTTGAACACGAGCATTAAGGGGATTATGTCTTCGCAGTTGCAACGCTGTCTTTTAACAGGGCTGTCACGCGTTTATTTAATGTCGAGTCGCAGGTTACGCTCGACCGTGTTTTTTTCCGCTGCGACGCTGGTTGTTTTGGTGATAACAAACCCACCCGACAGTAGTTTTGTTTATTGAAAGACGACAGTGCGTTTGGCGAAGTCTCGTGAAGATTTGTTTGTAAATGTCGTTGAAAGGCCTCGTGTCATTCATTTTGAACGGGGCACAGGGGTTGCGTCATGCCCCAACTTGTTGACATTCTTTTGTTTACAGTGTTCGACCCGACGGCCTCTGGGTTTGAGCCGAGGACACTGCTGCTACTTCTGAGGACTAAAGAAACCACAGACCCACACTGCAGTCTGTCTGTATGGACACTGCGATACTTTCGTAACGTTTTGTTATCGACGTGTCGTTATAACATCCGCGTTTACGGAGTTGAAGAGACGGTTTGTCGGACGGTGCAGCGACCGTTGATCGATCATCTGAACCTCAATCACCATTACTTCTTCTTTTTAGAGCGATATTATCCAATGCTCACGGCTTCTTTTATATTTTTAGACGTTTTTAACTGCACGTCTCCAAACATAAAATAATATTCGCATAAGCACAAAGAGTTTTAACGCTTCCGTTGATATCCTTTTTTTTCATCGATTTTCTTTTTATTTTTGAGGCTCTTCATGCCATTTTACCAGACGGATTTCTCGGATTTCTCACTTATACTACGCAGCTATGAATGAATGAGCGCCGCTAGTACGCATGCGCTACAGCCTTTTAAGTTTATAAACAAGGCCTCCACGCAGCGAGTCACATGACCAGTCAGTGAGGCTCGCTGCGTAGATCCACAGACAAAGGAGTCCCTAAAGACTGCATGCCCTTTTACATTAATACAATACGTGACATTTCCTGTCATGATTACATTCTGTGTAGGATAAGTTCCATTCGTTGATGTCAGAAATATTTGAGAAGCTAATGTGTTTTAGTTGTTTATTCTGTGGATTTCTTCACCATGCCTCAGTGAAACAATAATATTACCATCTGAAATCAGCTGTTCTGTTATTCAGACTTATGTATGCAATAAGAAAAACTCAATTTTCATTTCTTTTGGGTGAGTATTAAGTAAGCGTAGTGAAACAACTTTAACTTTAAATAGAACTGTGCAGCAGTCTCACTTTGCTTGTGAAACCTCTAATTTTGTATTTTGGTTTCGCTTGAACCCAGCCGACGTGGCAGAATTTGGTGATGGGAGCTGAGTAAACTGGTTTAACAAGAAAAGGAAACAGGGGACATTGTGGAAATGGACGAGGCCTTTGATCCACTGAAGTGTCAAGAAGACCTGCCTTCCTCACCTGGGTGCCATATGGATTATGGTAAAATGCTGCACTATCAAGAAGCTGCATTCTACATTTGAGCCGACAGAGCTCTTTCATCCTGATTAATATGACTATTACCACTGACCTCTCTTCAGATGACATGCCGGAGCTGCAGGAGGTGGAGGAAGACCAGAGGTCTCCCGGGTTATTCCAGGTCGGAGCAGGAGTGTCTCACCAGGAACTCAGTTCCTCCCCCAGTACCAACTGGCTTGCCGAGCTGGCCAACATTGCCACAAGTCTTCAGAGCCCTTTGCGGAAGGATGGCCTACACAAGAGGTTTTTACAAATATGTAGTACTAATAAAATCATTGAAGTCTAAACCTCAATTGCATACAGGCACATAATAACAAGCACACACTAGTATACCTGGAGGGTATTCCAGAAAGCAGGATTTGCCACATATCTTAGAAAGTGTGTTATAGAATATCCTATGTCTTTGAACACCTTTTTAAGTTTTTATTATTCTGAGCATGACATCTCAAAAAGATTTTACAGAAAGCTTAATATTCTCTAAATATTAAAACTTAATATTTTCCAGGGTCATGTTTAGCTGTTTATAGATTGTAAATATAGTAAATATCACCTGTATATTAACTTTTTAATGTAAGAATTTAACTATATATATGTGCCATTGACATATTTTTTCCAGATCATCTCCAGTCCACATCTTTGGTAACAGTAATAGTTTACATTCCTATGCCCGGCCCCCATTAGCCAGCAGCGCACCCAACCCGTCCAGAGGCCACCTCAGGGAGCGCAGGCGTGTCAGGGTAACTTTTCATTTCTAACAATCTAGAAATCATTCATTGCTCTAGAACATCTATTCTTTTTATGGAAATTCTTTTTGACATGCAAAAGTTCTGTATTCCTCTCATATTGCAAGTTTTTTTTGTCCTCGACAGGCCAGCAGTGAATCAGAATCTGGAGTTTTCTCAATGTCCTCATCCTTCTCTGATGATGAGGACATGGCCTGGTCTCACTCCTGGCCCTCCACAGCCTGGCATTGCTTCCTGAAAGGTACATTTATACACATTCATTTATGTGCATACTCACACTTCTTAGTATGAATATAGACACACTTTTTGGAAAGGCAGATTAATAAAGTAATCCATCTCTCTTCCATTGTACCTTTGTAAAGGTAAGAGCACTGCACCAGAATTAGCATGACTTTAAAACATTAGTTTGAAATCTTGACCTCTGGTGTCCAAACATCAACATGGCACTTTTTTTCCTCACTTCATCTGATTGGTAACACACAGCTGTTCTTGTGTTGATATTCAGGAACTCGCCTGCGCTTCCATCGTGGTCCTAATGTAGAGTGGCAGGAAGCTGATGAACTCGGGGATTCAGATGATGACTCAGATGATGAAACCATGATGCCACCTGCTTCATCCCTCAAGGTCAGACAATGAATAGTGACTTGTCATAAAATATTTCAGAACTGTCATTGCTATTTCCTGGTAAATATTTCAGTGATTTTAAATGCTGTTGATGTTTAGTATTGCTGCGTAGTTGATTGAGACTGACAGTTGTCTGTAAATTTGATGTTACAAGGGCTTGTAATGACCACAACGTGACACACATGCTAACCGTGAAAGTGCATAGAATAACTGAATAAATGAATGAATAACACATCTTTGCTTATTTTCAGTGGTGATGTCAGTCTAATTAATATGGGTGTTTGAACTTTTAGGATTATCAGGCACCTAAGTTTTGATGCTCTAACTTTTCTATAGTGTTTGGTTCAGTTAGTCAGTTTGTTGCTGAGTAAAAACTTCTTGGCCTTTTGTTTCATTTACAGAGATATGGCTCGGAAGGGCTAAAGTTGGTGAGCCACGAAGAGACAGTATCCTTTGGCCAGGCAGTTCTTAAACTGACCTTTGACCCTGGATCCTCTGATGATGGTCTTCTAACAGCTGAATGCCGCCTAGATCACCCATTTTTTGTTAAAAATAAAGGTAAAATATATATAAAAATATATAAAATATATAAAAATAAAGGTAAAATATATATGTATATCCTGTTTAGCAGTGGGATACTGTAAACAGAAAACAATGTAATTTACTGTACTTTGAGTGGAAGGATTTGATGAATGTCAGTAGAAAGAGATGAAAACAAAATTATGTTAAAAACAGATTTTTGCCAACAGAATTTTTTACTGACCAAAAATGTTTGCCAAATGGAAATAGCTGTAGGATAAAAGAAATCTTAAACCATCTGTCTGTTTTAGGGTGGTCTTCCTTTTATCCAAGCCTTACTGTGGTGCACCATGGGATACCTTGCTATGAGATGCAGCTTGGTGACGTGTGCCTGCCACCGAACCACCCAGATGCCATTAACTGTGATGATTCAGTTGTCTTTGACACATTCAGAAGGTACAGTCTTTGAATCAATGCTCTTCTTTTGTGTAACTAATAAGGATAAGTCATTACATTAGCTGTTGAGATGTTGCTTGCTGTCTAATGTGTGTCTAATGTGTGCATATGTATATGCAGTTAATGCAGTTAACATAATTATGTGGAGATATCATCTGTTACAACAACTACTTGTCCTAACCCACTAATCCAAATTCAGCCTTTTCGCAGTTGGACAAGATGTTTCTAATTAAATGCGACACACACACACACACACACACACACACACACACACACACACACACACACCATTTAAAAACAAAGTTTTAATCCACATCTTGTAAAGGCATATTCTTCAGCTAATTGTTACTAATTTTCTCCTTACCAAATCCAGGTCGTATAGAATTGTGTTTTCAATATTTTGATTGGAAGAAAAAAGGAATGCACAAAAATGAGAACTTCTCCTTTATCATCTATGTGCCTTTTGTTTGTTTTCTTTTCCAGATAGTGTAAATAGACACATAATATCCACACATCTCTGTTTTCTGTCCTGTCCTGCAGTTATGACTTCACCCCGCTAGATTCATCGGCAGTGTATGTTCTCAGCAGCATGGCCCGTCAGCGCAGGACCTCCCTGTCCAGCAGGGGTGCTATCAGTCCAGACTGTGATAAACTGGAGCGTTCAGCCTCCCCACAATCCTCAAGTAGCAAATCAAACAGGGGCCACACCTCAGGGACAGCCAGCGGTGCCATGCCTACGAAATGCAAGCGGCCAATGAATGCCTTCATGCTCTTTGCCAAGAAGTTCAGAGTGGAGTACACACAGATGTATCCTGGGAAAGACAACAGGTATGATAGTCAGTTAGATCTGCTACATAGTTTTGTATCACGGCAGAAATGTCTAGTTTAGATAAATATTTTTATTCTTTATTCAACATTGAGACGTTCAGCCAACTGAAACATCACTGCACATTCTCTCAATGAAAAAATATCATTTCCTACTTGGTTCTTTCCAATCTTTATTACATCATAACACCACAAACTCTAGAATCATTCTCATGTACTTTTGCGCTGATTCATATTTAATTATTACCGGTATAAGAAACTTAACATCATGTTCCTTTTTGTTGCAGTGACATTTTGTTAGACAGAAACATGATGTGCATGTGCCTGTACGTCAAACAGGATGTGATATGACTACAGTGCAGCTGATAAATAAACTGTGAACAGACTATGAAGGCACCAACATAGAGTTTGTTGTTTGGCTGCATAATGGAGAAATAACTAGTATGATGGCTCAGTGCATGTTTCTTTAACATAGGAGGACCCCTGACCCGTAAGTCCAGTAGTGTTAGCTGGAGATTGACTTTCATGATATGGCCCTTATTGCAAGTGAATGAGACAGGAAGAAAGATTTGTAATGTAGGAATGTAATATGAGCCTTATTATTCCCCACCAGGTAATACATTTATGACAACAATGATTACTTGAGACATTCTACAGGAAAGGACGTGTGGGTCTTATCTCTGTGGACAGCCACACCTTTATTGTGCACTTCCATTTCAGTGTTTAGTATTACCTAGTGACATGAAACTGATTTGTCTGATAATAGATAATGCTCATATTCTGCTGAGCAAAGGTAAAATGAAAATATTAAAGTAAAAGAAAGTAAGACAGATTCTATGAAGGCAATCTGGAAAGGTGATTCCTTCATCTTTTGTACCTTTTTTCATCCCAGAGCCATAAGTGTCATTCTGGGTGATAAGTGGAAGAAGATGAAGAATGAAGAGAGGAGGATGTACACCATGGAGGCCAAAGCTCTGGCTGAGGAGCAGAAAAGACTCAATCCAGACTGCTGGAAACGTAAAAGAACCAACTCAGTAAGGGTCAAAGTCACAGAAATATCACATCTTGTATCAATGAACAAAGAAATCATGATAAATTATAGATTTTCCACTTTTTTCAATCGCCTGTCTGTCTTGCTATTCACTCATTGTTCATGTCTTCCAACAGGGTTCTCAGCAGACTTAGTTAATCTACCCAGAATCCCCAGCTGCTGGTGTTTTGGCATATATGGCGCTGGATTTCGATGGGCCTCTTGAAGCCTCTTTGCTTTCCTGTATTCTTGATATGCGACTGTGATGCTGAATTCACATCCTTTTTTAACCTTGAAATATTATAGAGACAAACCAGAGTTATGAACTATAAGCGAAACATGTAATCTAGTCACTAACAGTGCATATATTTTCTTATATTGTAATGTCAATGATGTCTCATTCCCCTAGACATAAGAATAAATCCTCTCATTTATTTCAGGTTATTACATTTTCAAAGTTGAAAAAAATGAGAGCATGTGGTGCTATGCTTCAGTGGAGAAGGAGTGGAAGACAACAAGTATCTATTTATAAATGTAAAAGGGGAATTTTAGGTAACTTTTCCAAATTGTTCATATTGATAATATTTGTAAGATTCAGTATATTGCACAGATTGATAATCCTTTCATACATTTTGTAATACAGTATATATTCTGCAACTGAACTATGGCTAACAGTTTGTGATACTACCCTGCTCAACCACCTGGCCATGATGAGAGGGCTTTCAAAATGTGGTGGTGGATTTACACTCGGTCACAAAGCACTTCAGGCCTTCACTGTAAGTGCTTATTTCTTTTGCACTTTATATAAATATGTAATCTAATCATATACAGCCTTTGTATACTGTTTGAAACTATTTGTACAAAACAGTGAGTATCTTGATAGGAAGCCATTTGACCTAGTCATGGCTCAGTAGCCGTATTCTCCTTTCAAGTTGCAAAAGAGTTTTAAGTGCTTTGTTCATATTGTACAGGTTTCACAGCCCAAACAAACAACCTCTTGCACAAAATGTTCTTGTATCATATTATAAATAATTTTTTAAAAACTCGCATCTTATCCAAGTGTTTGGTTCTTTTCTATAAACAATAAGATGTCATCACAACTTGTGGGAATGCTTTGCTTTGTATCTGAATACATGATGAGATATGTTTAAGTCTGTTCAGCCTTTATTTTGAATGATTATCAGCCTCCTCCTATAAATGAGCGCATGTCCTTAAACTGACACTCTGATCCATGCAAATTGTGTCTGAAGCTTTAAGAGCTCTTGAAATCCACTGATCTAAATGTCCAACTGAGTAAAGCTTGATGTTTCTAGGTAACCACAGTTAGTGTTTTATTCTTGTTTCTCTGCTTTTTTTAATCACATCAAAACCGTCATACTCAGATGATAACAAAGCCCACCAATTAGCAATTGCACTGAAGGAGGATAATTCACTGCTGTGCTGAACGAGTATAACATTGAAAGCTTTAATCTTTTATTCGCTGCATCATCTTTCACTGGCAGTAAAAGAGGATCTTAAAAAATAAAAATGAAAGAAGACATTATCATAGGCTTTTTATGAACAACCATGTTCAAAGGAAGGCCTTTTCTTGAGATCTGGTGCTGCAGTTAGACGGCAAAGACTCAGGTAATAACTACTTCAGAGACATTTATAATGGTGAAGCCAGGTGGCGCCATAAGCTAATTTTTCTTTAGTGGAAAACTTGCCTTATGATGATGACGATGACAAACGGCTACAATCTTGTCTACAAAAGATAATGTGATAGCATGGTCATACCTGTAAAATGTACGATGAGGTGACAAAGTAAAAACCTGGAAAATTAGTTGTGATAGAGGATGACCCAGCCATAGGACAGTTAAGGTTATCACCATAACATTTAACAATTTTATTGTATCTTATTTTTTACAGTTGATTTTTCCTTTATTTTGTCAACCACATATATTGTAGCACTATTTTGGTGTATGTACCTAAAATGCTGCAGCTGCATAAAAATAGAAAATTTTCTTTTTTTAACAATACTGTAACTTTAAAAAAATATGCCTCAAATGATTTATGGGCACTGGGAAGTTATTATGTTCATGTTTATGAATATCTTGAGGGCCTTTCTTGTATGCAAGTAGAAAATGGTTGGTCTGAAAAGATGAGATGAATAGCACTGCATGCCTCATGAAATAACAATGATCAACACCCTGCAAGCCTTTCAAGCACAGAAATCTAATTATAGCTCTGTAACAGGCAACTCCAAAATGATCCGACTTGAATACTTTATGGCGTATTTGGGGAGATGTAAAGTTATGTCTGATGTGCTTCTGTGCTTCTGACTATTGCTGGTTCAAACCTAACACCACAATGTGTGGTTTAAAAAGGGAACAACAGAGCATAGTGTCACAACTTTATAAATTAGAAGAATGTATCAGTGTCATCGGAGGCAGATCATTTGATCATCTTCAGATCATTTAAAATTCTGTATCTTGGAAACAACAACAACAACAAGCCAGATTTGGAAATTGTTTTTTTCATGCATTAGGACATTTAAAAAAGAAACTGCTAGCAACCGAAATGGTTACAACTAATAGAAAATTAGACATGGTTGATCACTGCTTCCTTAAATCAGAAGCTGCACCTTAATCAAGGCTTTCTAATTAAGGGCAATGAGCATTAGTTATTCACTGAGAAACTCTGTGTCATGTGTCAGACTGTGTCTGGCAGTCATTTAAAAATTAGACTTTATTACTTTTACCGATAACCGATTAAATTTCATTGAATTTCATGAATTTCATTTCATAACGTACAATTTTTTAATAGTTTTTTGAAAAAAAAATCTGTCGTTATTTTGAGGTAAAAATTGTCAGTTAAAAAATGTTATTTGTTGTTCCACTAAAATAAAACTAAATAATTAAACATGATTTAAATGTTTTTTTTACATTTAAAAAAATGTTTTTGTTGTTTTTGAAAGACACCGTGGTGCAGTGGTTAACTTCTGCTTTGTAACAAGAAGGGTTTGAGTCTCAGTTTGCATAATGGTCTGCTTATGTTGAATCATTTGGCATTTTAAAACACCCAAAGTATGACACTGTAGTGCAGTGGTTAACATTCCTGCTTTGTAAAGCAAAGGCTTAGAGTTTCAGTCTTACTTCAGATAATATTCTGCCAGTGCTTACCTTGAATGATTTGGCAATTTTAAACACAGTGTTGCACTTTTTGATGAGATTATTTACTTGGACAGTTTTGTTGAATTTTTGACGTTTTTGTGAAAAAATAATATTTTGTGAAATTTTCAACGACATACTGTACTGTGACATTTTTGTCAAATTTTTGGAGATTCAGTGAAAAATAAAAATTTTGTGATTTTTTCGACAGCAAAAAAAAATAATAAATTTTGCGCGTTTTTGTGTAAAATGAAAATTCTGTGAAATGTTTGACAACATACTATACTATTATGTTTTTGTGAAATTTGCAGCGACATACTTTACTATGGTGTTTTTGTCTAATTTTTGACATTTTCATGAAAAATGTCAAATATATACTACAAATATTATACCACAATGTTTTTGTCAATTTTTTGATGTTTTTGTGAAAAATGAAAATTTTGTGAAATTTTCATCGACACACTATACTGTGACTTTTTTGGTCAATTTTATTACGTTTTTGTGAAAAATAAAAAATTGTTGAAATTTTCAACGACATACTATACTATGATATTTTTGACGTTTTCGTGAAATTTTGACAACATACTATACTATGACGTTTTTGTCAAACTTTTGATGTTTTTGTGAAAACTTACCATTTTGTGAAATTTTCGACAACATACTATAATATGACGTTTTCCTGATGTCAAATATTCAAATTCAAATTCAGATTTATTTGTATAGCCCATATTCACAAATTGCAATTAGCCTCATAGGGCTTTAACAAAGAGTACATGGTATGACATCCTCTGACCTACACCCTCAACAAGGGTGAGGAAAAACTGCCAAAAAACCCCCCCTTTTAACAGAGGAAAAAAACGCAGAAACCTCCAGGAGAGACTCATGTGAGGGATCCCACTCCCAGGGATGGACAGAAGTGCAATGGATGCCACGTGTACACAACACATTAACATGACTTATCATTATTAATTATACAAGTAGAATAATATAATATAATATAATATAATATAATATAATATAATATAATAGTGGTAGTGGTAGTGGTGCGTTGAGTGCGGTGCTGAATCCAGGTCCTGCAGCTCCAGGGCATGTTCTATGATCAGCTGCCACCACAGTCGATGGTCCATAGAAGTGGCTGCACCTGGTACTGGAACAGTGGAGCACAAAGACTCCGGAGAAGAGGGTGAATTAGTAAAGTGCATTAATAAGACACAGATATAATGATATGATGTAGATGGAAGGAGGGAAAGCAGACAGAGGAAGAGAAGGATAAGGTCTAAATGTCCCCCGACAGTCTAGGCCTATGGCAGCTTAACGAAGAGCTGATCAAAGATGGACCTCGACCAGCCCTAGCTATACGCTTTGTCAAAAAGGAAAGTTTTAAGTCTGCTCTTAAATACTGAGAGGGTGTCCACCTCCTTGATTAAAGCTGGGAGATGATTCCACAGCAGAGGAGCCTGATAGATGAAGGCTCTGGCTCCTAGTCTGCTCCTATGGATTTTTGGAATTATGAGTAAACCTGCGTTCTGAGAGCGGAGTGCTCTAGTAGGATGATATGGGATTATTACATTTTTTAGGTATGTTGGTGCCATACCATTTAGAGCTTCGTATTTGAAGTTTTAACGTTTTCCTGAAAAATTAAAATTTGGTGAAATTTTCAACAACATACTATACTATGACGTTTTTGTCTAATTTTTGATGTTTTTGTGAAAAATTAAAATTATGTGAAATTTTCAACGACATACTATACTATGATGTTTTCGTCAAAGGTTTGACGTTTTCCTTAAAATTTTTTGACAGCATACTATACTATGACATTTTTGTGGTGTTTCCAAACGACATACTATACAATGACATTTTTGTCTCATTTTTGACGTTCTCCTGAAAAATGAAATAAAAAAAATTCAATGACATACTACACTATGACGTTTTTGTCAAATTTTCACTGTTTCCTGAAAAAGGAAAAAGTGACATTTTTGATGACATACTATACTGTGATGTTTTTTGACGAATTTTTGACCTATTTGTGAAAAACTGTGTGAAATTGTAGATGAGATTCTATACTATACTGTAACATTTTTGTCTAATTTTTGAAGTTTTTGTGAAAAATGAACATACTAACTACTAATAACATACTATAGTAAGACGTTTTTGTGATGTTTCCAAACCACATACTATACTATGATATTTTTGTCATATTTTTTACGTTTTCGTGAAAAATTCTGTGAAAATTTACACATACTCATACCATACTACATAAAGACATACCATACTATGACGTTTTAGTCATATTTTTTACGTTTTCGTGAAAAATTCTGTGAAAATTTACACATACTCATACTCTACAAACAACATACTCTACTATGACGTTTTCGTCACGCCTATGACGTGATTATTTCATGAAAAATTTAAATTTGGTGAAATTGTCAACAACATACCATACTATGACGTTTTTGTGATGTTTCCGAACGGCATACTATACTATGACATTTTTGTCACGCCTATGACGTGATTATTTCATGAAAAATTTAAATTTGGTGAAATTGTCAACAACATACCAAACTATGACGTTTTTGTCTACTTTTTGAAGTTTTTGTGAAAAATGAAAATTTTGTGAAATTTTCAATGACATACTATACTTTGACGTTTACGTGATGTTTCCGAACGACATACTATACTATGCCGTTTTTGTAGAATTTTTAATGTTTTGTGAAAAAATTAAATTCTTTGAAATTTTCAACCACACTATGACGTTTATGTCGATTTTTTGACGTTTTCGTGAAAAATGAAAATTTTGTGAAATTTTCAACAACATACTATACTATGACGTTTTTTGTCGAATTCTTGACGTTTTCCAGAAAAACGAAAATTTTGTGAAATTTTCAACTCCATACTGTACTATGACATATTTGAGATGTTTCTAAACGTCGTACTATACTAGGACTTTTTGTCAATTTTTTTTTTACTTTTTTGTAAAACAAATTTTTGATATTTTTGTGAAAAATTTTATTTAGTGAAAATTTTGTGAAATTTTTAACTACTATGATGTTTTTGTTGAATTTTTGACATTTTCCTGAAAAATAAAAAATGTGTGAAATTTTCAACGACATATTATACTTTTTAAAATTTTCTTTACGTTTTGGTGAAAAATTTTAATTTGGTGAAATTTTCAATTACATATATATGTCATTTGTATACTTTTATACTGTCATTATTTTCTGTCAATCATTTCTATATCAATATATTATTATCATTTTACTTTTATCCTTTTTGGGGTTGTTGTTTCAGTTGGTTCTGGAAAAAACGACTAGTTGTTTGTCATTGTCAGAAATGTCT
>JAFBJQ010000444.1:0-164791 GCA_016785345.1 Trinectes maculatus
GTGTAGTATGTCGTCGAAAATTTCACAAAATTTTCATTTTTCACAAAAACGTCAAAAATTCGATAAAAAAGTTATACTATAGTATGTTGTCGAAAATTTCACAAAATTTTCATTTTTCACGAAAACGTCAAAAAATCGTCAAAAACGTAAAAGTGTGGAATGCCATCGAAAATTTCACAAAATTTTCATTTTTCACGAAAATGTCAAAAAGTTCGACAAAAACGTCATAGTATGGTATGTCGTCGAAAAATAGACAAAATTTTCATTTTTCATGAAAACGTCGAAATTTCGACAAAAACGTCAAAGTATAGTATGTTGTCATTTTCACAAAAACATCAAAAATTTCGACAAAAACATCATAGTATAGTATGCCGTCAAAAAAATGACAAAATTTTGATTTTTCACGAAAACTTCGAAAATTCAATAAAAATGTCATAGTATAGTATGTCGTGGAAAATTTCACAAAATTTTCATTTTTCACGAAAATGTCAAAAAGTTCGACAAAAACGTCATAGTATGGTATGTCGTCGAAAAATAGACAAAATTTTCATTTTTCATGAAAACGTCGAAATTTCGACAAAAACGTAATAGTATAGTATGTCGTCGAAAAATTCACAAAATTTTCATTTTTCACAAAAACATCAAAAATTTCACAAAAACGTCATAGTATAGTATGTTGTCGAAAATTTCACAAACTTTTAATTTTTCACGAAAGTGTCAACAACAAATATAGTATGTCGTCACAAAATTCACAATAGTTTCATTTTTTACAAAAACGTCAAAATTTCAAGAAAAACATCATAGTATAGTGTGTCGTCGAAAGTTGACAAAATTTTCATTTTTCATGAAAACGTCAAAAATTCAACAAAAATGTCATGGTATAGTATGTCGTCGGAAAATTGACAAAAGTTTCATTTTTCACGAAAGTGTCAACAATTCGACAAAAACGTCATAGTATAGTATGTCGTCAAAAAATTGACAAACTTTTCATTTTTCACAAAAACGTCAAAAATTCGACAAAAACGTCATAGTATAGTATGTCGTCACAAAATTCACAATATTTTCATTTTTCACGAAAACGTCAAAAATTCGTCAAAAACGTAAAAGTATGGTATGCCGTTGAAACTTTCACAAAATTTTCATTTTTCCCAAAAACATGAAAAATTCGACAAAAACATCAAAGTGTGGAATGCCATCAAAAATTTCACAAAATTTTCATTTTTCACGAAAATGTCAAAAATTCGACAAAAACGTCATAGTATAGTATGTCGTCACAAAATTCACAATATTTTCATTTTTTACAAAAAAGTCAAAATTTCGAGAAAAACATAGTATATGTCGTTGAAAAATTGACAAAATTTTCATTTTTCATGAAAACGTCAAAAATTCAACAAAAAAGTCATGGTATAGTATGTCGTCGAAAAATTGACAAAAGTTTCATTTTTCACAAAAGTGTCAACAATTCGACAAAAACTTCATAGTATAGTATGTTGTCAAAAAATTGACAAAATTTTCATTTTTCACAAAAACGTCAAAAAGTTGACAAAAACGTCATAGTATAGCATGTCGTCGAAAATTTCACAAACTTTTCATTTTTCACAAAAACATCAAAAATTCGACAAAAACGTAAAAGTATGGTATGCCATTGAAACTTTCACAAAATTTTCTTTTTTCCTGAAAACATCAAAAAGTTCGACAAAAACGTCATAGTATAGCATGTCGTCGAAAATTTCACAAAATTTTCATTTTTCACGAAAACATCAAAAAGTTCGACAAAAACGTCTTATTATAGTATGTCGTCGAAAAATTGACAAAATTTTCATTTTTCACGAAAACGTCGAAAATTCGACAAAAACGTCATAGTACAGTACAGGGGTGTCAAACTCATTTTCACCGAGGGCCACATCAGCATAATGGTTGTCCCTCGATGGGCCACATTAGTAGTATGAATGTAACAAAATGCAATGTAATTTAAAATAAATTAAACTACACCTTATTATATTGCCAAATATAATAAGGTGTAGTTTAAATATGTTATACTATTTCTGTATTTATTATGTTAACAACTTTATATTTCATATGCTTTTGCACAGATGTAAAAATAAATGTTCAGTTTGAAACCCACATTACTTGAATCAAACTATTTAAGCAACTAAAGCAAAATATTATAAACACGTTATGATATTAACCCTTAACTTTTAACTATACTCAGAACTTTTTTCAACCCAGTCACAGTCCTTTTAATTTGGCAACAACAGAATAACTACAACTTCTCTATTGAATGTTTATACATCGGCATAAGATAGTAGATGCAATACACTGCCTGTAGCCTCGTATTCAAGCATGTCACCATTATTTGCTCCTCAGCTCTCTCCTACAAGCTTTAATACTACCATCGATTCCTTTAGCACACATGGCAAAACCATGTCAGAGCAACTACAACGAACATGTGTCTCACTGTTGCTCTGTGTTCAAAAGCTGTGCGCACCACCTCTGGCTCTTGCGCGACGAGAAACTTCTCAAATTAATCAATAAGATTACATACCACTGCTGGCCGATCATCTCAGATCATGTAGGTGAGATCAGTGGTGTGTAATCTTATTGATTAAATTGAGAAATTTCTCCTCGTCTTTCCCGTCCTCTTAGCAATTAGCGCCTCTCTCCCACATGACAAAGAGACCCGGAACAGGAAACGCACCTGGAGTTCACCTCTGATTTTTCAGCCTGCTCGTGGCCTGCGTAGCCTCTGATTGGTTATTTGGGCTAAGTCCCTCCCCATGCAAGGTTGCTTTCAGGTCTAAGAGTATATTTCAACTTTGCCAATGTAACTAATAACATTAAAGAAAATAAATACTATCTCGCGGGCCAGATAAAATGACATGGCGGGCCACATTTGGCCCGTGGGCCTTGTGTTTGACACATATGGTATAGTATGTCGTAGAAAAATTCACAAAATTTTAATTTTTCACAAAAACATCAAAAAGTTCGACAAAAACGTCATAGTATAGTATGTTGTCGAAAAATTCACAAAATTTTCATTTTTCACGAAAATGTCAAAAATTCGTCAAAAACATAAAAGTATGGTATGCCGTTGAAACTTTCACAAAATTTTCATTTTTCCCGAAAACATGAAAAATTTGACAAAAACGTTATAGTATCGTATGTTGTCGAAAAATGTACAAAATTTTAATCTTTCACGAAAACATGAAAAATTAGACAAAAACGTCATAGTATAGTATGTCGTCAAAAAATTCACAACATGTTAATTTTTCATGGAAACAATAAAAAAATTCACAAAAACGGCATTGTAAAGCATGTCGTCAAAAATTTCACAAAATTTTCATTTTTCACGAAAACGTCAAAAACGTCAACAAAAACGTCAATATATGGTATGCCATCGAAAATTTCACAACATTTTCATTTTTCCCGAAAACATCAAAAAATTCGACAAAAACGCCATAATATAGTTTGTCGTCCCAATTTTCACAACATTTAGCTTTTCTCATGAAAAAATGTCATAGTATTTCATTTTTCACAAAAACGTCCATAATTCAACAGAAACGTCATAGTATAGTATGTTGTTGAAAAATTGACAAAATTTTCATTTTTCACGAAAACGTCCAGAATTCAACAAAAATGTCATAGTATAGTAAGTCGTCGAAAATTCCCAAAATTTTCATTTTTCACAAAAGCATCAAAAATTTCACAAAAACGTCATTGTATAGTATGTCGTCAAAAATTTCACAAAAACGTCATAGTATAGTATGTTGTCGAAAATTTCACAAGATTTTCATTTTTCACGAAAACATCAAAATTTTCACAAAAAACGTCATAGTATTGTATGTCATCAAAAAAATTACAAAATTTTCATTTTTGACAAAAACTTAAAAAATTTAACAAAAACGTCATAGGTACAGTATGTTGATGAAAATTCACAAAATCTTCATTTTTCATGGCAACGTCAATAATTCGCCAAAAGCGTCATAAGAATACTATGTTGTTGAAAATTTCACAAAATCTTCAATTTTCACGAAAACGTCAAAAATGCGACAAAAACGTCATAGTGTAGTATGTCGTCAAAAATGTCACAACATTTTCTTTTTTCATGAAAACGCGCAAAATTCGACAAAAACAACTCAGCTTAGTATGTCATCGAAAATATTTCACAACATTTTCTTTTTTCACGAAAACGTGCAAAATTCGACAAAAACATCATAGCAGAGTATGTCGTCGAAAAATTTACAATATTTTCATTTTTCATTAAAAAGTCAAAAATTCAACAAAAACTTCATAGTATAGTATGTTGTTGAAACTTTCACAAATTTAAAATTTTCACAAAAATGTCAAAAATGCCACAAAAATGTCATAGTATAGTATGTCGTTGAAGATTTTGCAAAATTTTCATTTTTCACAAATACATCAAAAATATGCAAAACGTTTCCAGAAAAACCTTTTTATTCATTTAGAAACCCTTTTATTTATTTATTTTTGAAAATTTCACAAAAATGTCATAGTATAGTATGTAGTCAAAAATGTTACAAAAAATGTATTTTCACATCCATAGATGTCCTGGTGAGCGAGAAAAGGTTTAACAGCATTTCTTGGTTTAAAAAAAAGGTAAAAAAAATCACATTGTATAGAATATGGCCAGTTTACCATTATCAAATAATGACTGTTTTTCAGTCTGAAATTTGTCCCCAACGTTAGCCAGGACAAAAACACACAGTGCAAACATCAACTCTACAAATAAAATCTTCAACCTCATACCTCATGTCCTGTACCGTTAGTTATGAATCATCAATGGCAGTAGCTAAAAGTGAAGCCATTAACATTTGAAAGAAGAAAAGAGGCAAAGCTTACATAACTTTTTCCAGGTCACTGGTTTCAGGGCTCTTCCCACAGAGTGCATCCTGCCGTTATCTTAAATAATATCTGCATGACGATATGAGGGACCACAGTAGCTATGTGCTTTCTCTCTTTGTTCTGTGTATTTGAATGTAGGCTGGATTCATGGTATTCATGACATAATTTACAGAACGATATATTTTCTTGGTATGGATTGTATTTGTATATGTTATTTCTGGGCAATCACCGGCTGACAAAATCCTCTGTCCAAACCAAACAAGAACACACACCCACATACACACACACAATACTTGGAAAAGCAAACGGTCACCATGTTTGCTCTTCACCTGCAGATGTGACATCACACATTGGACAAACTCTGACTTTAACTCTTTTGCTGCCGTCACATGTCTTTACATAAGATGTGTTTATAATCGGAGATGTTTTTCCAAATTGTTATTGTAGAAAATGGTAGCAAACACTCACTAAACAAGGAAACTATATGCTAATGTGTTGGAATCCTGACATGATTTGCAGCTTAATAATAATAATAATTTTTTTAACAATTAAATATGATTCAGTTTTTATGCTTAAACTATTTGAACCTAACACTGAATTGACATCATATCAGTGTATTTATTTACAAAGACACAGTATATATATATATATTTTAATTGTCTAATACTTAGTATAGATGTGGAAGTGTATCAGTCTGACCACTGTGTAATCATTAACTTTGTTTTTTTATATCGTACCTACTCACGCCATATATGAAAACAGTCCAGTGCAAAGGTGACAGGATATGTAAACAATGATATTGCTTGAATCGCTTCACATCAAAACAATACAGAAGACATTCAGTGTTGTATACAGTTGAACTGTTTAAACAGGTATTGCAGGAATACGAAACTGGTTCATTCATGTTTGTAGCCATCGTGTTTTTTCAGTTAGACCAAATGACTGTTACTGTATTATTTTGGGCTTTTATAACTCACACTCAGTAAACGGCATTTCATGATAATGATGAATCATGATCTCGGGTCGTTTCAGTCGCTATCAGCACATGGTACCATACCCCCACCCCCCCACCCCACCCCTGTTCATATCTCCACTCTTTCACAATGTGTTCAATCTGCACAGCTCAGCCAATCAGGATAAGACCAAGTCCCCTGATCCATAAACCATTACTCCTCGCGTCCCCTTTCTTTCTCTACAGGACAGTAGGCCTGTGATGTGTTTCCCATTCTAACATCAAGCCACAGGACGGTGATGCGTCGACCTTAAAATAACTTTTACATCCACAGATAAAGGGATCTCACCTCCAGACTCCTCATTATCTGCATTTCTCCCCCACTCGAAATCTCAGGAGAGAAGTGCTGGTACGAAGAGAAGCGCCAAAGTGCGTGTGAGCCGCCATGTCTGTGGTAAAAATCCTCTTCTGTTTGCTGTTAACGTATCCCATCAGTGAGGGGAAGAAAATCAAGGGGAGCAGAGCAGGTGAGTGAACTGTCCTACTGAAATCATTCCAGACAGGTGTTTTTTTTAAACAAAATAAACTTTATTAAAAGCATCGATGATCAATCATTAATAGGTTAATTACATCCAAGCACCCTGTGACAGATTTCAAAAACAGCACCAAGCCTCTGTTTACATCCTACGTCCTTATGCTCAATACAGTGCATGAGTTACAAAACACACTGAACGAATTTTTTTTTTTTGGAAACAGTGCATTTGTGCTGTAATGAGTCAAACTGTTTTCAGCTGCTTGCTATCCTCATCTGGATAAATAGTCATAAGAGGGAGGAGGCACCAACAAAAAGCAGGATTTAATTAACAGAGTGAATGATGATGAATGATGGAAGGATAATGACAGTCATTACTTTCACTGCCGAGATGTTTTCATAGGCTTCATATCATTAACCCGAGCTCATCTGATGGCAGCTGTATCACTGAGTGCCCAGGCGCCTGGGTTTATGGCCTTAATAACATTCAAATGTTTGAATATTAAATACGCTGGACAGGAGTCAATGGTAAACCATAAAGGAAACGTAAGGATTTCTTTGGAGGAGGATCATTAATGTTTCAGAGTGCGATGTTTCTGAGGTTTTTGAGCTGTGGTCTAAACATATTAAGGGGGGGGGGGGTTACATATGAAATCACGAGAGACGTCTGGCAAAGAGTGACTTGTTTTTGTCACGTAATCTGTGTGCATGTGCCAAAGGGGTCTGCATGACCTAGGAACACAGGGAAACCAGGGTTCAAAAGGCCTCGGGTGGAAACGATGGCTCTGATCTCTTCCCGTTTGCTCTCTGTTAATTGGGCTTAAACACGAGCCAAGACGTTTCCTTGGCTCTTGAATGGACAAATGAAGTGATTTTCTTTTCTGGTTTGTTTGTAATAATTCAATAATCGGTATCTCGGCACGCAGCATAAACAGATAACAACTTTGTTGCTCGACTCCCACGACGCAGTGGACGCGGTGCAGAGGAGAGTGGAGAAGGTGAAAGAGCCGTATGTCAGCAGCTCGGTCTTCAGGATGTTGTTGGATGGTGAGGACACCTGCACGCTGGACCCTCTGCAGCTGCACACTGTCACCTCCTGTGGCTTCAACAGCAGTAATCCCCTCATCATCATCACTCACGGGTGGTCGGTAAGGTCAACTCCCGCCTTCCTTCCCGCTTCACTGACTTGAACCACTGCATACAAAACATGGAGCTTACGGCGTAGACGGAATCTCTGGCAATTTAGCTCCTGTGCAAACTGAGCTCTCAGATAAAGCCCACATACTGAAACATGCAACTAAACGACAGGGAGGGAAGCTGTTAATATACTGACATATACAGAAATGCCTCCAAAATGCATTTAACTCAATATGTGTCTTATTTCCACTTTCAAACCGGATAAGGTTTTAATCTTTACATTAGGAGTAGCACTGTGCACATGCACTTCAGAAATGAGAAACGCCTTTCTAACGAGCAGTTTTTCCTAAGTTGGATGGTATGATGGAGAGCTGGGTCGTCAGGTTAGCCAAAGCCCTGAAGACACGTCTGCGAGACGTTAATGTGGTGATAACGGACTGGCTGTCCCTGGCTAACCAGCACTACCCCGTAGCAGTGCAGAGCTCCCGCACGGTTGGAAAAGACATAGCCCACCTGCTGAAATCACTTCAGGTCAGTGCCAATATCCTCAACCACTATATTATATTTGACGCAATGAATTCAAACGGTCCAATGAAAGACACGAATATTGCAATATACAAATCTCCAACAGGAACGGTACCGGTATCCTGCAACAAAAGCCCATTTGATTGGCTACAGCCTTGGCGCGCACATCTCCGGATTCGCCGGAAGTTATTTGGAAGGCCCAGATAAAATTGGAAGAATTACTGGTGAGTAATCAATATTTTACTCACCAGTAATAGTAATCAATATTTTAAAACTTAGGATTTTGTTGTGTATTCTAAAACAAATTGAATATTGTTGTTTTGTCCAGGTCTTGACCCAGCAGGACCACTATTCGAAGGCATGTCTCCCTCAGACAGACTCTCTCCCGATGATGCCGAGTTTGTTGACGCCATCCACACCTTCACCCACGAACAACTGGGCCTCAGCGTGGGCATCAAGCAAGCTGTGGCACACTATGACTTTTACCCTAACGGAGGAGACTTCCAACCAGGATGCAACCTGCATAACATTTATGAGCACATAACCCAGTATGGGCTCCTTGGTACGTCAAATCCAAAACACACTGCAACACCTCAGGGAACAATCAAGTGTAGTACTGCAATTGCATTTCATTCAAATATTTCAGGACGTCTAATCGACGGATCTGTAAATATCTTGTATGAAGACATGTAAGTCACACGGTGGTGAAACAAAGGGTGTGTGGGGCATATTTGGGAATTAGGAACATGACAAATTGCCTGACTTATCGATATAGTCAATCATTCTCACAGTTGATATCTAAAGAAAATCCATTTTATTTTGTTTATTTTGTTTTCTGTAAGGATGATTTTTTTTTCTTTCTGTGGGTTACTGTGGCTTTCTGGTCCCCATTTGTGCCGATTACTAGCTGTGCATCAGAGCAGTGTGTTCTGCCGCTTAATTGCCCGGTGGTTTACTTCCTCCTCTGCTCTGTCATAATATTTTTTTTTCCTAATTGGTCTTGCCACCTCAAAACACTGGTTTAGAAGCCATATCTTGGGCATGGGTCCATCGTTCGCTTGTTGACAGTTTCTAGCTCTGTGTTCAAGCAGATGCGTGTAATTCCCCCCAGTTAAACACCAGCGGCTCTGGGATTTATGTTTCCTCTCAATCCAAAACACATCCACATAGTGTGACATTGAGAGCCACATTAAAGCGCCTGTCATCCTCGGGAGCTAATTAGCAACATGTGCCTTCCTCTGCTCTGTCCGTCCCTCTGAGCTGAGCTGAGCTGCCTCCAGGCTACAGGAGTCCTCTCTGAGTAAAGGCCCTCAGAGCAGACCAGTGTCAGACATAACGAGATGCTTTTAGGAGACATGACAGGAAGACAGTCTGATCAGTATCAGCATTTGGTGATGATGAACTGAGACACTGCGATTGAGGTACTTTGCAGAAAATGATCCGTCTAGACGCTTGAGATGTTCCATCTCCTCCCACAGGCTTTGAGCAGACAGTGAAATGTGCTCACGAGCGATCCGTGCACCTCTTCATCGACTCCCTCCTGAATCAAGACAAGCCGAGCGTGGCCTACAGCTGCAGCGACAACAGCGCCTTCAACAAGGGAGCGTGTCTGGACTGTCGCAGGAATCGCTGCAACACACTGGGCTACGATATCAAGAAGGTGAACGGCGGCCGAAGCAAGAGGCTCTACCTGAAAACACGCTCTTGGATGCCTTACAAACGTACGTGGAGATCCGCAATCAGATTCACACAGTCAGGGTACAGACAGGAAGTGCTGCAGGTCTGAAAACACAACACTGATCACAGTTTGTTAAAAGCAACAACCCCCGTAAATGGACCCCAAAACGAACCAAAAACAAAGATACACTGTTCTGGATGATTTACAGTATCTCACCCTCCTCTGGTTTTGATTTCCTTTTCCCCAGTCTATCATTACCAGTTCAGGATCCAGTTTGTCAACCAGATGGAGAGGATGGAGCCCTCCCTCACCATCTCCCTCACTGGAACCAAGGAGGAGAGTGGAAACCTCCGAATCGCTTTGTGAGTAACGTGCCACCTCCCACAGGCCCAAGTTGCCTCCGTCAAAGACTCTTTAGCTTTAAAACACGCAGTGTGCAGCTGGGCTCTCATCTCTCTAAAAAAAAAATAATAAAATAAAATAAAAAAGAGTAAGTTAAGAGGGGCAGCTGACACACATGGAAACAACTCCAGCGCCTGCATGAAAGAGAAGCATAAATGTGGAGGATGTAGTAAATAATTTACTCAAGACACAATTCTCTCGCATCGGAGCCGTCGCTCTTGTTCTGTGTATCAAAGAGCCTCGTGAAAACCAGTGAGAGCACATGATGCGCTTCCCTGCTTCAGCTGCACACCATCACGACACACACTCTTCGCTTCGTGATAAAGAAGTGCGACCGCCTTCTGCAGCACGGCCCCTGCTCCGATACAATAACACAATGTTTTTTTTTGTGCTGTGGTTTTCCTTTTCAAACCCTTCCCACCAGCACCGAGACGATCTCAGGTAATAAGACCCACACCTTCCTGATCACCCTGGACAGAGACTTAGGGGATCTGATGTTCCTCAAGTTGCGCTGGGAGCACCCGGACCTGTGGAAGAACATGTGGAGCCGAGTGCAGACTATAATGCCTTGGGTTGGCGGAGAGAGAAAACCACTGCTGCGAGTGGGAAAGATCAGCATCAAAGCAGGCGACACGCAGGAGAGGTAATCCATAAAGCATTATTTTAAATATGTATATGTATATGTATATGTATATGTATCCTGCAAGTGCAAAGTGCAGTCATCAAAAATCCAAAAAGCCTCCTACATAATCATATAACATGCACATAAACATACACCCACACACACACACACATGTATGTGTATATGTGCATATGTGTATATGTAAAATTCCATATCATCGCTATTGCAGACCTTTATCGCCACCTAGTGGACTTTCCCTCAAACACAAAACCGACTCATCTCACCTTCAATGTCTCTAATTTTCCAGGACGTCTTTTTGTTCCATGACAAATGATGAACAACATGTCGAGGCGTCGCAAGATAAAGTGTTTGTCCGTTGTAAAGAAGACACACGAAGACAGCACAGAAGAAGAAAGCGCAACTACTAGACTGTTTTTCTTATTGGTTCAACAGACTTAAGGTCTCTGATGGACGGAAAGGTCACAACAGCATAAGGTTCTGCCGTGCAGACTTGGAGCACATTTGAGATCTTTAATGTCCTAAATGATCTGACACGAAACCAATAGTGTTAGTTTAAGAGAACTGGGGAAGTTGGATTTCGAACTGAGAATTTGGGGGCAAGAAAACAACTGTCATTCTGTGTAAACCATGTTTGCAATTTACATCAAGTTTGATTATGTGATAGAAATACTGATAAGTGTCCTGTGACATTTACATTTCTGTCCACACACAGCTGTCCAACAGCGGAAAGCATCCAAATTCAAATATTAACCAGACAGAGAACAGAGCAACAAGTTCAATGTCACTTTGATGACGTTCAGTCCAAAGACTGCAAACAAGTGTGTTCTCTGTACAATGATCAGTCTGGTCTTTTATAAACAAACTATTCACCGATAACTTCATTTCACAGAAGGCAATAAAGCTCTACTCTGTTCTTTTCTATTCCAGCATGTGGTCAGATTGAATTGCGTGTCTGTTTGCGGGTGGATGTGCGTCTTGTTTATACAGTTACAAAGGGATTCAGCTCCCACCCGTTTGTGTTTTTGTGTTGATGTACTTGAATAAAAATCACAGATGCTGAATGAAAATTAAGCTGGAAGGTTAAAATGTTGTTGATAAAACTTTCAGTTTGAGAGTCAGAGCTAAATCAGTAAACAGAAATCGGACCATATTCCCACAGTGGTGACTTGTCATCCAGCCACCCTCAAAATCATATATAATAATAATAATAATACCGTTTTCTATTGCATACATAAACCGAAAATCATTTGATAAATTCTTGTTTATTAATGAATTTCAAGTAGTTCAAAAGAAATAATATTTATGCACAATAAATTTGCAAATTTCAGCAAAACTCTAAATAAGTCAGGAAACAAAACAAACAAAAAAACAAACAAAGAGGACATGTTATAAAACACAGGTGACATTAAAATAAGACAGCAGTATTGAATCTATAGTATTTTTATGGAGTCTTAGTTTACATCACTTACACTTCAGTGCACATTTTCATCATAGAAACATAGAAATGTGAAAGAAAAAATCCCAGAGTTTTAACCCTAAACACCCACACTTTAGCAACAAGGATACTGCAAAGCCCCCACCCCTCAACACACACACACACACACACGCACACACGCACACACGCACAGCTCTAAAATTTGCCAACAATAATGAAAACTATAGCTTAAGCTCAGACCCGAGGGGATGCATTACTAGCACCAAAACAACAACAAAGAAATCAGCAAAAGCAGCAGTAGATTTGCATTTTTGTCCATTAATAAACTTTGCAGTAACACATGGACATGAGATACTAGTTTGTCATGAAAGCATAACAAAATTCTCCATGTACCCATCTGTGAGAAGGCAATTCTCTGTGAGGAGGCTAACGTGTTCACTGTGTGCTGAGTGCTAAGATACTCTGCATAGAATCTATCCACAACCGTACACTTTGCACAGAAAACAATGCTGAGTTGCAGCTGTGCTTGGAGAAGTTGTTCATAAAATACATACATACATAGGCAGACACACCACTAAGACACATTTAAGTCATTGCAGGGTGAGCCTTTTATCTCTGTCAGTTAAGATGACCTCCATTTAATTTGAATGACCACAAATGAAAACATAAATGAAGCCAATGAAGGTCAGTAAACTATGTTGTAATAAAAATACTAATTACAATCTGGGGGGAAAACATCCTGGAATATTTAATAATTTAGTGTTTGTAACATAATGATCAGGCAGATACCATCTACTGTGTTTATGTCAATCATCCTTTACGTCTCCTACGATTATCATAAATTGCCAAGCCCTTAGCCTCGTCATTTCACAATAATTTTTGCTATCAATTTCTGCACAGGCTGATAAACTGCCACTCCTCATGTCAACCTACGCAACGATCACTAACACTAGTAAACCAATTTCAGTCACACTATTTTAAGTAGGCACATTTTTAATGTAGGAACCCAAACCGAGAGGGAGTAAAACATGGGTAACAAAGATCCTGAGCACAAGGCAAAAAGCTGGAACAGGATAGGTGATGGCTGATACTTGTGATTTTTCTCTCTGGTAAATGTCCGTTATCAGTAAAAGTAAAATCCACAATCACATTTAAACCAGAGAGGTTCTTCATCTGGTGAAAGACGCCTAAAAGGGTTTAACTTTATGAGTGGTTTGAACAAACGTTGTCATTTCTCAACAACTGCAGGTTTGTGAAATTTTAAAGTTTCATAAAATCAGGTCGATTAAAAGCTATTCACTTGCATTTATTTCAGCCCCAGACTACAGCCATTATGTAAACACAGCTGCAAAACCAGTTATACATTCCCAGAAAAATCTATCTACCCTCCACAACCATCCATCGAATAATTATCTGCATTCTCTTCATACTAACTCCCATCTACATCCCACAGCAGCCAAAATGAACCTTTTTGTACAGGCACTGGCCAGGAGGGACTCTACCCAGAAATATGCATGCAACCATCACTTTCACCCAATAAACATGTTTACTGTTGTTTTATTAATCCTGAGAAAGTGAATTAAAATAGTAAGTCTTCTACAAACAGGCGATCACTTACATTTACCCACTGCACACACAAAGAACATGTGTGTGTTAGAAATGAAAAGTTTTGTTTTGGATGGTGTTTTAAAAACAATCTAATTACATTGGCAATGAGACTTCCCAACACAATGTCTCAATCTTGTTTTTGATTGGCAGCAAATACTCACGCGACTTGCAGTCCTGTGATTGTGCTGATGGTGGCAGCACGTCAGAGAGGAAGAGCATGAAAAAAAAGTTGCACAGAGGACAGAGAAAGGTAACTCTTTATATAAAGCTGCTTCGCTCTCCTCTCGTTAATATAATTTTTTTTTAAAAAGGACGAACAGATCTGGTCCCGTCCATCCTTGGGGAATGAATTATTTCCAAAGAAACCAGTGTGAACCACTGCTGAGCTGGCTCTTAAAGCAGAGGTGCTGAGTAAGTTTGTTAGAAAAAAAATATATATATAATCAGGCTCTGTCCAGTGAAAATGTTTCAGCTGCAAGTTCTTGGTATTTCTGTGGTAAAGGTTACTCTTTGGAGTGAAGTGCTCCCATTGTAGGCACTAGGAAGAACCAAGGCAAAGAGCCGACCATTGTCTTAGCGGACCATCCGGCCCATCTGATAGTTCTCTCTGTATTGACGGTGCTGGCGCTGCTGGCCCTGTAAATGGGGGTCTGCCTGCTGCTGTCGTCTCCGTTTCAGTGTACCTACAAGACAGCGAGAGCTCGGTCAGTCTGTGTCTGAGACACAGCTCCCTGTGGACAACGCACGTGACCACACGTGTAAACATAAACATGTGTGCACTGTACCTGGCAGTGGCTTCGGTGGGGGCAGTTTGGGGTTGCTGCTGGGGGTGTGAACGCTGCAGATCTTGATGAAGCCAGCCATTAACATAATAAGAGCAATGCCCATCAACAGCACTGCCCACCAGTGAGCCTATATAACAGAGGAAGGCATTTAATACGATATCAAAACAAAGGAGAAGCAATGCAGAAAGTGCTTCTATATGTTATTATGCCACTGTGCTGATTAGTGTTGTGTTGAAAAATTGCTGCATTGCTGCATGTGAGGGAGGGAGGGATGGAGGGAGACTTACTACTATCCACTCTGCAATATTTTCATAGAGCTCCGCATTGAAGATGGCTTTCTTTAGCCTTGCCAGAGGTCCGTCAGCATCCACCAGACGACACTTCATGAACACATCACAGTACCCCTTAAAGTCATTGCAGGGTGACCCTGGCTGCAGTGTTATGATCTTCTTACTGAAGTGTTTGGCCCATTTCTCTGAGCCTGTGCTGCTGCAGGTGCTGGGATTCACTGAGGTCAGAAGGAGAGGGGAATGAATGTAAAGATACTGATGGTATCGCATTCCTTTAGCTTGATCTGTTCAAATTCACGTTAAAAATGCAACTGTTTCTTTAGACTCGTGTCACCCACTTTTCTCCATGCAGCACACATGGCACAGCTCAGCTGCCTCATCCTTGCTGTCTTGGGCGGCACACGTGCACACTTCTAGAGAATACTTCTCACAAATTGAACCAGAGCACACCTGGAAACAAGCAGGTTGAAAGAACACATGCTTTAACTTTAAATACAAACGCAAGGTGTGCGTAGCAGATACAAACAGAACTGACATACCCCCTTGAGGCAGACTTGTGTTTCTGAATGGCAAGATGTGAAGTTTTCCTTTGGTTCTGAGGCAGGACACAGAGCAGTAGCTCCATTGCAGTTGCCCTCTCTGGCACACTCAGACTCTGGTCTGCAACTGTCACTTGCACCCTTGAAAGTACACTCTCGTGTGCAACATGGGCCCTGGCTGGGACTGTGGGAAAAGATTTACATGTATGCAATTAAAACATGACAAAATGCTGCAGCTTTAACAACGTCGCTTTCTCCTGTTTTCACAAAAATACAGAACCTCAGAAAGGAAAGCAGATCACTTCTAACCTGCAGCTTTTGCCAGGTTGGAGTTTGCACCTTTTGCCTTCCTCTTCATTGGCATTGTAGCAGCAGGGGTCGTTACACTGATCACTGTAACCACAGTCACACTCTTCTCCAGTTTCCACTAATCCATTACCACAGATAGGTTGGCCAGACTCTGTACACACAGACACAACAGCATGAGGACAGAATCCCACCCCCCGCAATCTCTGAAGAGATATGTTTACAAGAGAGACTTTACCAACAAAACAGCTGTCTCGCTTCTTCGTTAGAACAGCACTTATATTGCGGATGCTGCAGATAGAGAACTTGTTGTTGTTGAGCTTGTCCCCTGATGTGGCTCTAGCGTACATGATGTAGTTGCCCTGCTCCTTTTTGTCCTGTAGCTTAGACTCTCCGGGGGTGCATTCGATCCCAGAGTCATGCTGAAAAACAGTCAATGATTTGAGAGAGGGTGGGCAGTGAGACTTGAGACAGAGGTGCATATCCGGTAAAATGCTACACAGCCTGGAATAGTACTTACAGGAGACCCAAAGTTGTGCCCAACCTCGTGTGCAAAGGTGATGTGTGACACCTTGGGGGGGACATGAGAGGCGTAGTTCTGCACAGTGATGATACCAGTGTTTAGAGATTTCCTCTTCCCATCAGAGTACAGTTTGCTCTTCTCACAGATGCCCCCAGAGCTTCCTGTGGCGGGAGACTGTGTTATCACACTGTTTAAATACAATATTTCACAGAGCTTGTTACCAATACGGTGGATTCATTCACAATTGCCGGTTTGTTATTG
This sequence comes from Trinectes maculatus, assembly GCA_016785345.1. NCBI lineage: Eukaryota > Metazoa > Chordata > Actinopteri > Pleuronectiformes > Achiridae > Trinectes > Trinectes maculatus. The sequence goes on from JAFBJQ010000444.1 coordinate 16,480, forward strand.
TGCATCAAGGGGTTGAGAAGTGACGAGGTCATGTGCATCCAGCAGCCAGGTGCCGACGCAAAAACAGCAACGTAAAATTGTAGCAAGATATTATCTCTTACTAAACTGTTCAGTGTAGCGGCTAAGTCCCTGTGGTGAAGTGAAGTCTCACAAAACAACTGTCCCTGATGATGTAAAAAAGAAAAAAAGCTGGCTTTTCTCTCTGAGAATCATGAGACAATTTATAATTTAACAAGTGAAACATGGCCATAACTCTAAGTTATTGCTGTTACTTGACATGGATGATGTATTATTGGCTAAAAGCATGGGATGAGCTGTAAAACATGGAGCATCCTTGTCACGTTGCTCCTTTTCCCATTATCTATAAACGCAGTGATCGGCAGGCAACTTTCTAGCCACACATGAGACCAATGCACTTAAAGCAATCAACTATGTGTACATTGTGATGTGATTGTGCATGAGTGTGACTGCACATTCCCAAGGCCCTTGAAGGCCATTTGTTCTCCAGTCCCTTGTTTTTCAGATGTTCCCCCAACAGCTCACTGCAACCAATCTCTTACACGCAATCCATTCCCTCAGCTTACAGCTTTACTAATTTGCCGGTATTGATTGTGTGAGATTGCTGCTGTATTCTTTATGTTGAGATAAAGAATACAGCTGAACCCGTGTTGAATGACCCAGGAATTTGTCCCTGATCAGCTCACTCTCTGGAAGAAGCATCTGTCATTTTTTTCCTAATGAAAACAACTGTGTTAAATCTGTCAGGTGCCCTCCACCTCTCCAGTCTCATTCACATTCACATTCTCCTATTGATATAGCAAAATGCAGAAATGGTTAAATCTGAAGAACCTGAAGAAAGTCGGTGTGGTAAAAAGCAACCAGACCAGTTTAAATGTCTCTCAGAAACATAGGAAGTCCCATAGGACATTATTGAAAATTGCACAACAATACCTCCATATGTTCAGTATGTCTTCTGTTTTGTCCAGTTTTGCACTTTAAAATGTTATGTCTATACTGTCTGTTTTATGTCTATACTGTCTGTGTCCATACCATGTCTGCAGGGGAAAGTAAGAAACGCAATTTCAATTCTTTGTATGACCAGTGCATGTAAAGAAATTGACAATAAAGCCGACTTGACTTGACTTGACCATAGAAGAGTGTGTGTTTGATACAAACCTGAGGGAGCCCCGACCCAAGCCAAGCCAAGCACTCCATCGTCAAAGTCCCTGTCAGTGAAGACATAGGCCAGGCAGTAAAGATCATGGTTCTGTTCAGAGTTAAGCTCCAAAAACTTCTCCACGCCAATATTGGCAAAGCGAAAAGGATTAGATGGGTCCTTTTCGTCGGCAGTGGTATTTATCTGAAGGAAAGGAGGGAGAGCTGGAGATAAATTATCGAGTCCTTGGCATAAAATGACAAATATTCACACTAGGATATCCATGTCTAAGCAACATTATTGTGAAACATGGTGGCTCACCCTGATCCTTTTAACCATGAAGCTGATGTTCCGGATGCCCATGAAGTCTGTGGACTGATAAATGGAGTCTATGGCTTTTACATGACTGGAGATCTATGGAGAGTTGATGAGATTAGGAGGAAGGTTGGGAAATACCACTATTAACAAAACAAAACATGGTGGCAACATGGTGGCTATTATCTGTTATTTCCAAATTCCTGTTATTTCCAATTCTAGTTTGCAGTTATTCCAGAAGAATAACTGCAAACTATATTAGAGTGTTGAGTCCTTCTTTGATAGACAGAAACAATGCCTGAACAGATGATTAGTTAAGCAACAAAGTGAACCTGTGATTGATAATACAGTACAACAGGTGCTGGCTAAAGACTTCAGTCATGTTTGGATGCTTTTCTGGATGGCTGCATACCTGTGCAATTACAGCCTCTCGTGTGCCGTAGTATTTGAAGAACATGTGGTCAGTCTGGATGAAGAGCTGGCATGTGTTTTTCTCTTTACCAGCAGCCCTCTTTCTCCTCAGAACGACAGGAACATGAAACCTCTCCTCTTCCAACACACTGTTAACCCCCTGTAAAGAAAAACAACCATCCAGACCATGATGTAAAAAGACGGAGAAGGTAAAAATAGATAAAAACAAAAACATGAGCGTAAAATACAGGCTTCATCCTTTCATTAGACTAATACTTATCTGTTTGAAATACTGAGTGATTTTCTTTATGTGTTTAATTATGAGCTAGAAGGAGGTGGTACTTACTTTGTCTTGCTCTTCTACTGCTGAGCCCTGGTACTTTCTCATCCTCTCAAACACGGAATGGTCGGCACAGCCGCCCTCTGAACCATACTTATGAGGATAATCTGGCACATAGGGAGAAGATAAGGGTGAGAGAGTGAAGACCTTATACTGCATCATGAATCTCTTCAGGATCGTGTGTGCACGACGTAAATCAGGCTGCAGGAGTTTTTTTTTCCACAAAAGAAAAAAAAGTAAAAATAAGACTATTACTACAAACACTAGTAATAATCAAGCCGACATCATAGGTTTTCTGCTTCGTAGCCTGGCAAATGAATGTTAAAAAACACTGACATCTAAAGAAGTGTTATGTTATGTTGTTAGTTGTCCATAAGGCTACACTTATTATGTTATTTTAAGTTTTTAGGTACACTTACCGATGTCATCCTCATGATAGATGATGGAGTGGAAGGGCACAGTTTTGTCCCCTAGGTACCTCTCTGAGGGCTCAACGTAGTATGTTCCTTGGTGGGTTTTAATAAAGCCCTCAAAGCGCCCATCAACCACAGAGCCATGGGTCAATGTCCCCTCATCTCCTATAACACAAAAGAGCAGAGGTGAGCAGATAAAATGTATAAATTGTCTGTTAAGAATTTAGGATTAAAGCAATCTTCAATGGTTTAAATTAGGGCTGCAACTAATGATTATTTTTGTAGTCGACTAATCTATAATCTAATTTTTCGATTAGTCAACGATTATCGATTATTTATTTGCTACGTTTCCCGTTTTTAACAAAGTTGGGTATTAATTGGATTTCATTGAAAAGCAGTGTATCTTTATGTGTATTAGAGGCAATGTGTCCACAAGTGATGCATATAATAGTATTGTAGCGATCCTGCACTAATGTTCAGAAAACACTGACATCTAAAGAAGTGTTATATTATGTTGTTAGTTGTCCATAAGGCTACACTTGTGTTTTTTTAAGTTTTTAGGTATACTTACCGATGTCATCCTCATGATAGATGATGGAGTGGAAGGGCACAGTTTTGTCCCCTAGGTACCTCTCTGAGGGCTCAACATAGTATGTTCCTTGGTGGGTTTTAATAAAGCCCTCAAAGCGCCCATCAACCACAGAGCCATGGGTCAATGTCCCCTCATCTCCTATAACACAAAAGAGCTGAGGTGAGCAGATAAAAAGTATAAACTGTCTGTTAAGAAAGTTTGAATTTAGGATTAAAGCAATATTCAGTGGTTTAAATCTATTGTTATTTTATCCAAACATTCAAGTGGCCTGAATCTGAGAATATCCTAAGATTACTTACAAAACACTTTCTTGGAGTAAAATAAATAGTTGTTTAAAATTGTAAGAAATATGACAACAAACACTTATGACTATCAGGAAACCACAGGTTGAAGAATTAATGTGAATGTGAAAATGAATCATGTATAATCCAAACAAAAGTTAAACTTTCCTTTGGATAGCTGCAGCTGTGTTTTTTTTCATGAAATATTTGAGATGAGATTTTGGAAACTGTGAGGTCACCGTCTCCGTAAAAAAAAAAAAAAAATCTCTGTGCTTCTATTTGAACTCTGCATGAGATGAGACATCCAGGAAGGGAAGGGACAGAGAGTGGAAGGAAGAACTGGATAAAAGTGGCCCTCTGTTTGTGCATGTGTGTGTGTGTGCATTTGTTGTGATGTGATAAATACTTGACAAAATAACACAATAGATGAACAACATCCTGGAGAGAAAAGAGAGACTTACCAAAGACTTCTCCACTGTAAATATGCGACGTATCAACAGGTGCCTTCTCTCCTGATATGTCAATGATGAGATCTGGAGAAAATATTGTTGTGTCCCGCTTCATTCGCAAGTTAAAATGTCTAAAAAATAGAAATATGAGACATTTTCTGGTCATTTTTATTGTTTAAACATCAACAGCAAAATTTACATGATCATTTTCGGCAATGAAAGACACAATTCCGTTGACACTATGACACTCAAACCACTTCTGCTTCTGTGCTCCCACCACAAAACTTTGGTATAAAGAGCCACACCCTGTAGAAGCTGCATTTACACATTTTCGCTAGGCTTTACTTTGCAGCAAAGTTAACAGAAAGTCGGTAAACACGTGGAAAAACACTTGAACATTTGTGCACTGCCAGAGTACATTTTACCCTAATCCTCTTGTTAACATAACCATCACGTCAAAGACACAAAGGCATGCATCACATGAGGTGCACATGAGCTACCAGCTTCCCAGAAACCTGAGGCGATGTAGTGAGTAGTTCTGAGGCGCACTCCCACCAGGAATCTCCCAGCAATCACATGTGTTATTCTGACTCCTTCAGATGACTCAAGTGATGCTCTCATTACTCTCATCATTCTGAGCTCCTCATTGTGCCCCTTTTGTTTTCTCATGATGTCACTATGCAAAATAGTAAAACCAAGGAAAATGGGTATTTGATATTCGGTCATGTTTTCTCAAATGGCATATTAGTCTCAAAGCACAAGATGAGATAATTTAATGACAACATCAGGATTATTCTCTCATATTTTGGTAAACAGACCATACACCCACTGACATAATACAACAATGACAATACACTGAAGTCACCCCTTTAAAGTCTGTCTAAAACTGGGGCAAGGAGGACTAGAGAATGTGTTTATGTTGCTTGTTATCACCAATATTCTACACTATTATTTATCTAGACCTGGACCAAATTATAAAGTCGAATGAATCAACTGGATTTGTCTTGATTTCAGGATCCAACAACAGGAGTTTCATTCTGTTCAAATATGTAACAGAATGAAATCTAAAATGATGACTGGCATCATTTAGTAAAAGATTTAGTATGAATTTCTCTACTTGTTATTCATCCTGTAACACCCACTCCAGTTCCTCCTGACCTCTACAACAACTGACATGACCCTCTGACGTCTTTTGATCTGTCAAAAGCTCAGTCCCATGAGACCTCTGTGCCGCACTTGTCTCTGAATATGAATCCAAAGATAGATCATTCTGTTGGAAACTGAATCTAAATTATTAAGACTCTACAGTGTGTTGCAATGATCGTGCACTTGAGCCCCTGCCCGGCCTCTCAATCCGTTTCCCCTGTATACTTGGGAGTGTTGCGTGTTCTCATTCTTATATGGTGTTGGTTATATTAATATTGTACGTTATTGAGTTGTATACAATCTGAACTGTAAATAGAAATATGTGCTTGTAATGTACACAGATGTGATTTGACGAACAGTAAAAAGAGGGTAGGAACAATATATTTATATTACATTATGTTACTATATGGCTTTATCGTGCATTGCATTGTTATCATTAGTATTATTGGGTTTGTTTGCTTTAAATTACATGTTCGATAATAAAGAAATTTTAAAAAGTATTAAAAAATTATTGAAAATTTGAGCCCCTGCCCTCTGAAGGTCCCTGCATGTGTGTGGTAATGATGAACGTCTGTGTGTTAAACTGCCCACTGAGCAAGAAGCAAAAATATTTACATTAGTTGGTTTTCAACTGTGAATCTTTTTTCAAGTTTAGCTATTTTGCTCTAAATGGCCTAAAATGGCCCCTGGGGATAAATAACGTTTTATGAATTGAACTGAATTGAATTTATAAACATTTCCAAATATCTCCAGGCTGTAGGAACGGGAACTGTAGGAACAGGAACTGTAGGAACAGTCTGAGGTTTTTCCATCTAGGGAAAGGAAATCTCTGTATCATGTCAAAGGCAAAAACGCTGCTGACGACAGTCAAGAGGCCAAGGATCAGCTCTGGGCTACTCTTCTCAGAGAATCAGTTGAATGATAAATTATTCATACATTTCTCAGATGCTGAACATACTGACTCGAGCATCTGACAGTCATATTCTCTGCTCAGTAAGCAGACCGGCTCAAAGGGATGCCCTTAAGCCACGTCCACAGAGATGATACACCAACAGAGGAAACAATGTCTAGCTGACATTCATAAAACATTTAATGGTTAAAGAGAGAAAATAAATAAAAATGACATGCAGTATGGTTCCATGACTGCATTTTACCAGTGCAACAAAAATTATCTATGTCCTCCTTCCTCTCCCAGAGGCCTGTAAGCCCCACATAGCCCAGACAGGAAGGGTGAAGTCATTAGTTGTTAGCTCTACAACATTGCCTATCTGGTGCTGAACAGAGTTGTTAGAGAAAACAAAGCCTGACAACAAACACATCTAACAAATAGATTTTTAAAAAGCTGAACAATACATTGTGAACGTCCACCTTTCATGCACTGGCTAAAGTAATTTGACTTTTTGGCATCCCCTTCTGTCTGCTCTGCCTTGTTCCGTCACCTGATCCAGCCACAAAAATGTGAGTGGGCCTACACAAGTAACCTTTTCTCTTGTTACAACAAACCTCTACAGTGGCAAACAGCCCCGCTCACACAGAAGGGAGAGTGAGTGTCTTTGTTTACACAACCAGCACACAATCATAAACCCAAAGAAGTCAATGCAAATATAATGAATAAGATACTGGCTTTATGTCGCCTGGCTCGCTTTCTTTTTCTCCTACCTTAACATTAACATCTATAAAGAAGACATAATGTAGTGTCCACTAATATAATACTATGAAAAACTGGACTTTTACATGGTGCTAATAATGTTAAGAGTATCCAGGTCCAGACTGAAAAAAGTCTCCAAAACAAATTCTTCTAAATTATATTGTTTGTGACTCACTGACAATGGTCATAACTGTGATTACCTCACCAGTGCAGGCAACAGTTTCACAAAAGCCAGCAATGACAGGAAGGAGCAGAAACGTACAGGAAGAGGGTCTGTCTGACAGATAATCCTTCACACACAAGCTGTGTGAAGAGGAAAACAGGCAGAGCTGGCTGAAGATACAAGCCGTGTCGCTGAGGTAAATTATTCTTTAACATGGTAAAGAATAAAAAGAGAAAATGAGAAAAGACTGGTACTAAAGTCGCGCTGGGAATACAAGAGTGTGTTTTGGATTCAAATTAAAGAAAGCAGAAAATAAACAATGGTTGGTGAGATAAGACAAGTTAGCTTGTCCACATTCTATGTTTAGTATTCAGCACTGTGCAGTTAAAGGTGGTTCACAAGGATTGTACGCAGTCAGGTTTAAAGCCAGATTTAGATATTTTTGTTGAAAGAACTCAGCTTTGTATACAATTTATTTGCCAATGCTTTTCGGTGGCAAACTTTGCTGCAGCCGACTGTTTCCTTTTACCAAGTGACAAGACACCAGCTGATGCAAATCTGAAAACATAAACAGAGTTGGTGCCTCAAATCATCTGTGTCCAAAACAGGGGAGGCTCCACTGTAGTCAGATAACATGGCCTTGACAAGAAGCAGAAGAAACAAATGGCAGATTTAATCCCTGTCTGTAATTTTATTTGAATCACTGTGATTCAGCACCGCAGTTACCCAGCATTATAATAATAATAACTGTTAGGTCCCTTGCCACAGTTCTTTTTATAACCAAATAGTCCAATAAGGAAATACTGTAATATAACAATAAATGATAATGATATGCTACATGCAACGAGGGGATTAGATGCACATTCATTTAAATGCATTGCCTGTTAATAGTGAAAGCAAAAGAAAACATAAAAACTTGCGCTGATGACAACCACAATAAGACAAACCACTGCAGTTACCCAGCATTGTAATAATAATTGTTTGGTCCCTGGCCACAGTTCTTGTTATAACCAAATAGTCCAATAAGGAAACGTGTAAGTGTAATATAACAATAAAGGATAATGATATGCTACATGTAATGAGGAGATTAGATAAACATTCATTTAAATGTGTTGCCTGTTAATTGTGAAAGCAAAAGAAAACATAAAACCTTATGCTGATGACAACCACAATAAGCCAAACCAGCCAGAGTAGGTCAAGGTAAACAACAATGAACTAAATATTAGATTATTAAATATATTCATAGGTAAAATTAGGAACCTAATTTTAGGTCCATTATGAAAAGATATAATAGCATTCAGTGTATACAGCTTGAGTGCATAGCTAAGGACATATATTGACCAAATAAAACTGTGTCATGCTACCATATTAATTTGAAGACAGAAGGAGAAAAGGAACATGAGTGGACATGTTTGTACTCAAACTGACCTTCCATGTGCGTGGAAGTCCAGGTGCACCGTCCTGTCATGAGGAGACAGTGCCCTCTTGGCTCTCTGGTGACTGTTGTGCAGGGCGTCCTTGTCATATGACAGACCCTCATAATGGCGAATGTATTTGTTTAAGGGGTTCCCCAACTGACCTGGAATTGAATTCAATGACTCGTCAATATCTGGCAACAAAAGTCTTCTGTAAAGCAGTAATGGAAAGTCACATTTGTTTGGATTTTTAAATAAATGGACATTTACCCACTTTATACAGAATTATACTCATTATAATTTTTACCTTCAAAACAAATCCAGAAAAAAGGCAGCTCTATAGTTCAACAATTTTACTGCAGAGCCATTTTATCATTTAACAACATTTTTTCTTACTAATGCCCCGTGAGAAAGAGTGAAGCCAGACTGAGAGAAGTGAACCTCTCTATTGGTGGTTAGTTGTAGTGCAAGCTAGTTATGCTTAAAAGGCTTATTTAGCTTATTGTCGTGATCCCACAGAGGTAATCCTGCTGGCTTTTAAACCGACCATTTTCTTTGTTCTTTGCACGCAGACAAAGAAAGCGGTCTGTTTAAAGCACAAGTGAAGAACATGTGATGCACATCAGGTGACTGGGGTTCTGTTTCAGTGGGACTGTATGTCATTGTGTGAGTTCAGTGACTGAGATGCAGCCAGTTCAAATGCTAATCGACAGTCCAAGGCAATACAAGATAGTAATAACAAAATAACTATCTGACGTTTTGCATTATAATGGAAAAATGTTGTTGTGAGAGACAAAATGAGCCATGGTAAGTTCATTAGCACAGGTTTAATTCAAAGACTCTAACACTAAGGTCTGAGCTTTGATAGACAAAGACCTTGGAAAGATAAACCTTACTGAATCTGCTCCACAGGCCACAAACAAAAAATGGTGGGTTTTCCACCTTTCCTACATTTTTACACTGCACTGTTTCTTTCATTACTAGAGGATTTCCATGTGGTGGGAGTAACAAGCTCCCAAGCAGGGAGAGGCTCTACCAGGCCAGTAGCAACTTGTCCTTGAATGTAAGGAGAAAAATCAATTGGCTTCTTTAGACCACCCTCTTTTAAAATAAAACACACTAACAGCTAAACTGACCGAACCAACACCCATATCAAAATGACTGGTTTATGAGTAAGAAGAGTGAGGTGGTGATTAATGATTAGAATATATTGATTTTGTACACAAACAACAATGCACAATGCACTGTCAGTTCACACTGCCCTCCTCAATATGACATGGCTGTTCCAATAATATGTGGCAGCACAAAGCTGTAAAGATAGTCATTTGTAAAGTAACCAGGCAATAAGTCAGATATCATTTCGTCTCACTGATCTTAACCAGGTCAGTGAAGTAAAAACTCCAGGGAACCAGAGCATGCATCATTAGCAAGGTCCCCAGTTTGATAAATAAAAACTCAAAGACCCTGGATTTTCTGTTACAAGACTGTGATAATGGCCAAGGGTAGCTGAAAACTTAAAATATCAACCTCAAGGATCAACTGGTCCAACAACATTCCCACCATAATGGTATTCACAGTGAACAGCCACCCTGCACCCCTAAACTTACTATTTAGTCTTGCCATTTACTCATATAAATATATCACTGAATTTCACTGTGGAAGCAACTTCAACATATTTCAGAGCAATCTATTGAGCAATCTGTGCTCACCAGTGAGTGGTGCAGTGCAATTCTTGACAGGGTGGAAACCGCCAACAGGAACACAGGAGGTGGTAACAGCACTGAGTCACAACTGAGCTGAATCTTGCATTAACATACATGCTGGGTGATGGCAGGCTAGCTCGCACATCACATCACAAACCCAACACCTCTGGGCAACTCAGATGGCTCTCCTCAACACTAAGGATCATACAGCAATAGAAAATAGAAGCCAGAGTTTAAAGCTGTAACATACAAGAGTCAGATTTGACCATGACTATGACAACAACCTGAGGCAGTTACATCTGCTTTGTCAAGTGTGACATTACCCAGATTACCTGAAACACTAATTTCCTAATTTTTAATCAACTTATCTACGTCATCTATTGACCCGTGTCTATCTGACACTGTTTTGTGTGCTCACATTTACTGTGACAAACCAGCAGTACATCAGAACAGAATAAAAGGATACTTTGTGTTTCATCGGAGGAACTAAGAACCATGAAACAAGCCATAGAGACATAAGGCTTTTGTAATTCATCATGAAAACATGTTTTACATAAACAATACTCCATTTTATGAGCACTATTCTTTCCTGGAAGTCCAAGTCAACAAACATCCCACATAGCAATGAAGCTCACATTAACCACTGTTTCATGGAGACTATGAGTATAAAACACGGTTTACTTCTAAGAATCTTGTGTTGTTGGATTCTTCTATGAAACAGCTGAATGATCTGGCATTAATCTCAAGGACTATAAGTGACACTGTGTCTGCACTCTCATGCCCATATTACTTACATGTACCTGCCAATATCCTTAACTATGAGAGAAGTGTTTGACTTCTCTCATAGTTAAGTAACACAACACTTACGATGTTGCCAAATGATAAGTAACACAGAACCGGAAACTATGACTGAAACTTTCAGTTACACCCGTGTTTACAGCTGGTGCCATAAAGGCTATTTGGTACTCATCGGTGGAAAAGTTTACTGGGCAAGTGGACATGAGGCAAATGTTTTTGCTAGTTGTTAAAAAGATGGAAGAGTATCAGAGAAAGTTTAACTGACATTACAGATGTTTGCTGGCAGTTGCACTGGTATCGTATCGTGTGTCCGCTTAAGGAACAACATTATATTTCCCAGTGCAGCAAAACCAGCCGTTTAACGAGTACTTTTAATACGACTTCACACCATATACTATATTTATGTTTTTCTATGAGAGCTCTACTCCAGCTCGCATGGTGTATTTCGATACATCTGCGGTGTGAATGTTTGTTTGACACTCAGTAAGTGTAAATAAAGAAGCAAACACTGTTCTTCATCGACAGTAGTTCACCTGTATTACTGCAGAGTCAAATTATCCAGTCAAACCCTCCTGTCTCAACCTGCCCTAGGTAAACACTGTGACAGTACACAAACAAAACAGTTATTACGCTAGCCAGCTAGCTAGCGAGTTAGATGGCCGGAGTACAACTGCCTGATCCGATTAGCGCTAGCGCCGCTGACGATCACTCAACACTTTCCTTTCCCGGCGTATCGGCGGCAAACTTACCTGTAATATCGGGCAGGACGCAAAACATGAGAAGTAGTTTGACAAATATCATATCGAAATCCCCGTAAGCCCCGGCAAGGCAGCTAAAAGCGACAGAGCCGTAGCGCTGATTGCGACTTGTCTCGTTTTCTTTCACTTAAAGGTATAGCCGCCCTTCCTAGTTAGCTGCCTCTATCGCAGACATCAAAGCCAGTTCGTCACCCCACGTCAGACAGACAGACAGGCAGAAAGAGATAGACAGACCCTCCCCTCCTTTCGCCAGGGTTTGCTAAGTTAGCCCGGCCACGCCCATTACCAGTCAACCGCTGTGATCATAGGTCGATTTACTGCGTAAACAAGGGATATTTCACATCTAAACCACCGTCCACGTCTACACACAAACAACAACGTCATTTATGTTTCAACTTCATACCAAGTTTCAGGACTGTTTTATGTTTCGGTGAGTTTACAACTCTGTTTACCTCCTCAAAGCATCACTTCCGTATTTACCACCTATTTTGGACGGGGGAGGGGGGGGTATCTTATGAAAAACAGCCCTCTTGATAAGAAAATAGAAAATTAATCATTAAATAAAGTTGGAAATAGAGAAATGTAACAAAATGCAAATACTAATTTATAAATGTAAAAAAAAAAATCACGTTTGAAATTTAAATATTTCAATTGTTAAATGAATTTATTTCATATTTTATGGATGGATTTATCCAGTCATTAAAAAACATGAACCTTCTTCAATATTTCCCATATTTCCCATTAAACATCTCTTGGATTGCAAAGTTATGAATATAATATAATATAGAATAATAGAATAGAATAGAATAGAATAGAATAGAATAGAATAGAATGGAATCGCTTTATTGTCATCATACATGGAGCATGACAAAAATATATATTATTAAAGCTTAAATTCTGTTCGGAAATCTAAATTAAATGAAAATGAGCAAACAGAGTGCACTTTTCACTTTTTCACTTTATGTGATATATATCTAACAGCTGAGATTTGTCATGCTCTCCCTCTGTTCAAACAAGAGAAGGCTGCCACCCTGTGTCTCTATAGAGTTACTGCATGTAAACAGTGCACGGTGGCCAATAAACGGGTCGTAAGTCTGACAGAATATAGAGAATTATACAATTTTAATGATTTAAGGTTATTTGAAAAATCATATTTAAACCATCATTTCACACATAACAACCGATGACTGCTTCATAATCTCCAAAGTCTCGTTTATCCAGAAAGTAGCGGAAACTAAGGAAGTATGATATCGCGAGAACTACGCTTACACATGCGCAATGGAAGACGGTCGCCGCCACGGCGAGATTTTTTCATCCTGCATTCAACGATCCTGGTAAAAATCGACACGAAGAAATTTTATTTCAATGTTTGTTAAAATTCTAGCCCAGACACACTACAAAAGTTTGAGCTTGCGCAATTATTGCTTAACGTATAATAACTTGCATACAACCACTCCAATCTAGCTATTTATGAGAGAGTAAGATGTAACTTAATGATAGATTATAATATCGTACTATGTTGAAGGAAAAAAAATCCGATTTCTTAAACTCAGCTTTATATCTGGATGACATATATTGAAGTAAAAAAAAAACATTCGTAAGTGTCAAAAAATACAAATAAATGCTAAGGTCTGTGAACACAGCGTCTGGAGTTTTTTTTTTATGAACCATCAACAAATATCTAAAACCTATATATTGACACACAGTATTCTCATCCTACATATTAAATGACGTTTGAGGATGAACAAGTGGTGTACGTTATGTCATAAGAACATAAATATCTCTGGTATACGAGCGTACGCAAACGCAGCACCGCCCGGCCCGGGGTTTTTCTACCGCCCCCTTGCTCGGCCTGAAAGCGATTCACGCTGATGACGTCACTCGCAGAGTTGTCATGGCGTCTTTGGGACCGAAGGTGCTGCTGCTGCAATTTAGCTAAAAATCTGTCGACGGTCCGCTGATCGAAATGGAGACAAGCGCAGAGCCGCCTCGAGACGCGGACGGGGGCTGTGCGCGCGCCGCGATGCAGGCGGAGACGGCCGATAGCACGGCTGTCGGCGGAGTGAAAGAAACAGCGGAGAAATGCAAGAATAGTGAGGCTCCTCTCAGTACTTTGGTGAACGTTAGTTGTAATGACAGCACCGCGGATGCTAGTGCGCCCGCTGCCGCCAGTGTCACGCCCGGTACCGGGGAGTCCGACGCGCCGGAGGCGGCCGAAGTCCTCGCCGCGCGGGAGGATGGGAAGCAGGGCGCCGAGGCGAGCGGGTCGTGGCCGGGTTCCGGGAATCAGATCAGTAACGGGATGGGGCATGACTCGGTGCTGGCTGCGGACGAAAGAGAGGGTGGTGCCTCAAAGTTAGTAAACAACAAACCCGGCGGCCCGTCCTCGCCGCCCGCTCAGGAGAGCACTGATTTAGCCGCTGAGGTTTCGGCTTGCGGAGGAAGCGACGAGACGAGACCTGCCAAGCCGACTCATCTGTGTCCGGACACGGCGGACGGCAGGTCGGGGCTGTCCGCGGATCGCACCTTGTCGGAGGGATTGCCGAGCGGGAGCGACCGCGATCCCAGCCTCGGCGCAGAGTCCCGAAGCATCGATTCACTCGAGTCCTTCTCCAACCTGAACTCCTGCCCCAGCTCCGACCTGAACAGCGAGGGGCTCGAGGACAGAGGACTGGCCCTGGCCCTGCAGAGCGAGCTCGGGGCTGAGGGGGCAAAGACCGCGTGCGCTAAGGACCGGACCGCGGGTCAGTCCATATACCACATCAAGTGGATCAAGTGGAGGGAGGAGAACACGCCCATCATCACCCAGAACGAGAATGGCCCCTGTCCATTACTGGCTATTATGAATGTCCTCCTGCTCGCATGGAAGGTAAAGACTGTGAGATGAGCACAGATCAATAGAAGTCCACCTTAAAGCAAATCTATTAAGATGTTTTATAATTTAACATTTGCATTAGCTAATGGTTATTACCCACATCTCACACTGCACATACTGTGTATAAGCCCAGTGTTCCTGTCTGTCCCCTCAGCACTTCCTGTCAATAACAATTCCTGTCTAAGCACGTTTCTATAAATTTCTCAATGTTAGTTGCAGATGTGAAATTCTTCACACGTCGATACTTGTGCTGTCTGGTAACTTCACCAACAATGAACGTCCCACGTGTCTCTGTTGCAGGTGAAGATGCCACCGATGATGGAAATTATAACTGCTGAGCAGCTGATGGAGTATCTCGGTGAGTGTCTGTCGCCATCAGACAACAGCAAGTTGATACATAGCCACTGGTCTGACATGCATTTCCATTTAAAATGCACATTCCATTCCCTTTTCACCCAACATTTACTATATCACTTATCTTACCACTATATGACTATGGTAGGCCTGGTTTCACAGCGTCACAGCAAGCTTAGTAAGTGTTGCCCATGTGATCGTCACTTGTAAACACACCGATCCATAAAACCACTGGCACAGTTTCATCAACCTCGTAAACATTCTTCAGTTTCCCATCCCATCACATTAGTGGATGCTTAAGGTCAGATATATATATATAATCCAAAGTCAACAGAGGAAGAGACCAGAGCAGGGGAAATACCCATGAACCAATCCCCTGCTGGTGCAAAGGAAACAAGAGCTATCTCTCCTCTCTTACTGTCTCCTGCCCTTCATAACTGAAATCACTCTGCAGTATCAAAGCAAGGTGTCTGATTACAGCAGGAAGGTCTTCGGAGTCACTACTAGTATCTTCTCTCAGCCTCTCTCTCTCTCTCTCTACGGATGATGAGGTTCGGATGTGGTGGTTTCAGTGGGTGGGTTGGTGGGGGGGGGGGGGCAGTCAGTGAGCAGCAGGCAGCGTAGCGTGACCGTGATCTGGATGCGCACGGACAGACAGATACAGGAGTGAAGGGACCACAGCAGAGTGAAGCAGAGAACTGTGTGGAGTTTTCCTTGGAGTGGTCATACCATAGTAAAACCACTCAGCTGGCCGGCCCCCTGCTGGAAAAAATCTTAACTTGCACTCAAATTGTCATAAATGTTGACAGCATAACAACAAATACACTGCACCTTTATTTTTCACAACATGTACATAAAGAAATCATGTACATGTTTTCTAGATCAGTCATCACAAATATATATATATATATATATATATATATATATATACTGCGCCAAATAGCAGGCTTGAGGAAAACTAATAGTGACACACAAATGTTTTCTATCCTGCTGCGTCGCTGTTTTTACTTAATGTAGCCGCTGATGACGAGAAGTCGATGAAAGTCCTTTTGAGTACGTCTCGGGACGCGTTGACAGCGCCGCCTGGCGCTCTTGCCGGTTTGTAATAAATAAATGATCCCCCCCGTGAAACGCTCTGCAAAATATTGACACACTTGACTTGAAAAAGCAAGCAAGATGTGGACGGCAGTAAAACCTTCACGGCAGCAGCAAGAGATTGCATTTTTGCGTGGCTTTTATTGCACTTCAGAGTGTGTGAAATACGTAAAATGTTACAGCATGGTTGAAGTGGCGATCAGACCCGAAAAACAGAGCAGGAGCCAGACATCTACCAGGGTCTGCTCCGTGCCACAGGCCACGCTGCCACCCAGCAGAGTCGTCAGAGATCTCAGGTGACACTGCAGTAGACAGGGACTCAAAAGAAGCTATTTGGCGCAGCCTTTTCCAAAACCCACCGGCAGGCATTCTCTACAAATGACTGTTTTATAATCTCTCTCTTTCCTGTAGGAGACTACATTCTGGAAACCAAGCCTAAAGAGATATCAGAGGCACAGCGGCTGAACTATGAGCAGGTAGGACCCACCAGCTCCCAAATACTGTTGTTAAACAGCCATGTGTTTTCTGCTTATGTGTGTGTGTGTGTGTGCATTTGTAATCTGCTGAGTGTGTATGGTACTTACAGACCCTACATCTCACTGTCAAAACCATTACTACGCAAGTCTAACACAAGCTTTTACAAGTTTATCTTGGGCCATCATTTCCATTTTCTTTCACCAGTGTGTAGAAGTGAGATCCACACTTCTCCAGTGTGCCACAATCAAATCCTGTAGCGCTGCATGCATGAAGGCAGTTGTGCACATTTGCATCGATGTTGCACAGGAGGTCAGGGGATGTTACATGATATGGAAATAAGCGTCGGGTTGAAAACTGCGGCTTTGCGGGTTTTTTTTTTTCTTTTTTCCCGACCGCTCTATAGGTTACGTAAGACGCGTCTTGATCAGTCCAGGAAGCAGCAGGGGTCATGAGTGTCAGATTATGTTGTTTCATGTGGTGGGGGAATGCTTAGAGATGCATGGCTGAGCTCAGCTCTCAGCTATTACGGAGGCTTTTTGTGTGTGTTTGTACATGCGTGTGTGTGTTGTGTGGGTTCCCGTGAGAGACACTTGGAGATGGAGCTCCAGCTCCCCTGCTTCCTCCCATCACCACTGCCTGCCCTCGGAGTGGGAGGGGCCCCGCCTCTCCTGCTCTTGCGTGGCAGAGCACCAACAACATCTGTGAACGATTTGAAGCCACACTTGTCCCTCATTTAGAAAGTGCAAAAAAAACAAAAACAAAGTTCAGCCTCCTCTTAGCCGCTCACTGGATGGTTATTGCTAAATTTACGTCGAATTGAAATACAACCTCTTACATAAATCAGCAGTGGTTCTCAGTGTGCAGAGCACGGGGAAGGCGGTGGTTGACGTTTGTGTAGCATAGTTATTACGCCGGTCTAATCCGAGACAGTGGCCTGGGAGCTGCTTGGCATGTGTGTGCCCTCATGTCATGTGCCGCCTGTGTGAGTGCTGTGGTTGACACTGTATATGCAGGGTACGGCTGGCGGGGCCCTGGAGATGCTGGAAAGTGTGGGAGATGTGTTTATGTGCACATCGCACCAAAGGCCTCCTCCACCACACATCTTAACGAATATGTGACTTCACCTCTTAATGGGTTGTTGTAAAATGCAGCTGAAGCAGCTGAGACATTGAAAAAGAGGTGTAGGAGTTCATAACAGAAGTGGTACTATTTATAATCATCTGTCACAAGAGTGTATGAGGATTAAAATAGCAGCTCCACTCCTGCGCTTTAGCTGCTGTTAAATATTTACTCAGGAGCAGTGGAAGTGAGAGTAGCTTTGTTCTGCTCTCCTCTCAGTGGACCCGGCTCAGCGGCACGTTCACAACGCCGTTCATCCATGATGACTGTTCAGCCATTGACGAAAACACGTTTTTTTCCGCGTTAAAGCATCCTCTTCGTTCTAATTCGGTGTCATTTGCAATAATGGCCGTTGTTTCCCCAAATTTTCCCTTGACCTTTTCTACCGTGTGGGTTTTTGCAAACGCGTCCGATCTCGCCCAAGCTCATGTTTCTGAAGCGAATCATCGCTTCATGCTGATTCACCTCTGCGGTCATTTAGGTCAACGCCGCGTTGATGCACTCAGACTGCATGATGTTGCATTATATTGCGAGGCGTCTTCCTCCTTTGCGGCTGAAAAACAAGGAGTGACGTGAAATTATCCGGATGATCCAGCGACCAGAAATGTAGAGCAACAGCAGCTAATGATGCTTATCATCGAAGTTTGACCCACATTGCGGGACATAACAGGCTCATTATTTACAGCTGTGACTGGTGTTATTATGTAATAGTTTACCACAATGGTCCGTTTAAGGTTTATGCATCTGCTCACTTTTATATTCCGACAGACATGAATGCAAATGCACTAATTAAATATACATCAGAATATCCCGATTATATAATTTGTTGAGCAGTGACGTTGGATATTTATATTCCGTGAACTGTCGGTTAATCCTGCCAGAGAGAACTTCCCATTGGTGGCTGTGTCAAAGCGTGCAGGCCTCAGCAGAGTACATTACTGATGTTACGCTGTGAAAACAAAAGCACGGGTGACGGTGATGCAGTGCTAATCATCTGATCCCCGAGCGCTCATCTGCTGTTCCAGCCCTCTGCCCTAAAGGGAAGAGACGCGGTCCATTACACAGCCTCGTTAATCCTGCCATCACGTCCTAATCCCCACACTCACAGAGGGTTTCCACCTCAGCTCCGCACCGAAGCCAAAGTAGCTATGGGATGTGGAAGTTGTTTCTTTGTCCAGTCTGAAGTCCCAGCCCCTCACACTGCACTCTGATCATTCACCAGTCTGTTTTTAATTTCACATGCTATATGTGATATTTGAGTCTGCAGACAATGGATATGAAGAGTTAGTTTTTTTCGTTCGACTCAGGTTCGTCGTTCTGGTATTTAGTTTTGCTGCTCTGTGATTTTCCTTGTATCTCTGTGTGTTGTGACAGAGTAGATAGAAATAAGGGGGGGGGGGGGGGTGCGGGGGGGGGGGGGGTCATTATAGAGTGGTACTACTTTCAGTTTGGTTTTAAAAATGCTATTTTATGAACGCGTATGCAGACGACCTGAATTTGATTTAAAGGTGACAGTTATGTTGACGTCGTGGTGGATATAAAAACCAGAACATTTCCTGTTACGCTGAAGGGGTTTGAGGGTGAACTGGTTTCCCTCTGGAAGCCTATGTACAGTAGATGCCTGCTGCAGGCGTCCGCAGACCTTCAGTCTTTGTTTAGTGAAATGTTACTCACCTGGCGCGAAGCCACATTCTTTATATAGGAGGCCAGATTCCTGCCTGCATCGCATTGTCTCATACAGTGGTCTTTTATTCGTTAAGATGTGGTATTACAACTCAGTCTGTTCCCACCCATAGAGAGGCGGGGGTGGGGGGGTGTTACTGATGGTGTCCCCTGCCCAGCTGAGCTCAGCTTGTTGTCAGTTTCTGCCGTCCACCGTCCCAGAAATACAGGTAATGCAATAAAAATCAAACAAAGGCCAAAAGGCTGCAGGGCAGTTGCGTTGCATTGTGTTGCTGGTATTTTGTCCACTCGAGGTTAATATTGTCGAAGGGGAAATATCGAGTCACGCGACGACGACTTTCGCAGACACTGAACACACACGGTTTCGTTGCAGGGAATTTCATTTCTTCCTGTTGTACGTTGATTGACGGTAAAGGAAACAAAAGCGAGAGTAAGAGCGGTGAATGTGCAGCCGGCTCGCGTTAGTGTCTGTGTTGTTACCAAACCGTTTTAACAAGAACCTGCATCTTTTTTTGTGTTGTTGTGTCTTTTAGAACATGAGTGACGCCATGGCCGTGTTGCACAAGCTGCAGACAGGGCTGGATGTCAACGTGAAGTTCACAGGGGTGCGAGTCTTTGAATACACCCCAGAATGCATTGTGTTTGATCTGCTGGACATCCCTCTTTATCACGGCTGGCTGGTTGACCCCCAGGTGAGATCTGTTTCTCTTTACTCCCCCCCCCCCACCCCGAAGCCCAGTTTGTTGTGTTCTGCGCCCCCCATCACATCCTTTCTCAAATCCACACTGAATTTTGAAATCTCCGTCCTGCCAGCTCCCTGTAGCCTGTGGCTGCTTTCAGCATCTACTGAAAGGATCATTTGCTTCTGGCC
This sequence comes from Trinectes maculatus, assembly GCA_016785345.1. Classification (NCBI taxonomy): domain Eukaryota; kingdom Metazoa; phylum Chordata; class Actinopteri; order Pleuronectiformes; family Achiridae; genus Trinectes; species Trinectes maculatus. The sequence continues at coordinate 36,542 of JAFBJQ010000444.1, forward strand.
AAAGGGCAAAACACTGTAAAGTTATTGCCTCATGGTTCCGGTCCTGGATTGCCTGCTGAATAAGTACAAAGCAGCTGAGCAGAGTAAACAGGAAGTCTTTTGGTGTTTCGGCTCATACCTCTCGCGCAGTTTGTCTATGTGTGAAAAAGGGAACTGTCCCAACCACAAGGTTTTGTGAAAGTAGATCTGTGATTTGACTTACATGATTTCCAGCACAAAAAGTGGGATATAATATATGTGTATGTATATTATTATTGTTGTTGTTGTTATTATTATTGTATATATTATATATTCCTAAAAGTTATTTTTATCTTTGTGTGCAGATGCATGACATTGTCAAGGCAGTGGGCAACTGCAGCTACAACCAGCTGGTGGAGAAGATAATATCCTGCAAACAGTCAGACAACAGCGAGCTGGCAGGTGAAGGTGGGTGCTTCCTCTCTGACCTGTCTGACTCCCATCTGTCTCCCTCTCGTCTCCTCTTGTCATCCTCAGAGCTGAGAGATCGATGTTTTGATGGAGATCCTCATTCCATTCATTCCATTCATGATACGTTGAAGCCAACTCAAACTGTATTGTTCTTTCATGTGTAACTTAGCAAAGGAATATCAGGCCCGCGTTCCTAACAGAACTCGCGTGGCTACTTCTTAAATGACCTACTTCCACAGCACACTGTCATAGCTGTCAGGGAACGTCTCATGTAAATATTTGCTGATTCAACACCGGGCTTCCTGTGTAGTTGACAGCTGCTGCCAAGTCAACACATCAGGGCCTGAGTCGATGTTGATATTGATGTTCAAGATTCTTCTTCTGTTCAACAGGGGGAAAAAAAAGAAATCAGACAACTCGTATACATGCATAAAAATATTTTTAAAAGACAAACAATATACGAGAACGCCCCCTACGGTGTGTCGAGAGGGACAAAAGGCAATTCACCATAATAAACTCTTAGTTTAGCGTGGTGTTATAGCGACATCTGGTGGCACAATGTATGCACAATGGCACAATGAGTGTATCGCCCCATGAAAAAAACATGTATTAGCCGCACCGTATTATAGGCTGCAGTGTTCAAAGTGTGGGAAAAAAGTAGCGGCTTGTAGTCCGGAATTTACGGTAACAGGTCAACAGGAACATGATACTAGGAGCTCATCAAATTAAAAGTATCACAATAATCATAGACACAATATCACTCACTCTCAGGATTGTCTCTTCCTCCTCTTCCGTCACCCTAGGCATTGTCGCGGAGCAGTTCCTGAGCAGCACGGCCACCCAGCTGACGTACCACGGCCTGTGTGAGCTCACGTCCACCGTGCAGGAGGGAGAGCTCTGCGTCTTCTTCAGGAATAACCACTTCAGCACCATGATCAAATACAAGGTGAAGACTCGTGAGCATTGACCAGTCTGTACTGATGGCCAAGATTTATCCACTTTGCATTTTATTTCTATCGTTTGTATTGTTTTGTTGCATTCCATATATTATCAGTAGGTACCAATAGCATTCACTACACAGATTAGCTATTGTAGGTTTTTCAAAAAGATGTAATCTACACATTTGTGTATAACTGATAGACAATGTGAGATCAATCATGGAAACGTTCTAAGCAGAGAAGTACGAGTCCCGCCTCTAACCGCCGCCTGCCCACAGCTGGCTCGCCGTATCGCTGCAGCTGCGACAGACCCTTCCTGTTGACTCCAGTAGGGGAAGTGAATAGTTCACTATTGTTGCCAGTATAAGCAAAGCTGTGTGTGTTACCTATAACCTTAGAAAAAGCATCATGACCACTTAGGTTCGTTTTGTAATCACTCAGCTGCACACTTACACTTACATGTACACACACACACACATGTGCAGTGTACGTACAAGTGATAAACGGCAAAGTCCGTGTGGGTGTGGACGGACGTCACTAACTGTCTGTGTATAGTGGATTACCGATAACGTTTGTATGTAACGTATGTGTGTGTGTGTGTGTGTGTGGTTGTTTTCTAGGGCCAGCTTTACCTCCTGGTTACAGACCAAGGTTTCCTGACGGAAGAGAAGGTCGTATGGGAGAGTCTGCACAACGTGGACGGAGACGGGAACTTCTGTGATTCTGAGTTCAGGTTGCGACCCCCCTCTGATCCGGAGACGGTGTACCGTGGCCAACAAGATCAGATAGACCAGGTCTGAGCACGAACGCAGACAGGAGTAGAAGAACATCTACTCACTGTCATGTTACTCCATGTAACGGAGAAACAAAACAAAACAACAGACATTACCGAAAACACCATAACGCCACCGATCATCAGTGAATGAATACAGGAAAAATTAATTTTCCTAAATAATAGATGTGTTATGGCTCCACACTGCCAATCACACACTGCATGCTCAGCTTGAAAACCACATAACAGGGCTGCATGCTGAACTGAACTGAACTGGAAATGCACCCGTTTTATGTTCCCCACACATTCTTTCTTTAATTCATAGCTGCTTGCTCATTGGTTGGACCGGAATCATCCAAGGATATATTGTCTGCCTCGTTCACACACACACACACACACACACACACACAGCCTGGTTCTGAAGCACAGGGGCTATTTTTTTTTTATTCTCGATGCTTACTCAGGCCCAGCTCTCCATATCCAGGAGATAGGCTTGGTAAGAAAAATCTATTCAAGCAGTTTCTGCAGTTCTAATCAATTCAGTTGGATTGGGGGGGTGAGAGGGGACGACGACTAATTTGCACTGGGGAAATGAGTCATTCCGACTGCCACTGGACATAACACATCTAAAATAACACACTGAATATATTACAGTGTAGCACACCAGCATAAATGGAGTTCTGTTAGCTAAACCACTAAAAGGATGGCTAATGTCAGTGTGATAATGTCATTATTGTCATTACGCAAGTTTTGTTGCGTAATCGGAACACAGCATATTCACCTAAGCATCAAAACCTCTGTGGGTTTCATCATGAACATGTACTGTATGTTCACGTGTGTCATCAGGACTATCTGATGGCGCTGTCACTGCAGCAGGAGCAGCAGAGCCAGGACCTGCAGTGGGAGCAGCTCCCCGAGGGCATCAGTGACCTGGAGCTGGCGAAGAAGCTGCAGGAGGAGGAGGACCGGCGAGCTTCCCAGTACTACCAGGAGCAGGAGCAGGAGCAGGCGGCCGCTGCAGCCGCAGCACAGGCACAGGTGGGGACGGAGGGACCAGCTGGAGACCACCAATAGAAGTAGACAGATAACTGTTCATTTAAAACATCTGCTCTTTAATCTTGTTTGTGCAGCAGGAACCTGCCGAGGGAAACGAGGTGGACAGAGGAGGCGCAGGAGCAGGCGGAGCAGCGGCCGGCGCTGGGACGGCAGCAGCAGCTGGAAACACAGCCAGCCCGGGAAAACAGTCCTCTAGCGGGGAGCGCAAAACCAAGAAGGATTTGAAGGATAAAGACAAATGTGTTATTTTGTAACATACAGCGTGTCTGCGCGAGCGTGTGTGTACGTGTGCGTTTTGTGCATTTTGCTTACCTGTGAGGGAAGGGACAGCTTTTGTTTCTCCATGGACTGGACCCACTACACGGAGCCCCACTGGATGACAAACAAGGGAAGGAGACATCTGATGAGAGACACATCAGGACTAGCAGAGGATTTGCTGTCCCCCAAACCACTGGTGCCTGCTGTCCTCTAAACCCAGACATCGGAGGGACGGACACTTACAACGGCAACTACCCCTTATCTTTCATGGAGTCGGCCAAACTTTGTTACAAGTTGCACAGTGCACTATATTTGTGATGTAGGGTCAAAGTTTCCTGGGGTGGTATATTTTATAGCAAATGATATAATCTATAGAAACAAAATGTTATGCTTTCACCGTTGTTTTTTTTGTTTTTTTTTTCACAAAAAGCATTCATTTCACTAATTGTTGTTATTATTGCATCTCATAGGCTTTTTTTGTAATCACAGAACATATGTAGACAAACCCACTCTTTTGGTTATGTTTTTGTTTTTTTGTTTTTTTTGTGCTGTCAATGCCAAGATTCCCGTTTTATTTATGTATCCGTGTGACATGTAGCTTTGGGGAGCAGTTTTATGTTTGTTTCCTTTTAAGCTGAAAGGGATTTTCTTATTCTGTTGCTGGTTGAAAAATCAACGCGACACTGTCAGTGTCCCTTCCAAAACACTATGGACCCAAGTGTCACCTAATGCCAGACAGCTGCCAGATACTGTAGCTCCATAACAACAGTCATCACAGTTCACCCTGTTCAGATTTGCCTTAACAGAGAGTGGCAGTGTTGTATTCTGCTCTGTTCGAATGTGTATTTGTTAACACGTGTGTGTGTGTGTGTGTATGTGCATTGTAAATGTGCTCGATACATTAGTCTCATTTACTGAGCAACATGGATGTAACAGGTTTCAAATTGGAATTAGACAAAGAATCAGCCAAGCTGCAAATTTGACACTTTTGCTGTTTTATGTTGTGATTGTGCGTCACAAAACAGGAAGTACACACATTGAAAAAAAGCGTTGCAAATTTGAACTGAAAACACAATTGGCTTTTGGCAGATGAGCTTTAGAGTGTGTGGTGGTTCTCAAAGGTCCTTTTATTTCTCACAGTCTCTTCCGGCAGCTTCCTGAAGAGATGCAGTGTGTGTGTGTGTGTTTGTGTGCGTTCAGCCTCCACCATGACCTCTGCTGTTCGAGTCCGGATGTAGAAGTTCCACTGCAGACAGGTTTTCTAAAGGAAATACCACAGAATTCAGTGATTCTCAAGAAATTCTCCTCCACACTTGAAGCGTTCAGTTAATTTATGTGTGAATATGTGCTGTTCTTTTCCACCAGCTGGAAATGCAAGAATTAAACCTTCAGAGAACAGTGAATTCAGCGGTCGTTTTGTGTGAGCGTCACTGGAAACGTGGAAAAGATGCGTTCTGAATACTGCGATTCCGTGGTATGACCTGTTAGTCTGCATGTGCTGTACATATTTACCTAATGCATTCGTGTGATAGTGGTCTGTGCCGTTACTGCACCATGGGACTGCCTCCTGACAAACCTTTCTATCTATACATTCCAATTGGATGCCTTGACTCAAGCCTTCTACCACAGACTGAGGGAGGCAGTTGTCATTACTCAAGCAGTACTTGTGAAACCATACATATACACACACATACATACACAGAATGAGACAATCCATGCATTTCTCCACACAAACGTCAGAAATACTCTCAGGCCTTTCACTGGAGGGACACGCTGTATCCTCGAGTGTCTTTTTTTTTCAACAGATCTTCTTTGTAAAGGCACAGTTCCACAGCCTGTAGTCGCTTTCTCCCTCACACCGCCGAGCGTCTGTCTTAATGCTCATGTTAATACTCACAGCAGCTCTTATACATGTTGAAGGACTTCACACTATATTATTTAAGACAACTTAATGACTTAAGCTGCTCCTCTTGTGTTCACTTGTAATGAAAGATAACCCCCCGACCCCCTGTACAGGGTTAAGGAACACTGTTATGTACACTTTTTTTTTGACTCCTTAGTATTTTTTTTTTTATCCTCGCAGCTTGTATAAATAAAATATAATCATGAGGCGGAAGAAAGCAGAGGGGCAGCTTTGTGGCAGTATTGTGTGATTTGTTTTTTTTGTCTGTCGTAACCAGACGTCACCTAACGTAAGTCGCGGCCTGTCGAGTGAACGTGCTGATTAAACATTCCAATGGAAGTTTAAAAAATAGAAACGTCACTTAGGGCAGTTGAAGTGGATTTGTGGGGATTTCTTGTTGGTCACTGTTCATAAGCGTAAAAAAAAAAAAAAAAGGAGCACAGAGCCACAAAGTTCTGTCGTTATCATGACCATTTCACGTTTTCTATCCCTCGTCTTTAATACCAGAATTTGATATATTTTTGTTTGTTTGACCCTATTTCCTATGATGAACTGATCAGAAGGATATTGTGTGTTTAATGTCTCCGCGTGGTTTCTTGTATGCCCTGTGAAAGTGTGCCGGTGGGGTCAATGCTGTAACATTAGTATTTTGACACGGTGGTCGTTGAACATATAATCGTTGTAATTGGTTTTGCACTGTTACATTTATATGCACTAATGGAAGAGAAACATACCTCATTTTATACAGAACATAAATTGTGCAAGAGTGCGATTGTTCTTTGGGTACATTTTCAAAACCAATTAATGGCCAAAAGAATGATCTCGAGCAGTGGCTGTGAAGCCGGGTGAATTATATTCATTTGTAAAAGGATGATGAAAGGGCTGTATGAAATGTTTGGCTTAAAATTGCAGTGTACATTTGAGTGTTTCTTCCGTAGCACTTGCTGCGATGACATAACCAGGTTAGTGGTACACCTGCGTCAGCCAAACCGATGAACCACATGAAGGTCTGACAACCAGCACGTAGCTCATGTCCAATGACTACATTCGTTTGGTTGTTCAACGGAAACAGGATGATGATCGTATTAATTCAATCAGCAAAAAATGGTGTAATTGTACCCCTAATTCAGGTCGTTCATTTTCCACCGTGTAACCACACGGTGTCCACAAACAAGGGTTTGCACCATTAAAAAAAAAAGTGGGGAAGGCTCCTTTCTCGTGGGTTGTGTGTGGTTCGTCTAGGTAGCAGAGGAAAATGCTCGTTAATTGTAGTAGACAGGAGACAGACATTTACCAAGCTGAACAATCTGAAGGGAGGTGATACGTCAATGCAATATCTGAGGTTTTACTCTGAGGTGTGTGTATACAGCGTAGTGTGGACTACACCATTGGGCAAAGTGAGATTTGGTCATTAAGTACCCCAGGAATATAATTCCCACTGAACAGGCTCATTATGTTTGTATTTCACATTAAACATAAAAGAAAAAGGACTTGTGAATATGGAAGGTTACTCATTTGTTTTGATTTCACTGTTAATCTATTTACATAAATGACCAAATAATGTATGTAGCCTTTCACATTACAGCCACATATTGTATATGGTTTAAATATATATATATATATATATATATATATATATATAACACAATGCCTTATAGACGAGGGACATTCAACCTGATTAGAAGTTACCAGTGTAATAAAAGACTCATATCAATAGTTGGTTTTGTGGTTGTTTTTAATTGTTCTTAGTGAGACCTAATCACTATGCACAATTAAAATATTTGTGCAAATCATTTACTTATCCTTCTCATTTAGTAACAATTTAGTATCCGATTCACGAACTCTAATTCTGCTCTCTGCTGCTCTCACAGGATGCACACCAAATCACTCAAACGCTTTATTATAGTTTGATAATTGTGTGATGTTAATGGCTACCATGACCAAACACTCTGCAGGAGTCACTCAGTTTTCACTCATTTGTAGTTTAATTAAACTGAAATCACCCAATACAATTACTTTGTGGGTGAAGAATTTGTGTGTTAAGTCGATGCACTGCAGCCCTGAATGTGTAGAGCGCTAAAAAGAAAAATTACATTTCTTTTAAATAAATGGTGAAAATAAATAAAACTGAAAAGATACTAGACTTTGTAGGTTGGAAATTTGGGACATATGCAGGCTGTTTTAGAGTCTGATATTTTCTGTAAATCCACTTCTAAACCATCAAGCATGATTTAATTTCTCTGTCATTTGTTTGCTCACAGAGAAACATCCCAATGAGTGACAAAAGTCTGTCACTGAGCTCTATATTACACTAAAATAAGACTTAGTACACAAGAAAACTAATTGTGACACAAGTATATTGAAAATATATATACAACACTCATTTAGAGAAGTTGGTAATGTCACTTGAAAACTTTACTTACAAAGACCTAGGGCTGTACAATAGTTTCCTATCAGTAAAACATGTGCACAGGGTTTTTTTAATTGATGATGACAGAACTGTCAGGTAAACCCCACACTGAGGTAAACACTTGTCTATACAAAATAAAATAGTGTTATCAACCTCATGGCCACAAATGTGCCACCTAAAACAGCTGATATTCTAAAAAATAAAGAGTTCAGAAAACTTCCAGGTGCTTGAAAGTGGCAGAGTCTGGCTGTGGTCAGTACTGCCGCTGTGTTCCTTTGAACGGCTTAAATCCACCCACGTTGCCACCACTGGGTGGGTTGCTGGTGATCTGTACAATTCGGTTCATTCCAGATGATGAGTGACTGCAGAGAGACAAAGACTGAGTCTGAAATGGCTGTGAACAAGAGCCACATCGAATTGCTTTCTCATGTATTTACATAACTGATATACCTAGATGGAGCAATCATGCTGCTGCGGTTATCTCCCATCCTGCGATTATCAGGGAAGCCAGTGCCCTGGGAACTTGATCCACCGTGCCATTCCTTCCGTAACCCCTGATCCCTGTTGTGACGCTCCACAACAACCTGCCGACCGGAGAACGGCTGCAGAGACGGAAGAGTTCTCAATCTTTCGTGAATTGTCATATGTGTGAGCAACAGTTTCAACAAATTAAATGATTTCACAGAACGAGTTTTTAAATAATTCAAGGCTTAAGATAACTTACAACTTGTAACACTGGCCTATCAATATTCTGAACCAGAAAGGAGTAATTCACTGCAACTCTTCGTCATAACGTCAGCTGACCTGATCACCCATCACCATGGGTCTTCCTCCATCTCGATCACTAAAGTTGCTCCTTCCACGGCTGGCTGACGAGCCTCCTCTGAGAGCAGGACCTGGACCGTCTCTTCCAGAATGTTCAGCGCGCATACGCATTGGTCCTCTGCTCGACCCAGCATTACAGCAGAAGAAAGATTTAAAACAAATCAGCTTTCTAATACTGGGAATATAAAGTGAAGTGACGATGCTTTTTATTAAAAAAAATTCTTACCGCATATCTCCTTTGTTGGAGTTCATCCCTCCATCATTCTTCCATCCATGTCCCCCATCCCTCGGTGAACGGTTGTTTGACATGCCAGGCATTGCAGTTCTGGCCCCCATCGAGCGATCGTGCATAGGCACTGGTCGTCTCTCATCTCTGTCTCTGCGATCGGTGTCACGGAGCTCATTGCGTGGAGGAGGAGGTGGCTCAGGTCTGCGGACCGTTTCAAAGTTCTTGGGATAGCGCTCAAAGCCAGGGCCCTCTCTGTGAGGAGCAAGGCGACTTTTTTTCGCCTCTGCCTCGCCATCAAACCGGTTACGTCTGCATCAACAAAACAAAGAAGGACATGGGATTAATTACATCATGGGCAGTCAAATTAACCAGCGGGTTGCATGAATCAGGTCAAAAATACAAAAGCCTTTTTGAGTATTTGAACAAGCGTTCTTGGACAATCTGCTGTCAGTCACTAAATTTGTTCAGATATACATTGCAGATTATTTGGGCAGGCGTGTTGATAAATAATCTAATGTCAGTCAACTATGACTTGTACCTGTCGTACGTGTTGGGCTGCTCAACAGCAGCTTCCGGAAAGCGACCCCTCTCTCGAGGATTGAAGTTTGGAAAACGGTTCTGCTGCCGGTTGTAGTTTGAGCCTTGGTTCAAACGGACATCGGACTCAGACTGCATTTTCTTGTTGCCATTCCAATAGGGATCATCTCTCCGACTGCAACATTAAATAAAGACACACATGAGCCACTCCCTGCCTTTAAATGGAAAGAACAATCAAGAAACCAATGACCATTCTGAAAAAGACTAAAATCCATATAAAACCAAACTGCCACTATAGATAAAAATATAGCATGTTAGGAAATGGCTGGATACTGTAAGCAATGTTATTTCATGAACAGAACAAATCACGTCCATACCAATAATATATCCATCAAAATATATAACTCAGCATTATCTACACGTGTATGTATACCTGTGTTCCACTTCACGGCCTCTTTTAAGGTTGTTTCTCTTTTCTTGCTCATAGCGGAGCTGTTCCTGCTGCCTCCGCAGCTCTTCACGTTCACGTGCCATGCGCTCCGCCTCTTTACGGCGCTCCTGTTCGATACGTATTCTTTCTCTCTCAAGCCTCTCTCTTTCCAAGCGTTCCCTTTCAAGTTTTTGTCTTTCCATCTCCAGTCGTTGCCGCTCCCTGAGCAGGTTCTCTCTTTCTTCACGCTCTCGCAACAGGCGAACATTCTCACGCTCCCGTCGTTCTTGTTCAGCAATTTCACGCCGCCTGAAGAGACAATGAAACATAAATAACTTTACCAAAAAACAAAACCAAAAAAACAACGCTGTTACATCTCAGTTTTAGATTTACACAATATAGGAATTATGTTGTTTCAGGATACCTGCGTAACTCTACAGCTCTACGAGCACGCTCCAGACGAGCCATTCGTTCACGCATTCGCTGCTCCTTCATCTTCTCAAAAGGCAAGATGTCTTTTTCTTCCCTATTGTTAGGAAAAGGTCGCTGTTTTTCTTTCATCATCTCCAACTAGAATAGAAAATGGTAATTTTGTAAAGTCTTTTTTTAACAAAAGCTCTTAGGTGAAGCAGGAAAAATGAAAACACATGTTCATTGTATTAAGAGACTTTTACCTCTTCAGGAGGAATTAACCACTTTGGCCGCCGTTGAACATTCATGTTGACCGGAGGCTGAAAAAGTTTCAAAAGAAAAGCATTTAACAATGACTAATGGCAGCTTAAAATGTAATTCAAAAGTTAAGTTAAATCCAATACAAGTCAGAGGTCTTACTTTATCAAAATATCTCCCTCTCCTGAAAGGCCTCATTTTGCCAAAATTAGGATCTCCTTTGCTGTGATCTACTACTGGATTATTTGTCCCTAGATAAAAAAAACAAGATAACAATAAACAGAAATGTCTACTGATTAAGTTAAGTCACTTGGATTCCCTTAAGTGACGAAGGAAACCAAACATACGCCCATGCTTTCGGTCATCTTTCTTTGAAGAATCTTGCCCCTGGTTCGTTGAAACAGACTCAGGTTTTCCACTTTTGGCCTCCTGTTTCTTGGATAAATCTTTGTCCTTTTCTGAAGGTTTATCTGATTTCTTGTCTTCCTTCTTGTAAGATGATTGTGCTCTGTGCAGGGAGGACAAAAGGTTAAGTACACTTCCAATCCAAATATGAATTAAGTCTACATCTTGGTCAGTCACTCACTTGTTAGTCCATTTCAATCCCGTGGAACTGCGCTTGTCACTTGATTTAATGGAACTTGCTTTGTCATCCGCTTCCTTCTTTGAGGGCTCTTTTTTGAAGGGATCATTTTTCACCTAAAAAACAGAAGTGAATGACAAATGACAGAGGTCCATATCTTTATTTTAAGGATTGCATAAGATCAATAGTTTTCTTCAGAAACAATTGAATCTGCAAACTAATGTACCCCTTCAACATATATCTTCTGTCCATGGAGTTCTGTACAGTCAAGATGGGAGATGCAACGCATCACTTCCGTACTAGAAGACACAGTCACAAAGCCATAACATTCTGAACCAGGGCTGCGAACATTTGTGACCACCTTGGCACTTCGAACCTGTTGGCAACAAAATTAATTTAAATATTTTCTACAACAAATTCAAAATAAGCAACAAAATTTTCTAAAGATTAACACTTGATTTACCTTCCCATATTTTGCAAACAGATTCTTCAGGTCAAATGCACTGGTGTTTGAGGACAGACCCCTCACCCACATGTTACAATAACTGCTGTTGCTGCCAGGGACTCCTAATTAAGATGTTTGACATTCAGTGACTACATTAGGTATTCAAAAAAAAAAAAAAAGGATAACGCTTCAATTTCTCAAACATCTGGATAATACCTTACCCTTGTCATCTTTTGCAGCTTTTCCGTCTCTATCTCTTGAAGAGCTATGAAGCAAAAGTTGGAACAACAAACAGATGAAAATGAGTGAAGGTAGATACAATTCAGGTGTGAAAGGCATACTCCTAGTGGAATCAAAACAATATATTTAGATCTTTTCAGGTAAAGTCCTGCTGGCATGGCGTAGATCTGAACCAATGTCTCAAAGGCTTCATTGCTTTTCCAGTGGTGAGTTGGTGAGGCTGTCAGCCAATTTTTTTCTCTGGACCAATGAAATCTTCGGAGGTTTGTTCAACTTCAGTGACTCATTTGACCAAAAAAAAAAAAAAAACTGCCATCACGGGGACTAATGCTCTTACAATGCCTTGTGTGGAAACTGGAAAAGGCTTTAAGACTGCTGGAAACGTCAAAGTAACAAAATAAGAGGTGTTTTCTCATCTCCTGGTTAATGCCACAATTTAACCAACTTCAGAAAAACAAACCAAAGTAGTAAATGGCAGGATTAGGTACATCAGTGAACATTTCCCTTATGGCAAAAAAAAAAAAATCTTGATGCTACCCACAATGTTGCGTTCTTAGTGAGCTGGACTTGGTAGTAGTATCAAAGAACTGACATAGAAAGACAAACCTCTTTGCTTGACCTGATGCCCAAGTAGTGCAGGGGCCTTTCTTCCCAGAATCCTTGTCTTTATCTCCCATTTCGGCTTTCTTCAAGGAGTCTCTGCTGTCTTTCTTCGTGGCCTCACATCTGGATCCATCGTCTTTCTTACCATCTCTGTGGCTCTCACCCTCTTGTGCCTTCATGTCATCATCTGGGCCCATCTCAGCAGTGGTGTCTGGCTCAGTGCCCTTCTCAGCATCTGGATCTGGAAGTTTCACATGTTTACCTGTTTCCAGGAGATCGTCACCATCAACATCTAGGGTGAGGGCATCTTCATTTGGGATTGAGACGGATAGGTGATCGTCCTCTACTTCTTTAGTGGAGCTGGTGGCTTCAGCATCCATCCCAGCCGGATCACTCTCCACCTCTGGCTCAGCCTCCCCGTCAACGTCAGCATCCTCCGCATCCACGTCAGCATCCTCCGCATCCACGTCAGCATCCTCCGCATCCACGTCAGCATCCTCATCCAGCTCAGCATCGACCTCAGGTTCAGGTTCGGGTTCAGGCTCGGGTTTAGCCTCGGGATCGGGTTCGGGCTCAGACTCAGGCTCAGGCTCAGGTTCAGGCTCGTGCTCGTGCTCGGGCTCAGGCTCAGATTCAGCCTCAGCCGCCACAGCTTCGTACTCTGGTTCGGCCTCAGCCAGGGCCTCAGCCTCAGGCTGGGTGAGGCTGTCCTCACTGGGTGCAGGCTTAGAATTTTCATGAGTAGCATCATCTGTATCAGTTACATCTGAGGGATTTAATGAAGGATAAACATGGCAAAACACAACTTTAACATTTATGTCGCATGTTAATGACCTAAAAAGTAGAATAGAAAGCACATTTAGTGTTAATGGTCATTGCGGGCGTTGACACAAAACACACAATCTTCAAAGTGCAAAGTGGTGTGTTTCAGTGCTCTTCGTTTCTCGACAAATGCACTGACTCCTTTTCATTTCATACTGAATGTCCAATTCCTGATGCTTTCTACAACATGTTGCCGTTTTCCATGTAGGAAAGTTGGGCAAAGTTCAGCGTAGGCAGGAAAGTTCTTCAGTTTTCTCCACGTTACAAAACGCATCCCCAGCAGATAAGTCCAAGGAAAGCCATCTGAGTTTTGGGAACTCTAGACCATCTTCAAATGTTTCTTCAAAAATCAATGTCATCAAAGTCTTATCAGCTGATTTCAGAACACTCTGAAAAGTGATCCTTCGTCATCAAATCCAACCTGCGGTAACACGCCCAGTAAACTGTTCACAAATATATTCAAAAACTCTGTTCTTTTCCTCAAACAGTCTGTTCTTTGCATTTCCAGACAATGGTGTGTGTCAGATTCCTTCACTGCACAAATAATGCAGAGGCTGCAGTCAGCTGGCAAGCTCATGAACAATTCTGCTCAATGTTGTCTGTGATGAAGTCTCTAAATCTTCCAGCTGCCTCCTGACATGAGACCTCAGAATATTTGCATGGTGTTTTGAGGAGTTCAGCATTCGGTACTCTACCCAATTCCCTGCCTCCATCACAGGCCATCTCACCTGGAAAGACCTGTAGTAAGAGGCTAGATTCCTGCGGTAAACGGAGTGACGTATTTAGACCTAACCAGTGCAGTTTGCATTGGTCAGTCCATAAGTGATGTCAACCAAAATGTGAACAGCAAAGCACATGGATCCCCAAGTTCTCCAAGTTGTTCTTTTTTATGTCTTTCTTTAGACATAAAATGTCAGCATGTTGATGAATCTTCACTCTTCTTTCCACAGTGAATGTAAGCAGCTGAATACCATAGGTTATGGCAATCCACTGATGCAAACACCATCAATGCAAAATTTTAAATTGGGTACCTCAGTCGAGGCAACCATTAGCCAATAATTCACACATGTACCAATGACAAAAGGAAAAAAATTGTCAATCTTCAGAAATGTCTTCATAGATTGTGTCCACATTGCTTTCTGTATTGTGACATAGCACTGCAGCTAGCCGAAGCACGTAATCTGACAAAGTCTCATTAGTAGATGTTAGCTGTTAAAAACAAAAACAAAAATCTAATCTAATGTTAGCACTGGGCATTAGGAATGTCAGCATACATACCCTTTTCTGATTCATACTCTTCAGTATCCTAGAAGAGATGAAAACATTTGGGGTGAGTCCACAAATGTTATTGCAACAAGCACAGCAAAAAAAAATGTGGATATGATGTATGAGTAATTTTCCCACTATAAATATGCATTTTTACATATTCTACATTATGATATTTAACTTAGCTTAAACGGAACAAAAAATATCTATATTACAGGTGTGAGAGCTTTGTAAGCAATATTTAGACACGTTGACAGTGCAGCTAAGTATCTTGTCTAGTTACTATGGTACATTTTCAGCCTAACTTCTTGGCAACCAGTAAAACCCTTATTGGAAGCAACTCTCCTTAAATATCCAAAATAGACACTTCGGTTCGGAATATTCCACTACTAAGTCTTAACCCTCATTCGTCAAAGTGGCATAAATGGCATTCGTCAAAGTGGATAAAAACTAATCTGTGTAAATGTGAGAAACATTAACATAATCCTGTGCTTGTTACCTTGGAAAGCACGCCATCTTCCACTGTAGTGTCTGGGTCTGAATCCATTTTTTTCCCTGAAAATTAAAATAAAACATTAAAATAAAAAAAAAATTGAACATGAGAAAAAAACAGACATGCTTATTGTCTTACCTCATAAATTAAAATTAAGATTACCTTTAGCTTTTCCAACTTTCCGAGGTAATGCATCATTTGAAAGCTGTATATTTTCAGGCTCACCACCTTCATCCTCAACAGCCTTCGAAAGCAAAAAAAAAACATGCAAAAATATTATAATTGCAGACCAAGACAACCTACAAGATTCAATTAATAAAAAAACGACACGGCAATTGTTTGGAAAAGAATCTGCTGCTGAATGAAATGGAGAGATGTCGCGCATTTGTACTTACCGCATTACACGCAATGCATTAGTGAAACATTATATTTGATAATTTAGTTATAAAACTGTTTATCTCGATTATATGAAAAACAGATGCGCAACAACACCTGGAGGTCCGTAGTCCTCCATGATTAAATACAGCAGCATGTGTAGCAGCTAATTTCAGCAGCTGAAGTCAATCATAACAATTCAGCAAATCTGCATTGCGCTGTAACTTATTAGATAATATAAAGAATTTAAGGTGGAGAAATGTTCAAATTATTAATTTGAGGATTAGAATGGGGGCGTCCATGTTGGACGCTAACATTGCATTCTTTCTAGATACGCTTGTTATGGTTACAGCGTCGTTATCTATTTTACTCATTCAAGCTCGAGAAAATTTTGTGATATCGGATATATGTTTATTTTTTACGTATGGCATTCTAGGGTACATTGACATGCATTAACGTAAACGGACCCAGACTCGTGTGAGATATACGTTAATTACAGGCTAACAGGAAACCTGTAACAATTTAGCTAACGTTAGCAACTCCGCGTTGCAACCACTCTCTTACACAAATTAGCCTCATTTCAACTTACTTGTCTCAGCCTTGCGACAAGAACGCTCTTTACACCAGAAGTGTCCAAGCTCCTTCGCTTAAGTTCGGATTTAAGATCCACTACTCTTAATTCCGATATTTTCTTACACTCCGTGGAAATGGCACCCGACGCCATTTTACCTCAAGATTTTCAGACTCGCGAGCGCGTGCGCAGAGCGTTTTTCTGAATACTCTTCTTCGTTGTTTTTGTTGAAACAATGAAGGGCTATGGCGACCCGTAATGTCGTGGGGAAATAACAGTGATCGAGTAAATTAAAACAAACCACAATACTTACAAATTCCTGACACCATTTCCCCTTTTAAATTCCACTAACTAATTTTCTTATAGCACACTTTAAAATAAGACAATTTTAACTGAATATAAATTGTATTATTGTAAATATTGTCAATATTTCTTTTACAAAACAACATCTATCTATCTATCTATCTATCTATCTATCTATCTATCTATCTATCTATCTATCTATCTATCTATCTATCTATCTATCTGTTTGTTTGTTTTTAAGGGGCTCTACTTTTGTTTTCACATGTGCAATCTACCTCCACTAGTGGGCGCTACGGTATTTAGAATAAACGATAAAGAGAAGAGACTCTTGTGAAACGATGGTTCATCAGTTGATATCATCATCAGCACAAATGAATACATGCTCATACTTGTTCTTTGATCTCTTTGATCTCTTCAAGTGGGACGATGCAGTTGTACACAAAGTATTTTCTCCTACACATTTTGCTTTGAAATTGATTAAAACGGGCTGTCGCAAAGTGTCGTAAATGGGGGGTATGCGGCGCCCCCGTGCGGGGCTCAGAGAAACAGCTGCGCTGTGGCCGTGAGCCGTAGCCAGCGAAAAAGACGACCTGCTGGGTAAACAACAGTGGATACCTCGGAAGGCAGGAATGGGAACTTTGTCGAGGGCAAATAGTGAGACACTTCCATCTTGTCTACATCATACTTAATGGTGAAATCGCAGTGCCTTTTAAGATTTCGTAGGATCTCATCGTAAGTCAAAATGGCTGAGCGTAATCGGGTATTTGATGAGTGAAGTGGAGCTAGCCCTTCCGTTAGCTTAGCTCGTAGCTACCCGAGGCCCGTTGCAGTCGATCGTGCCTCTCGGCTCAGCTCGGGACTGTGTTGTCAGTTTCACTCTGCCTTCCGCTAACCTCCCCGGACTGCGATCTCTGACCGGGCCTGTCTAGTTTCAGACTGGGCTAACAGCTGACCACTGCCCGCTTTCAACGCCTGTCGTTATTCCCCACAGGATTTAACCCCACATGTCTGAGAAGGGACGGTGACACACTGTGAAAAAGGACTAAGACCCAGGTACGTCTTGTCTTTGTTGTCTTCTGTCTGGACGATGTGTCAGGCTAGTCGGCTAGCCCCCGTCGCTGTCATCTGAAATCACCATAACACAAGTTAACCAGCCCTGTTATTTTCCATGTTGTTTTTGCCTCTGTATAATGGAGCTTTTCTGGGCTCAGTCACAGCAGCTGTGTTTGTGGGACAGACAGACAGGCAGGCAGAAAGACAGATGCTGACTCTGTTGTAATGGTGAAACGATGTGGAAACTATACTGAACATCACGTACAGGCTCGATACTGACTAGGTAATGAAATCTGCAGCTGTGTTTTTTTGCTTGTTGAATCAGAGGGGTTGGTAGAAAGCTCAGTGGGCATCGTTAGCTGCACCTCAGCAGTCCTGCCTCAGTCGTACATCTTGGATCGTTTCACTGTTCCCATTTCTGTTCACCCCATATTTCCTCCTACAGGTTGTTCTGACAGGTTCTGCTCGCCTTAGCTTCATCATCTCACACGTATCACAGGTGACAGGTCTGAATATGAGGTCTTGATGCATGGGGATGTGGTTGTTTAGGACTGTCCCCCGAGGCCCCCGAATTCATGCATGTCATTGCACGCCTCTCATCTGAAGGGCCCTCACTCATCAGTGACTTGCATATAAACCCACATGGTTCATAATGAAGTATGTTATTACCAACAGAGGCATTGAACTCACACTTTCATTTTACCCCCCATTTCACCTGAAGTTATAGCTGCCGGTCAAGTGACAGCTAGTACTGTCTTTATTATATGAAACAAACATGTGAATGAAGAATGCAATGGCAGTTGTTTGTGTTTTATTGTTTTTCCTCACTGTTAGAAAAAGGAACGCATTGCAACACCCTGTTTTATTTTTATGTAGCTCAGTACAGGGAATCCACAGCACACACTGCTACTATATTGTTGTATGTTGTTGGATGTATGCTGAAACAATGCTAAAGAGAAAGTAAGTAAACATAAATGTGTCTTGTGTCTTAAAAAGTCTGAATAGGTCACCAGCTGATCCCCCTACAAAGGAATTAATATACTTTTGTTTGCAGGGTTTTGTTTTCATTTGAAGTTTTACTTAAATGAAGACAAAAATTACACAGAGACCACAACACCTCGTACCTTTTTAATATCTGAATTGGAAAATAGGGCATCTGCATTTCTTAAGCCTCTTTGTTGTTTCTCAATGACGCAGTCTCAGCAAACATTTCTGGATGGGACCAGCAAAGCATTGGTTTTATTTTCTCCTGCAAGGCTACATCACTTGTTCTTCCAGATGGCAACACGAAGAGGAACAGTACAATATGTTCCTTAATCACTCGCTGAAGTAACCGTGCCACGATTTGGTTTTCTGATTGCGCCATATCGTGACGTGTGGTCACACTCTTGCATTGGTTGATACAAGCAGTTGCATCCAGGGCATAAACCTGCACTGGGGCACTAATATGCATTCACTGAAATCATTTGCACATAAGCATCATCCTGTGTGATTAATGATGGCGTTATCTGCATTAGAGATGTCCACAACGTTTCTGATCTCTCCTTGGAGCAATACTCAACTTTTTGTTGCATAATTACAAAGTAGCCTAAGTTTCAGCCATGTAGGAATTTGGCGTTGCCCTGGGAGACCGTACGCTGCTGTAAAGCGCCTCCCTTGGCAACATGTGTAAAAAGAGTCTCTTTCTCCAGGGAGTTTCACACAGTCAGAGATCTGTCTCAGTGTCATGACATAAACATGAGAATCAGATTTAAGAGGGGATATTACATTCGAGATCCCATTTTTATTTGGCCTGACTCATGTGTTGCCTGGAATAAACAAAGAAAAAAACACACCAGTGCTGACTCAGCCTTTACTTTTTGACTCAGCCGGCATCTATTTCTTCTGCCTTTAATCACACTCTGTTGATTTGTGTCAACAGACTGCTAGTGGATGTCCATACTACTGCCACGCGTTAACACACTATAGATACTCTGGTTGATATTTGTCCACTATTTGTTGGTTGTAGTGAAGGAGTCCATGAGTTTAAATTTTAGTCATACTGTCTGATTTCGCCTGTGGAGTCCAGTCGATCTTGACGAGCTGCCTGAATTGATCACCCTCATTTGAATCAACTGTTCCTGATTCTGTAAATGACATCATGATCTTTTCTTTGTCCTTTGTGAGAATAGACCTGCCGCCATGAAGAGTGAGGTGCCATCTGAGGCCCCCAGCAGACAGGAGCATCTGAAGGAGCCGCTGGTTAACCCAGAGCCAGTGGAGGCGGACAAGAGTTTCCCGAACAACATGGAGGTGATTGGAAAGGCAGGAGGCGAATTTGAAACCCTGTGTGAGACCAGGCATCGGTCCTTAAGGGACACGGGAACGCACAGAGACTCGGATCGGAGCCTCCCTGGGCGCAGAAAAAGAAAGGGCCAGCAGGCAGGACCATCAGACTGCCCACTGAAAGAGGGCCACATCAGTGAGAGTTCCCTGGCCCCGCAGCGTCCAAGAGTAGAACTTTTACAGCAACCCAGTGACGATGAGCATAATCACGAGTCCTCTTTTAGTGACTGTGCTTCCTCCCCTTCATCTAGCCTGCGTTTCGGGGACTCGGACACTCTCAGCTCAGAGGACGAAGGGGAAGGTGGAGCGACAGGGGGCCAACAAAAGGCCCCTGCCCTGACGACAGGAGGAGCCACTGGACATGGCTTGCGGCCTGTGTTGGGTCGAACTCGGGGGACTCGCTCTCATAAGTGGGTGCGGTCTGAGGCCGAGCCAGTGCTGCTGAAGAGGCCGTGTCTGGGTAGCCGGCGGCCCCTGCATAGGAAACGCTTTGTGAAAACAACCCCTGGAGGGGTTCAGCGGACTCAGAAGCAGAAGGAGCGACTGTTGCTGCAGCGGAAGAAGCGAGAAGTGATTGCACGTAGAAAGTACGCTCTCCTCCATAGCACCAGCAGCTCCAGCGGGGAGCTGAGTAGTGACTCCTCCTCTCCCTCCTCTACCGAAGCAGAAGATGAGCTGTATGTAGATGTCAGCAGCACCAGCAGCCAGGCCAACAGCGCTTCTGTCGCCACAGGTAATTAATGACCCACGCTGACCCCAGTACAGTTGTGTCCTTGGTATAGAATGTAATCTCTATATTTTATCTAATACGTTGTTTATTTGCACACAATATGTTTATGTTGTATCAGATGGTTAAACGCATTGCAAACCAACAGGAATACACTCTATGTATTGTAATATTGTTTATGGCAAATGGGTTGGGGTTATCATTACATTATTTATTTATATTTGAATGACTTTAATGGATATATCCACAAAGTGGGCAACATTTAGTTTTTATGTAAACAGACAGGAGTGAGTGGGGGGAAAAAATTGATCATACATATTCATGTGCAGGGTGGCATCAGTGATGTCAAGCAATAATGCAAGCAGCAGGTTGTGCATAAATTACTCACGTTGGTGTAAATGCACTCGTTCCAGGCAGCTTCATGCGCTGCAGAGGAAATGACATGTATGAAATGTAAGCTGATATGTATTTGTTACTTTATGCCCGATATTAATTGAACATATGACAAACCCGTTTAGTGCCAAAGTGTTGTAGCTGCCTTCCCCAGTCAGTCAGACTAAACGAGAATGAGTTTATGAAGCCGATGGTGAGATTGCTCATACAAACAGAGGAGCCACATATGCATTGTGTATGAGAGTTCGGAAAACATTCTCAAAATGGCTCTTCCCCTCCACTTTGCATTGCTGCCTGTATCTGCTGTGTGACTCAAGTGTATGTTCCCAAGAAATAACCTTGTGAAAATGGCATAAACATATATTATAGCTTTAAAGCTTCAAATAGACACTAGAAACATCGCAGCCTCCATTAGAATATTATCTGTGTGCTCTTTCAAGGGCGTCTGCGCCACAGATAAGGATAAGGAACATCTACTCCCTGGAGTTTTCCAGGACCCCACACCTGGCAGGCCGTAATGGAAATTGCTGCCCTCTGTACTTGTTGGAACAACAGTTTTATGCAGCTCCTAAATCTAAACCATCACTTTCTGCTCTCATTCGCAGCCAGGCAGCACAGCCCACCGTGCATATGAAGGGCACCTTCCACCGCCTCAGCATTTACAACACAAATCAGTATATCATGCGCAAAGTTCTGCCTTCCGCCGTTTTTCATTGTTTTCCTCGCGTGGCCATTTAGCCTCGGAAATATTTCTGTTGCCGTGACCCTGAGGGAGAATGGAAAAGTTAGTTGTTTTGCCTCTGTGGTGGGAGACAAGTGGGAGAAAACTCGAGACACTGTTGAGTGGCAGCCTTTGCATAGAAACAGCCTGTCTCACAGGGAAAACAAGGCATGTGTTTACAGCAGGGAAAGCAAGGAGGCAAGGGACGGACCCAGCATTCATCACACACAAACACACACACACACTCAGACACACACACTCCTATCAGAGTTGGAATAAGTGAGTGGTATAGCCAGGAGACGGGTTAATCCCACCTGTAACCCCCAGTCAACAAAAGCTTTTAAATGTGAATGACTTGACTTTGAGTGAAGATCACACCCGCATTGTTATTTAATGACGAATAATATTCTATACATTTGTTTTGTTTTGCTCGCACGGCTTCATCTACCAACTGATGAAGTTGCCAGTCCAGTTTTCCGTTTTTCAAAGTCATGCTAGGAATGATTTTTGATGCCCGTCCAAACACAACTCACGCGAGTTTTCTACCAATTTGCAGAGTGTTGTTTGTGTAGCCACATTAAGACTTGCACAGGGTGCTAAGCAGCAGTTCTCGGGAGACACTGGAATAGAAATCACAGTGGGGATTTATTGACTTCAGTAGCATGAGTCATTCGGTGATGAGCATTAATACACAGTCTGCGCTACAGAGGCATAAAACTGAAATTACAAAATTAAATAACAATAGTCAAACACATATTAACTGATACGTTTTTTTTTAATGTCCAACTTTCTTTCACAGACTTCGGTGCGTTGATTTTTCTACACAAAGTGAAATTGTAGCCGAGTTTGGTTTGAATGTGGCTTTGCTCACGGTCACTATGTGACGTGCTTTATGTTGACAAATATGCAGGAGGTTGACGAAGATATATTTAACATTGGCTTTACATGGACGGCCTGAGAGAGTGGAAGAGTGTGGAAGTAACTTTGAGTCACAGACCAGATGCATGAGTCAGCAGCTCTCACTTACACTGAGAAATTGTGACAGTAATTGGAAACAGACATGAGACTTTTAAGCACCAATAAATGTTCATCGCCCGTGACTGTATGATGTGTATTCATCGGCGGTGAGGACTCCATAGATTTATGCCTGGGCGTCACCTTAAAATAAACCTGTAGATTAAGCTGTGGGGTCAGATATATTTGGGGAGACATTGCCATCATCGCCTTCCCATGGCGGTGGCACAGTCTATATAAAGACGTCTGAGTAGAATGATGCATTTGTCTCAAATGAGTTTACCATGACTAACTCGTCAGAGCTGTGCCTGTGATGAACCGGGTCCCTTGTTTTTGGGGATGAGGATGACGATAATACACATGTGGGACTCGTAGAAATTAAGTGTTTGCCTGAATCTACATTGTCGTTTCACTTGCCTTTAATGTTATATTGCTGGAAGAGCACATCACAGAACCTTTATTGTATGTATTTTTCTGTTAAATCTATTGTGCTTGTCAGTTTGATGGTGCACATCAGAAAAATACCAATGTCCTCCTGTTTGGTTCAGGTGCTCTAGATGAAGATGTGGTGGTGATCGAGGCAACCCCAGCTCCAGCGGCTGCCGTCCCTGCAAGTGAGGAGATCAACGTCACGTCGACGGACAGCGAGGTGGAGATAGTGACCGTCGGAGATGGTTTCAGGTAGGCACCTCAGCCTTTTCAGCAGACTCTGATGTTCTGGCTTTGATGCTCAGACTAGATCATGGGGAGTATGTCTGCACATTGGACTGTACAGGACACACGCATTTGACTTTGGAGGACCATTCTGAATGTTCTTTGTGTCGTCTGACGACATTAGTGTATTGTGTGCTGTGGTTTTCATGTGTAATATGATGACCTGCAGAGAAGGTTTGAGGCTTCTTCACGTGTTATGTTACGGTGTGGTCAGCAGTGTTCGTGGAGAGACCCCTTGTTATTGCAGTGTACAATGTTGGTGAATCTGTTGGAAAGAAGTTGAGGTTTACAGACCCTGTAAAAGCCCTCTGATGACATCATGGAATTTTTTGGCCCAACTTAGTTTTCAAACAGCAGTGGTCATTTGGAAAGTGTCAACACTTGGCTGGCCTACCAATATTGTAACTTAATTTCTCAGTCATGCTGCGTTATGCACTGGGTGCTTGTGCAGCACATGACAGCCGAGTGTGTTGTGGGTTGCCGGTGTTACAGTGTGCAGGGACACACTGATTACATATCTTTCCCACTGGCCCACATCATCTATCACAACTAATTTTTAGTGCGTGTCAGCAGCAGTACGCACGTTGATCAAATAAACAACATTGACAATAGCAGCAGTAGTAGTCTTATAAGGTAATGAGAGGTGATTGACAAGGTGGAGGAGTGGGAGTGAAAGCGAGAAGCAAAAGCTGCAGTATTCATTTCGCGACACGTCGGATTTAATGCCAAAGCAGAATCTGCTGTCATCGATCAGACAAACTACATGTGATCGTCTTAACATTTAATCTACACAAACAACTTCAAATGCGCCACAAGAATCAGGTCGCCTGCAGCAAAATCTACCTTTAAAGTTCACTTGAAGTGCTCTACAGATACTAAGATGACACATGTCTTATCTTGTGAGATATCAGGTATAATCCCCGACACCTTTTGTGTGAAAATGTCAACACAACAGAGCGTCCCCAGGTTTAACAAAGTTCCAGTCGGACCAGTAAAGTAAATCAAAGTTCTCAGAGGTATCAGAAACGTTAGAGCTTGTCAGACATGTTCAGAACAGTCCTCTGTCGCAGAGGACAGGCACCACGTGAAAGCCTGGTCATGTGGTGTTGTTCGCCTTCCTTTAGAGCAAGAACAACCCCCTTCCCTTCACTCTGTTGGCTAAGATATGTGTTATCATGTGTTTATTCACTAGGGAAGTCTTATGTGTTTTTTTATTATAAAACAAGAAGTCGAAATGCTTTGCGTCCACTATCTACAACTGATTTTGACTCTATAGATGAACCGGCATATAATCGTTTATAGTGTCCTCTAAATGGCGGTGAGTGATACTGGTTTATCAGGGTACGGGAGTGACTTGTGTACTGTTTGTGGAATGCAGTAGTGTGAGTTAGTGGTATGGCTTTAGAACGCTAAGGAGCCCGTCACACTGTCAGTTGCACTCATGAGCAAGTCAGAAAGGAAAGCAGATGTATGTAGTAATGCTCAGGCAGATCAGATGAGTGTACCAAACAGTGGTGAAATACTTGATGCTGTAAGAGAGGTTGCAAGGTTTCCATGGACCTTGTGAATTATATTTACACTTTAATGACTGCCTCTGTACTGAGGTGTTGACAGCTGGTTCTCGGGTTTTGCTTCTGTCACCATTGTTTTTCTGGGACCAGCTTATCATTACAGAGGGAAGTTGCTCTTTCTGCTTGGGCTTAAGCCTTTTATTATCAGGGTCAGACAATGATGGAGGATGCTCTGCCATTGCATTCCAGCTTCTGGAGTGTTCTGATTGTTAATGTTTGAGTAGATGTATTGTGAGAGGTGTTAAAGGTGAGAGGCAAGAAACCAATAAGCCAATCATCTTCTTCAATAAGTCAATCGTCTGCTTTATAACAGCTGATCTGATCACGTCTTTGCACAGAAAACCATTAGCTTGGGGCTAAAAGTATCTAAAGTGGCCAAGTCACCAGTCAAATCTTTTTATTAGATTTGACTGGTGATTTCTACACATGCAGATGTGACTCTCACCACATTCGTTTAGGTAGGTGCTTGGTCTTGTTAGACCAAAACCAAAGCATCGTGGGTCATTGCCAAGCTCTTTAAATGAAAGAATACAGGGTGTGGTGTGGTGTAGGATGTAAACCATAAACAACCCCCCTTCAGATTGTATGACTAAGTCTTTGTAATTGCCTGTATCAGAGATGTATGGCTCAAGTTGTCATGGCAACAGAAAGTGCCTTTATCCAAGTGGAAGGTTAATTGCTTTACATGCCACTCAGATACTAAAACCATATGTTGTCGGTATTGGTTATTAATGCCAACAGTGTCATTGAACAAGTGTCGGAGGTAGTGAGATGCATTAGAGTTCTGCATAACGTGCAAATTAATGTAAATTAAGTGGACTTTGGTTTTCTTTATCACAAATGTTTTTCAAGAAATGTCCGGTTGCTGATGGGTTTTTAACACCCTACGTGTTTTTAATCATAAAACTAGCATGTGGTAAATAATGCATCAGAATGTCTTAATGACAACGACAGTTCAGATTCCCTGACACAGTCGTGTAAGTTCGCTGTCACACTCATTAATTGTCATCATTTGTTATAGAAAGTTTAATTATAGGAAGAGGCTTAAGAGTTCAGTGTCATTTATTTAATGTTAAAAGGCAGTGCTAAGGGTTTTTCTCTTACAGTGTATCAACTGGGCTATATGAGGAACTGCTAAATATTTACAATAGGAGATACAATACATTTGCAAAAGATATCTCCCACCACTATGGCTGCAACACCCTTTGTTTTTCTCACCCCCTGAATAACATATTTCCCCATTTCCATAATATGACTTCCTGTCTTAGTATTTCCCTAATTGCTCACATGCAAGCAATTATACAGTTTAATTCCCCAGCGTCTGCATCTGTCTTAACCTCTGTATGGATCCCTTTGTGTAGCTCTCTTCTAACAAAATTGTTCCTCTTTGCTCACGTTCTATTAATGTCAGTATCACTAATATCTGAAAATAGTTCCTGGAAATGATCACACCAAGCTCGGAATGCCATAGCCTGTCTAATCTGCCTGTTTTTCCTGACTTCCAAAGATGTCCTGGCTCGCCAGAGAATGTAGAGATGAGCCTCAGTAAAGGGGGGGATGGGCGGCAGTGGAGCAGGAGGGCGGAGACCCAAAGGCCAACAGAATGAGCAATGAAATCTTTGTTTACACTGTCAGTGGTCCCGTTGGTGAATGTACGTTTGTGTGTCGTGCTTGTCAACAAAAGCACAATGCATGTAAGCGCACGCAAACGCGCACGTGCTGTAACATGGCGCTGCCTGTTTTTGGATGACTTAAAGTGTTTTTCATTTACAGGCTTGTTGGTATATTGCCTCTGACCCTATTTAGTTTTACTCTATGCAAATTCCATCTAAGTGTGTTGTTTAGATTATCCTGACTAAACCACCCTCACAGTACACTCACTCTATACAGGCCTTATTTACATTCAATACAAAAAACCCTTACATTTTTGTAATTTCTGGTATTTGTATAATCTAATTCTATTTATTAAAAAAAATCCGTGGACAGAAGAGTCAGATAAGGTTGCAGAACTATAGATAGTTCATATTATATATGCAGAAATATATATATGTCCAGATCCTGTATATAATATATCTGCAGGATTTGGACAACTTTTTTTCATTCCTAAAAAATGTGAACATTAAAATAGTTTTAGGGATGTGGTGCAAAATGTTACCAGGGCAAAACCCATTTTTAACCAAACCGGCCCCTCTCACATTTCCCAGTGACATTCTGTCTGTGTGGATGCTTCAGTTTGAACTGCTGGCTGCTATTTATTTGTTCATGCCACTCCACACTTCACTCACTTGTAAAGCAGCGCATTAGGAGAACATTCCTGTGCTTTAACTGTGCACTATGGGGCGTGTTTGGCAGCTGCTTCACCCAGAGCACAGTGAATTACAATAAACAAGGGTTATACAGCTGATATGGATCAATTAAAAAAAAAGCCTTCATCAGACTCTGCCCTGACTCTGCAGCTCAGCTCAGGACATACTCAGGAGTAAGATCACAAATTTCCTAAACTACAAAACAAGCTGTCATCACGAGTCCATTGTAATTCCCATCACATCACATTTAAAAATGGTAATGGAGCTGTGTTTGACATTGCTCAAGACAGCCAGGCATGAAAGTCAGCGGATCTCCCCAAAGATAGTAACCCACATGCATCAAATCAGCAAATGTAAATCCTGCAACGATAAGTCTACTTTGCCAAAATATAAATTTGGCGTTTTCATGATATTCGACGTGTCAGCTCGCTGCTCCGTGGCAGATACGCATATTTGTCTTCTCAGTGCTGAAAGTCAGAAAGACGATACTGTTGTTCCCTGAAATGTGAAGACAAACCTGATGCTTTTGCACATGTGGAGCTTGACGCCACAAATTGTTTACCACTCTTACATCCTGCTATTCCTGCCTCGTATGATCTCCGCCCCTTTAACTCCCAAACTCCCAGCCTTGGCTGTCGGTAGCATCAGTCCCTGCAGTCCTATTCCACATTACCACAGTGCTCAGCTCTGCTCTGATCCCAGAGGTATGTACAGGCTCACATCACATTGGCTTGGCACAATCGCAGCTTTGCTACCCATTCCCATAGTTTTCATGTTTACAATGTACTGTTTTCCTCTTGGCTACCCCCTCCACACTCTAGGGGTCCTGGTGGTAAACAGATATTTACAAAATAATCCCAGGGCTGCTCAATTAGATGCTCTTCCCTAATGGGTAGTCCCGCTCCCTGGGATTAACACAGAGCTGAGGTGTCTGGCCAATTAGACACCAGCACAACCACCACACACACCCACTCTGCATACCACCCTCAACGCTGTGTGTTGTGTGAGTAGTCACAGGTGTGTGTGTGCACGAGTGCGTAGATGCACACACGCGTGCAATTGCACACGTAGTATAATCGCATAGTCACCAAACTCCTGGAGACAGATTTGATTCAAACATGATTAAATTGCTAGATATTGAAACTTAATAACACAATACTGCAAATGTCCAAAACCATTGATCCCATATTAAAACAGGCTAGTGTTATAAATGCAGAATAATATTGCTGACAGTCGCGTGGAGCCAATCGCAGTACTCATTTGGGTATAACGCTCAATGTAACGCTCTGGCAGATTGCTAATACTTCACAAGGCCGTCACAATGACAAAGGCCTATAGTGTACATTAGCACTGTGCCAGTTTCACCATGCAGCCGCATAGAGAACAAACACCCACACAGTTCCAGTAAGGATTGAGTGAATCATTCATAATTTCTTATTTGTCTTTGATTTAATCAGTAAGGATCAGTGAGTCAGTCTATAATTATGGCACAATAGAAGTTGTGATTATCGAGGCTGTGATGTTGGCGCTCAGGTATACAGCCTTTACCCCACTGCTCCTGTGTTGTTATAAGAAACCTCCCAGGTGGCAGCAGTGAAATCCCTGAACCACAAAGCTCCATGGTATCCGGCTTTACGACACTCCCATACACTCTCTCCTATCTCACGTCCCCCAGGCTCATCCTTCCTGCCTCCCATCACCTGGCTTTACGGCACCGAGGGGGGGAAGGCATCTATTCCCCGGCCACTCACCCCAGTCTCAGAGAGCAAGTGTTAGAGCGACAGAAGCCTTTGAGAGAGAAAATTAAAAGGAATAAAAGGCTAGGAAGTGGGGGAAAGGTGTTTATGATCGTCAGGTGCATTTACCTTTTGTTGCAGAGACACAGTTAGTGTTCGTGTTTGGAGTCGCACTGGTGCCTTCCCTGCTATGACAGGTCCAGGTGTCGGCCATAAAGGAAGGTCACTTCTCAGTTTGTTCACAGCGCGCGGCTGCGTTTTCCATCACAAAACCTTAATGTCAGACGAAGTAGTTGCCTGACGCACAATCAAACTGTATAACTGCGGCGGCGGTGGCGGTCCTCTCTGACCGCTGTGCTTTTGTCACACTCGTCCACACTTTCTCCCACTAATACTTGCGCTAAGCTGTGAGGATTCCTGCTGGTTTGGTGTAATAGATGTTGTTTTTTTTTTCTGTCTGTATTTCAACAGGTCCCGCTCAGTGGGGGGTCTTGGCAGGATTTGGGCGAATAGTTGCTCCCAGAGTCGCCTCCAGGAGCCACGTGGCCGTCACAGGCTCTCCACTGTTATCCAACCACTGCGTCAGAGCGCTGGGGAGGTGGTGGATCTCACTGTGGATGAAGATGGTAAGAGCCCATTTTAACCACCGACTAAAGGACAAGTTTTAACATGAAAAACACTTCAGACGCTGATGTTAAAGACTTCATTTTAATCTAGTATTAAAAATGAAAAACTAGTTGTTCTTATAATATGAGCTTGAATAGACGTCAGTAATGAGAATAAAAAGCCTATATTTGTTTATTGACCATTCGCATTAACCTCCATTTTGCATTCCTTGTAGCAGTAAGCATATACTTTATTTTCTATAAAAGTAGGGTTGTGTTGTGACCCTAGGCATTTATTTGACTTGCGCTGAATGTCTGTCTCTTTATCAGCCCACGCGCCTGACGGGTAGCAAAATTGCAGTGCATTAGAGTGTATTAGGGTTTTGCCGTTTCTTAGGAGAAAGGAGGGAAATTAATTTGGCAGTGTGAAAAGCAGGGGGAGTTCACACACCGGAATGCTAATCAGGTCTGCTGTTCACGCACGCTCCCGTCCACACAAGGAATATTATTTTCCAGACTGCATCAATAGAGATTATTGGTGGTCAGATGAATTTGGACATTGATACATGTTATTCTGCATTATTCTTCAGCAACTCGGCATCTACGTTTTTATGTTTTATGATATGTTAAGTGTGTGTGTGTTCATGTGTGCGCGGCTGTGTGTGCTTTCACACGTGCAATGCAGTCTTGAACATGTAGGCATTGTAGACATTTAGACATGACCTGGAGGAGTCGTGTGTGTAAATGCGAATCAGTTTAACTGCACATTAAACCAACTTAGACGCTGCCAGCTCAGCTCCCCCAGTGCAAAGTCTGTGTGATGTCCGACCGAGCTGATGTGCAAACAGATAAAGAGCTAAAACCGGCTGAGGCTAGGCTTAATGCAAATATTATGCAATGGCATTGTGAATGCTAATTTGCACATTAAGTTTGTCAGTTTATAACTATGTCGGGTTTTTTTTTCACACTTTGAATATTTGGTCCGGCCTTTTTTTTTTTTTGGAGTCAGTATTGTGTAATTGTCTCTCTCTCCAGATCTCTCAGTTGTGCCAACAACTTCAGGCAGCGTTCACGCTCAAACTGTCAGGTCGTCCTCGTCGTCCTCTTCCCATCATGCCTCTACCTCAGAGCTTAACGATGCCCCGGGCCCTTCGACTAGCTGCCCAGGGTCCATATCTGAAAGTATGCACACACAGAGGCCAAGTGGCTCCTCTCGCACAGCCGCAGAGGGTAAGCGAGGCTATCGCGTGTTCAGACCAGCTGCTGTGTAACAGTTTCATTTCCACTGTTGCTCAGAGGCAGCTTGGCACCAAGATGAGTTCCTCATCTGCGAAATGGCCTGTTTTGTGCAGTCCTTTGTTTGTATTGACTAGTTTTTACCATCTTCTCGTTGATGTCATGTTATATTTCTTGCTCCTACAGAAGACAGCAGACCAGGTTTGTCAGGCACAGCAGGAGAAGGTGCAGGCACGGCCATGCCGAGGCTGCCATCCTGCTGTCAGCAGCACTCCCCGTGTGGAGGCCCCTCCCCTGGTCACCTGTCCCTGAGCCACTCCCACTCAAGCTGCCTGCAGGCGTCGTCCTCTCAGCAGACCAGCAGCTCACAGCACAGCCACACCCATAGCAATGGTCACCACTTCCTCCACCATGTCCATCACCCAGCACCACAGCCCCCAGGGTCCCTGCCATTTCAAGAGCCCAGCTGCGCTGTGGAGAGGCCCAGTGCTTTGCCCGCACCGTGCGCTGGGATCAGCAGCAGCAACAGTAGCAGCAGCAGTAGTAACACAGCCCACTACCATGACCAGGTCGGTTCACATGACATATCATTACTGTATTTGATGACATCTGTCTGGGAAAGTTAAGTATCAAAGAATACTCTTAAACCCAAATGTAGGAGAAATTGCACGTTTGAAGTGTGGGAAAACGTTCACATTGATTCATGTAACTTTCCACAGAGGAACGTTTTCTCTCTTCTCTCCATGACCTCTCTGCTCCCCTCCCACAGCAAACGCTGCCAGTGGACCTGAGCAACAGCAGTGTTCGCAGTGGTGCGAATAGCGGGGCAAGTTTCCATGGCAGCAACTCGGCCTTTGACCCGTGCTGCCCAGGCTCCACTTCGCGGCCCCCTGCTTACGTCTCTCAGGCTACTCCTGGGCCCAGCCAGCCTGCTGTGGTGGACTCCTTCAGCTCCTCCATGGTGGCGCAGCCTCAGCCACAAACACAACCCCAGCCCTGCCGACATTACATCCACCCATCTTGTGAGTGCACAGCTTTATGCATTATAGAAAACCAGACATCCCGGACTGACCCGGTTTGATTTCCCAGAATCTTTTCAATTATTACGTTTGCATTTGGGAAAAAAAAATCATTCATCAGCAATGCAAGGGAACTTATGAAAATTGGCAGACAGCTGCACACCTAACTCCTCATGCTAATAGTAATTAACAGAAGGTGATGCCTAATGGGCCAAGCACCAGGCAGCAGTAGTTAAATGCTTATTGTGCTGAGAATGGCTCAGTATGCAGTGTGAAGCGGTGTGAAGCGGTGTGACAAGGCTTTTCTCACAGGTATGTAGCAATAATATTATAGGAGCCATATAGGCCAAGTCGGTAGGTTTCCTTTGAAGATGACAATGTACCTGTAGTACAGCTAACAATGCTTTAATGTGTGTCACTTTCTGTTGGGGTCGTGGGGACCTCATACACCTCACAGCCACATGGATGTATAGGAATGGGTGACAATAGGAATAGTCAGTCAGTCTTTGACGCAATCGCGACCAGACATCAGCAGAACCTTAGGTTCTCTTCGTTGTCAAGCTCATTACCAGGAAGACTGTACCGTAGTAGTGGCAATCGTTGTAATTGATGAACGTGAAAATTGGACAAATAAAACTGGATTGAACAAACATTGCCGCTACAAATATGTTAGTTGCTGCCAGTGCCTGTGCCCTCCTCCTTCCAGTCTGTTCCCGTTTCGTTCCACCGCTGCTGCTTAGAGACGTAGTACAGAGCTACAATAAAAACGAATATTTATTATATGGATGACTCACAGTATAAAAACTACTGCTCCAGATGCATCTTCTTCTGCAGAGATGTTTGTCTGTTGTGAAGAATGAATCTAGATTTCTTTCGCTCACATTGTGACTGATGTCAGCCAGCACCTTTTTACTGTCATAAATAATTCAGATATGTTTTAAGTTTACAACAGACGAGTATTTCCTGTGTAGCCAGTCATGTACGGCCATATGGGATTAGTTTACACTAACAAAAATAGAGATTATCAGCAGCCCTGTCCTAAAATGTTCAAAACTTGAAATTCTTTTTTTCTTCTTTCCTCTAACCCAGATGGTTCTTTAGCACGCTCACTGCATCATCAGCCCTCCTCCGCCTGTCCTCACTCCCATGGGAACCCCCAGCTTACACCGCAGCCGGCTCCACAAGGGGATTACGTCATTCCCCACACTGTCACCTTTCATCCGCCATTGCCATCCCACCCTTCAGGCCATACTGTGCCCCCTGCCCCTCCCCCTCCTCTGTCTACCCACCACCTCTCTAGCTCAAGTGCCCCGCTGGCCCAGCACTTGCCTTCAGACCACCAGACCCTGCCACACCATATGCCGGCACTGGGAGCCTCCGTGCAGAGGCTCCATCAGCAGGAGATGCTGAGGATGGAGGTCCAGAGGAGGAGGATGATGCAGCATCCCACGTGAGAATTCCTCAGAGTTGGACCAACTCCAGCTGTGACCCACAACCACTATGTCAAACTCGTGTTTTCATTTCTTTGCAGAAGAGCACATGAGCGTCCACCTCCACACCCCCACAGAATGCACCCCAACTACGGCCATGGACACCACATCCACGTGCCACAAACTATGTCTTCCCACCCTCGCCAGCCCGAGCAGAGAACGGCATGGTCAGTATCCCGGCTTTAGTCCTAATTTAGTGTGTTTACGCTGCACGAGTGAAACACGACAAATGTCGCTGCAACTCTTTGGTTCTTTGGTTTTATTTTGGGGTCTTGTAGAGTCGATTAATGGATGTTTATGTTAACTGGTTTTCTCAACAGGGAGCTTGGCATTGAGGCTGGGGTAACTATGGCACCATACCCTTCAGGGCACCTGCACTCCCACTTGCCCCACTACCACCCACCCCCCAGACTGCACCACTTCCCCATTCCCTTCATGGTGAGAGAACCCCTCAGCACACATGCATACATTTGCATAAATGAGAAAGACTCACTTTTATATGAAGTCAGGCTGAGATTAATGGTGCTGGCTTCTTATTTATAACATCACTTATTTCAAGGATGGTTTGGTGAACCAGATGAATAATGCATTAGCAATTAATAGTGGCTCATCAGGCATTTCAAATGCACACTCGACAAATAGGCTACAGAAGCCTCGAGTCCGATCCCGCACAAACGTACTCGACAGTTTTGTGACAGTTGTTGTCTGTTGTCTCCTTCAAACAGCAAAACATTAGTCGTCTTGTGCGATCGGTTCTTTGAAGCATCAGACCGAGTGTGCGTAATGTCAGTGTGCAGTTTGAAGTTTCCCGAATGTTTAGAGTGTATCCGCAGTTAATCACAGCCTGCCTGTTCAGAATTACGTGGTAGAGAAGTGGAACCAAAGGATATGTGATGTGAATTTTGGCGAACGGGGCAGAGATCATTACTTTTAATTAGTATACATCTGTGACCTTCATCATTACATGTGCTGTGTGAACACTATTAGTAGACCTACTAATTTCTTTTTCCAGTGCCACCAGTAGAAGTTGCAGCATTTTTAATTTATTGGATCTGCAATAGTTACAGTGAGTGTTAGCCTCAGGGAAAATGTACACACCACTAACTGCATAAGTAATGGTCTCCATGACTCCAGGTACAGCTATTTAACTAAACACACATGCAGATACAGTAATGTTTGATGGATGAAAGTCAGTCCTCAACTTCTAATGGATTACATTACTAATGGATTACGTGTGTGATAAACATAAATGTCATTGTTTCTGTTCAAGGGGACTGTGTCTATGTGTATGTTAAGTGTATCTATGTAACAAAGTATTTTACCACAGTAAAATTGAATGTCTTTTGCACGTTTTGCGCCCCCCCCCCCCCCCCCCCCCCCCCCCCCCCCCCCCCCCCCCCCGCCCCCCGCAGCACACTGGCATATCTGACGTGACCTACCCGCACATTCGCTACATCTCATCTAGAATGACTGGTTTTGGAAGAACCTATGAGGTGCGGACTGTTTTTTTGTTTTTTTTAAATGTAAATGTCGCTGTCTTTGCTGTATAAGCTCAACACAGTGGAAAACAATATTCGCTTGTTTTTCCCCATTATATTTACGCCTGCATGCATCAATCTTTAGTAGAGCCTGTAATCAGCACAGGCCTGAGGGTCCAGTGGGCATAAAGTACTCATACAGAACCCATCAGCCCATTTGCCCTGCTGTTCACTCAGATCTGAACACAGATACACGTCAGTCAGTCTCACGGCAGCTTGTTTTCACTGCCTCCACCAGGACCTGCTGCATTTAGAGGAACGATTGGGGACTGTGAACCGAGGAGCCTCTCAGGGAACCATAGAGAGGTGCACTTACCCACACAAGTAC
Source organism: Trinectes maculatus (assembly GCA_016785345.1). Taxonomy (NCBI): domain Eukaryota; kingdom Metazoa; phylum Chordata; class Actinopteri; order Pleuronectiformes; family Achiridae; genus Trinectes; species Trinectes maculatus. The sequence continues at coordinate 71,475 of JAFBJQ010000444.1, forward strand.
AAGAAGGTGAGGACGTGTGTGTTTAACTGTGTACTGTATATACATTGTTCAGTGGCTTTTACAGATACTGTGTTTAGTTGTGCATGGCTGTTACAGTTTATTCTGGGACAGAGTGCACAGTGGTCTTTTGTGCTCATTGCAAACATCTGATGTTTTGCCAACACTTAGAACATCCTGTAGTGTCTTTTACCAGAGATTTGCAGCTGTGAAGATATTGTTGAGGAAAAGCTTCCTTAGAGGTTTCCAAATGTATCTAAACAAGCAATCTAACACCCTGCCACCCAATACAGAAGGTGTTGGAGAGAGACATTGACCAACAGTTAACCCCTGAAGCTTGGGCATCTATTGGGAAAAATATGCACGCAACCCCAGAATCGGTGAGAAATAATGAACAAATCAATTTGGGAACATGTCTCTGCTCACGTGTACAGTAGATGCTAGTGTTAGTCTTGGGGGCCAGGGAATTCGGCTAATAACTTTAATTTGTATAGTATAGACAGCAGATAGAACGCTTTTTTTTTTTTGTTTTCAGGACAAAACGACCATTCTCTCTGTCCCCAAAGGAATTTAATGTCTTTGTTGAAATCCTTATTCTACGCATAGGCAGTCTTATATATAACAGAAATGTAAACAATGTTTTTTTTTGTAACGTTACCACAGTGTTTAGCGGAGCAGCACAATGTTTGACATGATTAATTGGTAATTGGTCGGTAATGAGTCTGTTGAGGTTGCTTTGCCGCTCGATGCTGCGCATCAATAAGTCACGTGTCCAAACGTTTCTTACCAACAGAGAAAGCTGCATGGTAAGCAAGAAGACGACGAGGGGGCAGACGAAGACACGGAAGAAAAATGCACCATCTGCCTGTCAATACTGGAGGAGGGGGAGGACGTCAGGTAAATGGTTCCCCTCTTGGGTCTTTGCTTTATTTGGTGCTCACAGGTTTGAGTGTGTCCAATTACACTTCCAGGGGAGTGTGTGTGTCTGAGCCTTTTAACACATAGACATGTGGGATGGCAGGTGTGGCTGTTCCATTTTGCCACGTCTCTCGAGATACCATTTTTCAAAAACCCAAAGGTATATTAATCAGCAGAAAACCCCCAAGTGCCTTAAAATTACCGGCCTCAAGGAATTGCATTTTGGCACCCGCTCAAGCTTTGTGTGGGGATTTTCTGCCATCTGTTGGTCTAAAATGGGATGACGACCACTGAGTCATACTCTTTCTCTTGTGCATATGCTGGTAAATCCTTTATTATTTCTTCATTACACTTCTTTATAAGAGTTGGTTTACATTGAAATTACTGCGTAAAATAGTGAAGTGGTTTCAGTGATGTGTTTTTGTGGTGTTGTTGTGTTTTATTTGACACAAAGGAGCTGAATGGCTCAGCAGAATAATTATTATCAGGCTCTGGCTATTCAAATAATAGGTTAGTGTGACAATGTCATGGTTGATTTTTATGGGATTTGGTGACAGAAATTAAAATATGGACAATTAGTTGTTCAAAAGGAAAAATACTAGTATTATTATTATGACAAATAAAAAAGCAGGAAGTAAACCAGGAGAAGCACTGGACCACACTTGTCCTGAGAGACATGAAGATGAGGTGCATATTATATGCAGGCTGATAAAAAGATGTGTGTTTATTTCTGTATTTCTATTTTTATATTTATTTCCGTGTTTTTCCCACCTCTCACCTCTCCTCTGCGTTTTCCCTCCAGACGACTACCATGTATGCATCTCTTCCATCAGCTGTGTGTGGATCAGTGGCTTCTCACCAATAAGAAGTGCCCCATCTGCAGAGTGGACATTGAGGCGCAGTTGTCTGCCGAGAGTTGATGCTGTTTTTCTAACAACCCTTTTGTCGAAAAGTTTTATTTTGAGATCATGTTAATTTTTCTCTTCAGTACTGCAGTCAACCAAAGATGGCACGAATTACCTGTGCAGCTCCACTACGAGAACATGAAAAAAACAAAACGAAACAAAACAAACATCTGACATTAAAAGCATTGAGCCTAGAGTGCCAGCTATCACATATTATTACTACAACAGCTAGAATTCTCCATTAAGGATTTAAGATTTTATTGTATTTATAAAGCTTTTATGTAGCTTCTGATTGTTTCCTCAAGTGTCATTTTGTTTCTCTGCATGTTTCCTTGCAATGCATTTCTTTGCACATATAACGTGGGCTTAACACAGCCTAACAATTTGCAGGTGAGGATAGCTGCTCTAGTAAAGGCGCATTTCTGTAAACCTAATGCCTCGCTTTACTAGAATAGAGTGTCAGCCTCCAGTTTAGAAAAACACACACAGACACACATTGCAGGATTCATTTTTACCAATCATTGTATTGATTAGTTTATGTTTAGAAGATGTGGATTGTTAGTGAAAGATGTTTTTCAAGACATTCCTAACTAGGAAAATATGTTATAACAGATCAGCTGCTGTATTAGTGCACACCCAGTATTTCTAGAGTGGAAATAAACTCCAATGTTCACCTCTGTCCCAGAATATGCACATGCTTTGCTACAATGACACGTCCCCCCCTCCAGCACCTTCATTTCGACTAGACCACCGTTACCACCGCCACCGTGTATGTATGTGTTTTAAAGAGCAAGAAAAAGAATGTCACACCCCTCTCTTGACTGTTCTTTCTGAACCGAACAATTGTGGGGATCTGCTGTGAACCTTTTCTTCATTTTGCAGGGGGGGGGGTTCGCCCCCGCGGACAGGACAGGCCTGTTACACTTTACTAGGTTTCTGTGAGATGATCTCAGGTCTGCACGTATGTGTGTATGCGTGTGTGTGTGTGTGTGTGTGTGTGTGTGCATATATGAAACCTCGCATGAGCCTGCAACCTGGGGTCATTCTGTCGATTTGATACTGGCTGTGGTGTGGATTTTTCCAGCTTGTGTTCAGAGGGAGTTACACAGCTTGATGTAGGATTTAAATTTACTGTTTCTTCTCTCTCTCTCTCTGTCTCTCTAAACCATTTTAACCACCTGCCCCCTTTTGTCTCTCTGTAGTCGAGTAGCCGCGTCCATTTTGGCCGCTGCAGAAAAAACAGAACACTAATACTGTTGACTAACTCACTCGCATAGACTTGCACAAGAGAGAAAACCGTCGGAGAATAGTAGTTATTATTATGACCGTGCGCTGAGGCCATGTATTTCCACTCTGATGAATATGAAAAAAGGAAAAAAAAAAAAGATATTTTGAATGGAGTGTTGAAATGCAGTTACTTAAAGCAGGTATCCATGCGTTCATTGACTTAAAGGCACCAGGATCATATTCTGTGGGATTTATATTAGTTTTAAAAAATAATAAACTTGGAATAACTCTTAACTTGGCAGCGTCCTCTTTGAGAACTTTGACTTTGGAGTGAATGTTGGCTTTTATATATATATGTATATATATTGTGATATATATATATATATACACACACACATATACATATACATGTATATAGTTTTTGTATATATCATATCATTATATTCATAATGATATGAATCTCAATTTGCAAATCTATAATTATATATAATAGTCGCATCCTGACTATAGCCCTTCTAAACAATACCTTCCAATATTCAATGTATTTATAATGTAATAAACAATTTTAAGTTACTCAGGGTCTCCATGGTTACACAGTTTCATATATTATTTTACCCAAAGATAATAATATAATAATAATTTATTATTTATTTAATTATTATTTAATTTAATCAGTAGCAAGATTGGAAACAGGTTGACCTAAAAAAGGTTTAGCTCATTATTCATTAAATGGGTTCTTTTTAATAAAACAAAAAGCAGTTCAATATACAATAGTACATGCTTCATTATATGACTCGTCGACTGTTTTGTATTGCACAAGGATGTTTTCAACCATCAAAGATCAAACTATATTTCATGATGCAGAAGCTCAATGAGAGATGTCCCAGCATTTTTCCTTTACTGACTACAGCATAATGCGGTTATTTAATAAAATAAAATAAAAAAACACAAAACAAAACAAAGGAATGTGTGAGTAATGCAACAGCAGTGCAAAGGATGTGCAGAAACAAGCAGAAGCAAAAGGAAGTCCTGCAGTGCCATGGAACAAAATGTTAACAAATCATTTCCACGAAAACAACTCTTGCTCGTGACAAACAAAAATCCATTCACCCTCGTCTGTGATAACTAACATTATCTAGCTGTAGCTGAAATGGAAAATAAAGCAGCCCTGTGAGTATCGAAAGCACGAAAACATAGAATACTAAGATCCTTCCGCTAAAAATACAAAACATTAATTTAAAACCTAAGCAACAGCAGGCATCTTCCTAAATATGAACACATATACAGAATTAGATCTACAATGCCTGTTTTCTTTTTAAAAAAAACATCATCTCATGTAAACAACTTATCCTTCTCAGTAACTCGGTTGACTTCTAGCTTGGCAATCTGTCCTTCATAGACTGGACTTACTGGCTGTGGCATGAACGAGTGACGATGTCTGTATCCAAGGTAGTACCTGTACCAATAAAGTGCTAATACACCACAGACAGCATGCTCAGGTTACAGTATACATGGCCCCTACACTGTGAAGAAAATATACAGGTGTGATGAAGAAGAAGAAGAAAAAAAAGATGAAGGTGATTTTCCAGGTGATTCACCGCGTTGCCACGTTGCCTTTTTCGAAAAGACCTGTTTTCTATCTCTATCGCGTCGTTCCGTAAAATCGTTAAAACAATCACAGTGCGGCAGTTGGCTGAACGTCCATTCCCGAGAAAATACCTAAATAAATAAACCTGGCCAAACAGCAGTCTCCTCAGCTCCGATGCTGAGACTCGGACCTTTGACTCAGTAAACACACCTTCATCTAAAGACGGAAAAAAAATAAAAAGAAAAAAATAATTAAAAGAAAAAGAAATCACAGCCTGGTCCCACAGATTAAGCATACGTCATTCCAGCGCTTCCAAAAAATAAAAATCAAAAAACGTTTGAGCTCAAATGGAGACAGAAATGACAACGAGGAGAACAGAAAGCTATAAATACAATAAATAGTTTTGTTCACTACTCAAAGGGGACTGCGGAGGAAAACGTGGCCCCTGGGTCAAAGAGTCCTGTCTTTAAAGCGGACCCTGGTTTCAAAGCCTCATGGTCTTTTTGGTCTGGTGGCGTAACTGAGAGTTACATTCATTCTCTCCTCAGGGAATCTCGCAGTGATCCCGTCTCCATCCCGTCCTCGGAGACGGTGCTGACGGACGCAGCAGGGTCTCCTCCTCCCCCTCCTCCCCCCTCGTGCTGAAAACCTGCAGCTCTTAGATCTTGGTGACGTAGTTGTTGGGGAAAAGACCCTGCTTTCCACGAAGTCGTCCCGACCACCATCCGGACGCATCTGATTGGAAAACGTGACCAATGAATGAAGGGTTTAAAAAAAAAGAATGTTTGTTTTTAAATAAAAGCACTTATAAATGGGAGTCTTATCATGCGCTCACCCTCTTTGATGATGTCGATGACGTCATCGGCGTTGAAGCTGAGCTCGTCCGTGTCCTGAGCGTCGTAGGCGTACAAAGCTTTGCACTGGGGCACCTGAGGTTTGGGTTTGGGGGCAGGCTTGGGTCGTCCTCCTCCCGGCGCAGGCCTGCTGGCTGATGGTCTGTGGGCTCTGAGGGATCATGAGACAAAGAGAGACCGCACGAGTGTCAGGGCGATCTGCCCACAAGGGGACGCTACGAGAAAGGTTCAGGTCACTGTGCTGCAGTGGCTGTCAGGGTAAAGTGAAGTGTCTCTTATTGTGCAATCTCTCCACACACAGCAGAACAGTTCATGCAATAATCACCATCTTGCTGCAACTCCAATTTAGATTTTTTTTTTTCAAATACAGTACATGTAATTAAGTTCAAAGGCTGATTTTTCTTTTTCTCTGTTCACAGATGAGTTCAAACATTTGCCACAAGGTGGTGATGTGGAGCTTCCTATATCTTTCCCAGCACAAAAAAAATGAGACTGGGGAAGAAAAATAAATAAATAAATAAATAAATAAATAAGAAATGTATGTTTTCGTACAGAGCGGATAGTGCTGATCCAGAGTCAGTTAAAAATCTCACTGTATTACTTTGTAACCTGGCTGTGTTCAGTCTTCAAACACAATGCCAGAGGTAATACACGACTCAGCACTAACTGAGGATCAAATAGATGAGACGGCAGATAGTGAAGCTCTTCTTAGTTTATTATTATTATTATTATTATTATTATTTTCATAACAACAATAATACTACTACTACTACTAATAATAATAATAATAATAGTAATAGCAAATATATAATAATAAAATGCATACGTGTGTGTGTGTTTATTTAAATTGCACTTTAACCTTTAGTTAAAAGTGAAGCGGATCCCTGATTACGAATGAGTCATGAGAAGAAAAAACTGTCATCGATCTTTCATTACATCACAATAATCTCCAATGAAAGACAGTGTCACTGTGCAGCAGCGGAAAATGGAATATTAGTTTTGTTCTACTGTCGCCTCCTTTAACGAGTTTCTAACTTTGTACCGGGGGGGAAAAAAAAGGAAAAAGAAGAAGAAACACGAGAAGAAGCATCAACGTGTCCTGCTGCTGGCAGAAGCTCGTCTAGTCCTGAACCTCCACCCAAAACACTGCAAACACTCCAACTCACATTCCTCCATTTGACGCTGGTCCTGTGTCTCCATTACTACAAAAGAATAGATCATCCAAATTATGTCACATTACAGAAGCACAGGTGTGTGTATCAGTGTCTCTGTGGCCCCTATTAACAGCTATAGTATGGATGTGTGTGTGTGTGTGTGTGTGTGTGTGTGTGTGTGTGTGTGTGCAGCTTCTCACCCTGCTGCTCCCTGATCAGGCACTCTCAGACAGTCCAGGTTTGGCTGCGGGCGGCTTCCGCCTCGCTCCTTCAGCTGGCTGGCGTTGCTGGGCAGGAAGGGCCGCGTTGCGTTGCTGGATGAGGGAGGCCTCTGGCTGTGATGCTGTGAGTTCCTCTGATTGGCTATGTGGTTGGTGTTTTTCACGCCACCGTTCTGGTAAGAAACTATGTGGGGAGGGGAAGGGGGATGGGGGGATACATGGTTATGACGTGTTGGTTATGACCGCATGCTCAGAGGCTTGAGCGCTCTCGTACCTGGAGGTCCCGGTGCTGCTCGGGATGGGATGTGCTGGTGGGTTCTGGACCCATTGGAGCGACCCTGAGTGACGGTCTTCCTGGTGGGGCCTGAGAATGAAGTTATCAGAACATAAGTATGATGCATGGACAGAGATGTTCTACAGATCCACACTAAGATAATGGATCAATGGCAATAGAGGAAAACATGACTTCTATAGGTGACTATGTAAACAACAACATCGTCTTTCCAACGTCTTCAGTCAAGTTCAACGTTTTCTAAGATCTTGTTGTGTTTGGTGACTCCAGCTCACCAACTCGTGCGATACTCACGTGTGTTCTTGGGAAGCCCGGGGCCGATGGTGACCTGCAGGGATTTGCTGGAGGGCTTCAGGACGAGCATGTCTCCCTGACCCTGGACGAACACCACCTGCCGGGAGCCGCCCCCACTCAGGAAGCCCCAGTTCTCCTTCTTCAACTTCATCTCCAGTCTGAGAAGAACACGCATCATCGTTTCACACCACAGCGAAGTCTGAATGTTCCGATCCCTCCCGCATCATCCTGTCGGCTACGTTCACTTACGTGTTACTAAACTTGAGCGGCAGCTTCCTCTGGGTTTTCTCCTCGAACCTGCGAGCCAGTAAGCTGATGAACTCGGTTTTGAAGACGCACTCCAGCAGGCTGTCGTACTCCTGCTCGTGCAGGATGATGAAGTCGTCCTGCATCGTGCTGAAAGACACAAAGAAAACGAATCCTCATTTTCGAACCCCTTTGGAAAAAGTTGTGTGTCGACCTTCACGCGAGTCGTGTTGTTGATTTTGGTCCTGCTCGACGAGAGCTAAGATGGAGGGTGGGAATCATCTTTCACATTTGCATCCACACAGAGGGAGACTCACATGTGAGGAGGGAAGACAGCTTGTGCCCGGAACCCACACAAGGATACTTTGTTCCTCCCAGTGAAGTGGAGTCCCCCCCCCACCCCCACCCCCCCACCCCTCTGATGAGCCTTTTACAACTCCTGCTTTCGTTCACTGCTCCACCTGGTCCACATTACCCCACTGACTCAAAGGCCACATGCTCGCACCCACAGCCCTGCGACTCCGACGTCAGCAGCGGCTCTGAGACGTGGACCAAACACAACGGGCCGAGCCTCGACACACAAAGGGACAGATCCAGACAAAGGCAAGAGGGGGTTTTAATACGCTCCACATGTCCCTGTCCACATGTCCCTGTCCACATGTCCCTTACACAGCAACATGGGAGCTGATTAGAAATCCAGACTATGGCCTTGACGTCGACTGGTGAGTCTACAGACTACCTGACATGTCCCTGAACGACAACCCTCCTCCGCTCCATGTTGAAACAGATGTTTTTACAGCAGCATGTAGATATAAACGAGATGCGAGACAGGGTTTTTATACAGGGGGTCCTCGAGTTACATCAGAGATCCGTTCCTGAGAATGTGTCGTAACCGAATTTCGACGTAAGTCGGAACATACATTCATTGTGCCATTGTGCATACATTGTGCCACCAGATGTCGCTATAACACCACGCTAAAATAAGAGTTTATTATGGTGAATTGCCTTTTTTGTCCCTCTTGACACACCGTAGGGGTTGAGATCACGAGTGTAATGAGCATTTCCTTTAGATTTCTGATATCAACCATGTAGACCCTGTGTTGTGAATAAACCTATGGTATCGCCACGATCCCGAACGCATCTGTGTCCGTGTGCATCTCCTTACCGGCTGCTGCTGCACCCCCCCACCAGCTGTCCATTTCACATAAGTAAACACAACGCAGAGTAGCCTAGCTGTGCTGTGGAGGTGCTGGAGAGCCGGCAGGCGCCCTGAGAGACAGACAGAGCGCTCACCAACTAGTTCCCGTGCGAAGTTCATGTTCATGGGAGATGTATCGTACCCACGAAAACAACGTAACTCGCGACCATCGTAACTCGAGGACCCCCTATATATATATACGTGTGTGTGTGTGTCTGTGCGTGTGTGTGTGTGTATATATATATAGAGGCATATGATGCGAGCGTGGATGTCTTCAGTTTGTACCTGAGTGACACGGCCAAGATCTTCTCCACATCGATCCGCCTCTTCAGCACCTCCGTCACCTGCCCCTTCTCCGGCCCCTGCTTCACCTTCTCTTTTCCGATCATGTACACAGACTTTGGAGTCAGGATCAGGTCTCTCTTGATTCCCTGTACATATACACACATATATATATATATATGACGGAGGTGGACAGATGATTTCATGAATAATCTGTGAAGACGGAGTAAACAGGCTGCAGAGGAGACCAAAACAAAAAAGCGCTGAAACCTTGAAACGCCGGTCGTATTTTGTGACCGCGTCGGCGAAGTCGATCTTTTCTCTCTTCCCCAGGAACTGCCGGAGCTCGGGCCGGTCGTCCATACCCAGGTAGTCGCCCACGAAGTTTCTGTTGAGGCTGTGTCGCCGCCTCTCCTTCCGATTCAACAGCAGGTCGGACGCTGGAGAGATGCAGAGGAGAGGAGGGTGAGGAAGAACCCGGAGGGGACGGAGAAAGGGAAGAGATGGAGAGATGGACGCGCGGTGTCGCATCACTCACCTTCCTCCCTCATCTGGACGTACTTCTTGCGGGCCAGGTATTTCCTCCAGGCTTTTTGGATGGTCCTGGCGTAGCCGTCAAACTTGCGCTCCCTGGTCTCCTCCAGCAGAAACAGCTGTTAAAGAGACAGACATACCTCAGTAAACAAACCTAAATGCACAGGATAGAGGGAATGACTGCATCTTCTGCATCTTCTTCTGCAATCACACTCACTGTCCCCCCATGACTAGATCTTCATACCGAACCACTCAGGACCGTGACTGAAACTGGAACTCGGAATTATGTTATTTGTAAAAATAAATTATTATCTGTGTGTGTTATTAATAGAATTGTATGTTCATTACCAATAGTTGCTGTTTATTTGTTAATTTATTATAATGTAGCTGTGTGTTGATTAAAGGTTGTCAACAAATATGAATCCTCCAATGTGCACCAGTGTTTGTCTGATGTATTAACAGGTAACGAATCAAACAGAGGTTTTAACAGCTGTTTGTAACTACAGCTGTTTATATCTACAGCCGTATGAGCAATTGTTAAAATACATTTACCAAACGTATAAAGAGGGATTTGAAGATTTTAGATTTAGTGGTGCTGAGAGACCTGTGACAGACATGAACCCATCAGCTCATCCGTCAACACTGTGGGAGAAACTCGTCTCCAACATCTGGCTCCCCGTCAAACAAGCAACAAAAGAAAAAAAAAAACCCTTCACCCTCAGTAATGAACTGGTGTCAGTGTGTTATCGGACAGAGCGGCTTGTTTGGAGAAGCCTGGCAGCTCGTTTCAGATGTGTGTGTTTCATACGCACACCTCAGTCTGACAGCGGTGGGGGCTGGGAGGCTCCTGGCACTGCATAGCTGCCATGAATAAGTGAAGGCATTCAGGATCAGCTGTGAGGCCCCAATTAAGACTATGATGCCCCTGTGTGTGTGTGTGCGTGTGTGTGTGTGTGTGTGCGTGTGTGTGTGTGTGTGCGTGTGCTCATCTGTGCATGATGTGTACAAACGTCAATAAGCGAGAACGCCGGCGTCGCACAAGTGCTGCTTTCATGAAATCATGAATTAAAAAAAAAAAAAAGCAGTCATGGTGGAAAATAGACGCGCCTTTACGATGCATCCCCCCCCCCAAAAAAAAACTCTGCACAACCACAGCCGACGCTTGTGTTTTCGTCCCAGAGCCGTGTTGACTCAGTGCTGACGTGGTACATGGGTCATGTTCACCCCCCCCGCCCCCACCGCAACAAGGATTTGAGCATGATTTAAGACATTAGTGACCTTTTATGGTACAAAGGGTGAGTTCAGTTCTTTTTTTTGCCCCCTGCTTACAAACATCATACTAGCAGACATCCTGTCATGTGATCCTGTCATGTGATCCGCGTCTCACCTCCGTACAAGAACAGAATATGAAAAATTAAAAGTTTCTGCAAGTTTCTGCTCCGCGGTACAACTTCCTGGAAGCCTCTCTTACACGTGTGGAGAAGTTACAACGGAGAAAAGACCTGATGTGACGATGACCAACTCACCGACTCGGGGGCTTTAACGAAGACCTTGGTGCGTCCGAGCTGGAACTGATCCTGCTCCATGTTGACGGAGCGTAAGAGATGGAGGACGCCCTGTTTCTCGTCTCCTCGCCACGTTGGCCAGGACTCTTTGGTCAGGATGGCGTACCTGAGGACCAACATGAGAAGCAGTGGTTGCACAGGTTTGGATGTGGATTCATTTATATGACGTATTAGAGGATCTAAGCTTCAGCTGTTGATGTCCTGTCAGTGTGGAGCTTCCCGTGACTCTGACCTGTTGAGGAACTTCCTGAAGACGCGGCGGTAGGCGTAGCCAGCACGCCTCACCCTGATGTTTTCCTTCAGACCCAGATACTCCACCTGGTGCTTCACTCTAACGACAGGAAACAAACAACCAGGGTCAACATCAGGATGAAGTAAACGACCTTCACCCTCTGACCCTTCTGAATGAGGCCTCGCATTGATGGACGTTTTTACATTTTATCACGTCCTTCCTTGTTTTTTTTAACTTTTCATACATTTTTCTGACGTTAAATATATATTCCGTGGCATAAAGTAAAAAATAATTCCCAAAGTCAAGGACTTATTTATTTATAACCTCCACTTGTTTTATTTTATTTTATTTTTTTTACCATCGCTGGTTAAAGATATCGGTGCTTAACTTTAACCCAGATTTCAATTTGCCCGTTTTTTACGCACTAGACCTTTACGCCCACACTCCACTGGCGGAAGGATTGATCACGGGTCATTGTATGCAGAGCAGCTGCATGATGCCAACTTTTTCCTCCGACAAAAACCCTAAGTAGTGCTGAGCTTCCTGTGAGAAAAAAAAAACAGAACAAAAAAAACAAAACAAAACAGCGGATCCTGTCCTAATTAACGAGCCGCCCTGTGCCTGACTTGCAACAGGAAGGTCAAGCGCTCCGAACAATACGGCCGCGCTCGACGTCTGAACACGGAGTCCTGAGAAAGAGCGGGGGAAAACTGAAACAAAGGGATAAAAGTCTCAAACGCGTCTCACATGACTCCGTCTCAGGACAAACATCGGAGACTCAAAAAAAAAAAAACAACAAATCCGAACAATGATCCGGGGGTCGAGCTTTTGTGTGCGGACAGCGAAAAACCTCGTGTTTATCAAGCTGCTTAAAAAAAAGGGACTTTTTTTTTTTTCAACTTAAGCTGAATAGTGATTGTACCAAACAGGGGCCACTTACCGGCTCTCTTCCCAGTCTCTGGGCTTCTTGGTTTCGTTGGGCTTGATGCATCGGATGTAGTGTGGCGTGCATTTCATCAGTGTGCTCACCAGATCATTGGCTTGTTTCTGTAAAGGGCATAAAGGATGACGCTATTACGATTCATAAGTCATATAAATGTTCAAACTAAATGAGTGGTCCTTCAGTTTAGTTCCAGCAGGGAACGCCGAAGGACACGCCGCTCAATAGCAAACGCACGTGTCCTTGTCCGAGGCCTTTCTCACGGCGACCCTGATAAGGATGAGGGACAGGTACACACACTACACACACACACACACAAAGCACACACCTTTATTTTGCTGCCGGCGGTGGTGGGTCGACCCTTCTTGTCGGCGTTGAGGTTTTCTGGAAACAGTGCTCTGATGAAGGCGCTGTGGGGAGAAACAGGCTGATATCAGTAACTCTCATATAATACAGTCTCCTCTTTAGGTGCTCAACCTTAAAAAAAACATACGCTGAGTTACCACAGTGACCAAACTGAAAGATAAAGTTAATGATTAAAGAACCAAGGACAAGGACGTAAGGTCGTTAACTTAAATTCCTGAACCACTTCCTGAAATAGATCGGAGCTTTGGGGAAACGAGTACAGGGAAATTAAGCTTATGGGCACATTTTCTTCTTGCAGTTATATATACATGTACATACACAGCGAAGTTTTACATAGAACTGTATGTATATATGATACATACATATTTATATTTTTTATATATTTAAATCCAGTAACACCAGCATTTAACTCATGCTTCATTTAACTAATGAAAAATACCAACTGATATTTGGGCAGTTCTGCTATAAACATACTGATGCAGGTAAAACAAACAAATCAAATCCAGTGAGACTTAACCCAGTGTCATCTCAACTCATTTTGAACTGTGTCAGATGTCTCATCATCATAAAAACTAAACATAACACAGTGGTGAATGCGAGGCCCGGTCTACAGATGTTTTGGGGTTTTTTTTTCTGGTTTTCTGTCATGTTGGTATTTGTTTGATTTTACATTTCAGGCTCCGGGCCATGGACACAGAAGAAAGGATCAGCAGGTTGTGTGTACAAATAGACCAGAAGTCCGCTAATATTGTCCAGCTGACAATACCATACTGGTCATTCCCTTTTTTCCCTATTCAGACCTGCTGCTCAGAGGAATGAGGCAGCTTCCTTCCTTTTCATACTTCCTTTATTTTGTGTGCCAGAGCCAAACTCTCACATATGTGTGTGTGTGTGTGTGTGTGTATATATATATATATTTATTAATGTATTTTTTCCAGCACGTGTCTGAGTGAGGTTTTGTGCCCATAAAAGGGTCGAGCAGTGGCACAGGTCTGCAGCCGTTACACAGACAATGCAGGCTGTTTTTGCACAGATGGCCTCTTTCACACAAAGAAAGGCCAAGAAACCAAAACACAAGGGGACCAGACTCTACAATGTGCCCCCCCCGCGGGGCAGACTGCACTCTCAGCCCCAGACTGAGCAGACCCCTGAAGCTGCAGATGGGGACAGCAGCCAGATGTGATTTAGGGCGAAGGGCACGACACGATCCAGCCCTGCACACGTCTGCGACGCCCACCAGCTTCCAGATGCACTGGAACGTCTGAGGCGCTCGCTCAGATGTATTCAATTATATCCATATGCATCACAAATAGGAGACCCCCCCCTCCAAGTGAGTGCCGTAGGAATCCTCTCCACCTGCTGGTGTGTGATGTGCAAATCGTGGCTACTTACATTTCACTGCTCTGCATCAGCTCAATGAGGTCAGTAAAAAGGACGTCTCGATTCCTCTCGCAGAAGCCCTCCGCGTCATAGGACACCTGGAGCAGAGAGAGACGTCGAAAGCAGAGACGGCATTTTTAAAAAACACACAGAAATAAAACTAGTAACCGATATTCTGACCTAAATCGACGGCTGGGATTTTATGGGAGGCGAAAACGAAGGGCCTCTGATCCGAGGATTAGCATCGTTATAAAACCAGCAGAGGTTTGAAAGGTGCATAAATTGAGCCGTGTCTTTTCTGCTAGACCGTCGACAGAGAGCGGGGGAATGTTTCGAGTCATGGGAGCCCCTCGAGTCTTTATGGCATGGATCGTTAAGCCTGTGGCATGTGTGCCAGGCCCGGGGCCGCCACACATCTGCAGACCGCCACAGGACAACGTCAGGCCAGACCACCAGGACAAAACCAACGCAAAACAAAGACAGCCACTGAACTGTAATGTGGAAATGAAGTGAAGCAAAGGGCAACGCGTGTGACGTCGGCAGCGTCACACACACACACACACACACACACACACAGGCAACAACCATAAATAGTCAAAGGAGAGAGAAATGGGAGGTGCAGGAGAAATGGACTTCATTTAGAACTGGAAAATGTAAAAATACAAAGCTGACGACACAGAGTCCGGAATAAAAGTAGCAGCTGCAGAACTGCTATTTCTGACAGTTCATATAGGCGGGTGTGACAGGAGCTGCTCCTGTAGCAACACCATAAAGAAATGACACCTTAATAAGCTTCTATTTCCAGATGTTACAGCTCCCCGTTGCAGGAATGTCTGAATAACAAAGAGAGGGCTGCTGTACACCACAGAATGAAGCTTGTACCCAAATGCATATGAGCATTCCCTGTGTTTGTTCAGAATGTAGAACAGAAACGGACCTTGCCAGCGTAGTGGTGGATGATGAAGCCCTGGTTCCAGCTGTTAAAGTGTTCATGGGTGTTGATCTGGACTCTGAGCTTCTGCAGCATGGTCTGGTCTGCTCCCTCGCCCACTGCGTGCATGGTGGCGCACACGTCATCCAGGATGCTCATGATGCCAGGAGGATTCTGGGAGAACACAAGGAGAACATTTCACCTCCATGGTCATGGCGTTACCAGCGCTGGTCCCCTGCTCCTCTCAGCTGGAGAGGACCCCGTGAATTAGGCCTCTCAGCGGGGACGATAAATCAAGTTAAGAAGCATGGCGGCACATTTGAGGATATGAAGCTGCGAGTCATGGCAGCAGTGTAGAAACTTGGCAGGAGGTTGTGTGGACACAAAACAGATAAATGCTTTTTGTAAACACAGTGAGTCTGTTCTGATAGTAATGTGATGCAGGGATTAATAATGATGTGTTATTGGATCAACAACTCTCTCAGCACTCCAAAAAACAAAGTTTATAATCTCCCTCGAGTGGAAACGGATTCGTTTCTATTTTTCATCACAAATTCCAAACTCTTCAAATCAGTCGTTCTAACGAACAAATGAACAACGGTTCGTTAATTTACTTTGCTTTCGATGAGGTCGCAGACGATCTTGTTGTTGAAGTACTCAATAGGACTCCACTTGATGCCCTCTTGCACATACTCCTCCTGCAAAGAGACGCCAGAGTCAGCGCTTTTTCCAACATGATGAAAAAAACAAAAAAAACCTGCAGACTAAAAAGAGAAAACGATGAAGAGTGTGTGTGTGTGTGTGTGGGATCATCACCTGCTCGGCCTTTAGAGTCAGCTCGATGAATATCTGCTGGAGCTTCTCGTTCACAAAGTTGATGCAGAACTGTTCGAAACCATTTTTCTAAAGAAGAGACGACATAGTTAATGAGCTACGTGAAGGGGGGGGGGGGGTCCTGTGAGGCCAGAGAGCATTGTCTGGAGCAGTAATCATCTTAGAGGAACATGTTGAAGATGGGACTTCATCCACATACTTAATACATTTGACTTATCCTTTAAGTTGAATCTGTTTAAATGCTCAAAGTGAAGACCTGCTAATCGCTGTAAACCTATTAGCTGTGTGTCGTCTTGACAAACTGGACAAAAACACACTTACTTGGAAGATTTCAAATCCGTAAATATCCAACACGCCAATATTTAACTCCTGGTGAGCCTTCACCATGGCTTTGTTGATGGACTGAAATCAAAGGATGGCGTTACTCACATATAGTTTCCTTTAACCCTGTGACCATTTGGGTCATTGATGAGAGATGTACTCGTACCTCGACCAGGTAGTCAAACACACGGGAATGCAGGGCTTTCGAGAGGGCGTCCCGAGTGTAACACGCCTGCTCCACGTTCAGCGTCACGTCGATGGACTCCAACGCATTCCCCCACTTGCTGTCCATCTTCCGGCTCGTCAGTTTCTCCTTCAGGCGGTGCTGGTCGATTCCAAGCAGGAATGCCGGAAAGGCTAGAACTGAAGGAGAATGAGACGAGGGGGAAATGAATAGAAAAGAAAAAATACGTGAACAATGATAATGATGTCATGGCTTCTTGTGTGGTTGCATTTAGAAATGAGATTCGGACACGACAGTGTGTTTGGTGACTTCATCCTGGTGGAGAACTGTCTGTGGTCTTATTCACAATTTCCTGACAATGATCCATCCAAAAATATCTGGTGGATGACACCATGATAAAAATAACCACATCCTTCAGGTTGCCGTGGTAATATTATGATAAACTGAAAAATTAAGCAGCATGGCCCACTTCCCTTACAAAACCATATGCAAATCAATAAACAAGACCGACAACCTTGTGTAACCTTTGCATAGCGAACCATTAGAATACATATTTATATGTGAATTGACATTTATAGATATGTGATGAAAAAAAAATCTCAATGCAAAACATTAGGGCCTAAACACTGAAATGAAACAGATGAATATAGACGAAAACAAAATAGAGTGGTAGTATTTAAATAAAATAAAAAAAAAAACTGTTAAGCACACTTCAGATCATTTGCCCCAACCTGGCGTTGATGTTGTCCCCTGAGGGCCCCTCCCCGCCTTATTACAGTGACTCACTTCCCCTAAAAGGAAATAGCTCTCAGGCCTGCAGACTCACTGTGTCTGGGAATGCATCACACCACTGCAGTAGCTCCCTTTTTCAGGACGTGAGGGTGTGACTGACCATACGCCGGCTTAAAGCGTGAGGGGAAAAACAACTCTTTGTGTTCCATAGGAAAGCTATGGATTACATACTGTGGAGTTTTGGGTTTTTTTTGCACTGTGAATGTGAATTTCAGGGACAATGCACAAGTTGGCCTGCAGGAAATTTGCTAGTCAAAGCAGCAGGAGCGAATAAGAGCAATAGTAGGAAGTGCTGTTAGCACAGAAGTCTGCAGAGCATGTTGCTGCACCTATTCCAATAATCTGTAACACATGCAACAATCCTGACTCTCTCTTTGTTTGTACTATATTAACTCACAATGAAAATATATTTGAATCATTATATTTTTTGGACATTTGTATAACTAAGCTTAGGTGTTTTGGGGTTTTTTTTCTTATTTGGGGGAGCGGAGGTTATGAATTGCCACCGTTTCGTCTGCACAGAACAGACTGAGGCTTTGTACACCGGCATCTGGCACCTCATCTGCATTGCGCCGATAGAATGAGAAGAAACGAGGAAGGACAAACTGGGAGAAAAATAAAAACAGACCGGAGAAGGAGAAGTCTTTTTTTCCAAGTAATTTTAGTCTGTGATGAAATATGCCCAGACCAACAACAATAGCGAGATATGTTCTGGTAACCAAGTCTTGGATTACTCCAGACAGCTGGCTGCATTACTGCATTAACACAACAACACTTCGGGGAGTTAAAGTGGT
Source organism: Trinectes maculatus (assembly GCA_016785345.1). Lineage (NCBI taxonomy): Eukaryota > Metazoa > Chordata > Actinopteri > Pleuronectiformes > Achiridae > Trinectes > Trinectes maculatus. The sequence goes on from JAFBJQ010000444.1 coordinate 89,524, forward strand.
GAAAGCGAATCAAATATTCGCCAAGAACCAAAACAGAGACAAAAGCTGAAGTCAGTGGAGGGAGAAGATGTTCAGAGATTAAAGAACCAAACAACCATATTCCATTTAACACCATGCTACACGGAGATAACAACAATACGGAAATGAAAAGAAGCTGGGTCTGGAGGTCACTTACACTCTTCACTCTCCACAGCAGCGTAGTTGCCCGATTCCCTGAAAGTGATATTTCCCAGGTGCAGGACTCCGGCCACGATCTGCAGCACCATGGCGCGATCCTCTACCGAGATGCCGATCACATCCATAGCATGCTGAGTAAGCAAAGGACAACACACACACACTCAGTTTTTACCCATCACACAAACAAACAAACAAACAGGATGGAGAGGATCGTCGGAAAACACGGGACCTGAGCGTACCATCGTCTCCTGGAAGTCACTCTTATCGTTGATGTCGTCCACTTTGTAGGAACCGGACTGGTTGAGGTAAGTGTAGTAATCCAGGCTTGTGATTCCCAGGCTGTTCTTCTGCTCCGCACTGGCTCCCTCTATCAACTGTACGGCAGAGATCGATCACGTATGACCGAGGGGGAATTGATGTACAAAACTTCACAGAAGTTAAATGTGTCCCGGTCACAGAAATAAAAAAATCACCTGATAGAATATATGGAAACTCCGTTCCCCAGGATTCCTCATGACGACACGCGATTTCTCCAGAAGGAAGTTGGAGATTTTCCCTCCATCTGGTTCACCACCGGAGCTGAACTGGATCTCAAAGTATTTCCCCTGACGGATCAAAGCATGTTGTTTTTTTAAGTATCAGAGCGGGTGCAATAACGCTTAAAGCCATAGCTATAAGATCTGAAATACTGGCACCTGGTTGTTCTACGGTTGCCAGTGGTGTGTGTGTGTGTATGTGTGTGTGTGGGTGTGTGTACTACTGAAATGTCAAAATCGGTTTATCCGAAGGCGATATCTGAAGAGTCACAATCTCAAGCCGTTACCGAAAAAACCAAAAAGAATTTATCCTGACTAAGAAAAAACAAAAAACCCTGAACGCAAACCAAACAGGGAGACAATGCCGCTTTGTGCGCTAACATGAACACTTAACCAGAAAAACCCAAATTGAAAAAGTTCTGCGGCGAAACACACATTTTTGAGAATGTGCTTTGCCTTCATTTCAGGCGCCTGCTGACCGACTGTCTTTACAAGCAGAGAGGATTTGCCGCGCCGGTTGTGCGTTTCTGTTTCTCTGTGCACAGCTGCGGTCGACCAAAGCACACACGAGGTTTGCCTCCTCATGCAGGGAAACAGAAGTCACAGTAAAAGGTGCGAGTGTAAACCTTTGTTTTCCAGAGTCTCAGCTTGAGAAACAACCGTACGCCACATGAACTGTGACTCGCTGGGTTATTATTAGGGCAAAAGGCCCCAGATGTGCGTATTTATCTCTGTTTGTGCAAACAGTGGGGTTTTTCTTCTGCTGTGAGTCATCCTAACTGATTCTGCAAATCAGATCTGGCACTAACGAAAAAAAAAAAGGAAAAAGTATTTGACTGAAACAGAATGTGTCCTCGTTTTCTTGGAACGGGTTAATAATTGAGCCTGGGTGTTAGTAGCAGTGGTGTGGAATGGAAGCCTTACAAATCTGCTGGAGTTGTTGTTCCTCACTGTCTTGGCGTTGCCAAAGGCCTCCAGCAGCGGGTTGGACTGCAGGATGATGTCTTTGACGTGCTGTGGGGAGAGAGCAGACGCCATGAGCTGTTAGAGACGTCACAGACGGCCTGTGATCAGCAGGTAGAGACACACCACACACTTCACACCCTCGCCGACACGCTGCAGTTTGCAGCCGTAGAACTTTCCATACACAGACACACACACACACACACAGACAGACGCAAAGTCTGGAGGACATTAACTTTCCTGTGAGCCATCTGCATGTCAGAGACACATGAGCTTTAAATCTGCACAGCAGACAGATCTAGCCCCACTTCCATTTCTGTACACAGAAGTTGAAAGGAAATGGATTCTTGGAATCTTTTTATACTAAACTTCGTCCTCTAAAGACGAAAGAAAATAAAAACACGGGAAGCTAGTCATAGACTTTTTGCTACTTTATTATTATCTATTACTCCAAGATAACCCATGTGAATATATATATATATATATAGTAAATACATACTACTATGTTTTTACATAAATACATAAATATCGTAGTATTATTATTAATAATAAATTTTATTCTAACCACTCAACACTACCAACTCTGAGTACAAAGATTTCTGATGGCAGCAGCTCTTAGTGGACTAAATATAACCCCACCCCCACCCCCCACATCATGGTGCAGGCATTTCCTCATCAAACTTTAGATCTTTATCGAGCTTAAAAACTGGACATCTGCTGGTGTGGGGGCTGCCAGATGGCTGGAGGGGGCTGGGCGATGGCCTGATAATGGGATAGGGAGGGCAAGTCCAGGAACGAGGTAGCAACAGGTTATTAGATTTCCTAAAAGTGTGCAGTGATACTCCACGTTCCTGCTCATTTTGTAAATGGTCCCACGGGCAGGGCTGAATAAATACAATAAGTTCTTTTATAGTAAATCTCAAGTGACGGTATATATAGTAGCAGTATATTTTAACTGCAGTGAAAGTATTGCAATAAATAATAATGATGAGAAAACCATCAACGGACTTGATGTACGGAGTCCCTGACCGCACTCGTCTCCCAGTCAATCAATTTTACAAACGCGTTCCCTCTTTTCCAACTACACATCCAATCTCTGCTTCAGCCATGTTGGCTTTTTCATTTTCACTCTTTGTTGGACCAGAACCACTTACATCTACGTCACATCTGATATGTTTCATGCGTTTAATGCGTAATATCGTGGAGGAAAAGAAGAAGCCAGTCTCACCTGTACTCGGGGTCCACCGCCCGACACCCTGGAGATGTAGCCCATGATATATTTGGCCGCCACCGTCTTCCCCGCTCCGCTCTCACCACTGAAAGATAGATTTAAGCACGTTTTCTCACACATGCAATCTAAGGTAATCAAAAAAATCTAAACACACAAATATACGCTGGAAAAAGAAGGCATTATAGTTTATAGTTTCTAGTTTGTGACAGTCAGCCACTGCATGTGCAAGCTCAGGGTGACGTCATTTTCAGTCCCTTATCATTATATATTTTGTCTATACCTCTACCACATGCTACCACTGACTCTTAATGCTAACAACCCTGACCATGACCTTTTGACCTCTGACCCTTTGACCACCAAAATTGAGTCACTTCATCCAATTTCTTCTAATTTGGCACAAATGTGCACGTCAAGTGGACACACGTGTTATTATTGATTATTTACTTGCGTTTTCTATGAGGAGCTCATAGATCAGGAGCGTTTGTGACTTTTTGAATTTCCTGAAATTCTGATTCTGATTAAACAATTAGAAGCAAACTTCAACTCGGAGGCTAAATGAGTGCAGCGCGACTGGGCCCACGAACGATGTCGCCCACGAACGATGTCACGTTTGCAGATTGGACCCCGCCCCCCCATCTCTCCTTCCTCACCCCACACTTGTCTATTTTCCTCCTTTCCTTTCACTTTGCCAGGGTCATACTTATTTTGACACATGTGGTTTTGGCAGTGGATGACGGCGGAGCCTGTTTTTCTTCCTGCGTCTTAAAGCAGGGTCAGGTTGGTAATGCCCCTGTGAGAAACACAGCTGCAGGCTGTTAGAGGCTGCCAGAGGAAGTCATGGGAGCCACTCTACTACAGAGCAGACTGGACCCCATACAGCTGTAACCCTCCCCCCCTATATAATAACTCCTCGCTATCTCCAGGTCCTCAGTGTCTGCCACTCTGAAGAAGAGTCAAGTAACAAGTGGTGTGGGAACAAATACGCTCAGTTTCAGCATATCGTGTTTTAATGGCAGAAAATCCGACACTGCACATGAGAGCACTGCTATATTTGAAACACAAACACATATACTACTGTATATGTGTGTGTGTGTGTGTAAATGTTTCTATTGAAAGAAAATAAGCATGCTGGGTGAAGTGGTAGAAATACAATTCCTGACATCTTCTAATTTGTCTGTTAGTTTCTAGTCTAGTTTGTGTTTTGGTTTAATGGCATTTACCCACATGCTTAAAAAGTGTCATCAGAGTGCTGATAACATTTAGGCGTAACACTGTTTGCACGGCATCAGGAAACAGGTTTTGTAGCAGTGGTGTTTTATTCCATGTGGAGCCCTCACCTGCTTTTATTATTGTTTTACACAGGTTCTTAACCTCGTAGTTTCTGCTCGGATGGGTCACGCCGACAGGAGTAAGCTGTCTGACTGCTGGTACAACACTGAACTGCAGCACAACCAATCAACCAATCAACCAAACCACCAATCAACCAATCAACCAAGCAACCAATTAACCAATCAATCAACCAATCGGTTTAAAATAATTCATTTGTTGTGCTTGTTTCCTTACAGCAGGACAGGGAGGCTGGAGTGGCGAATAACATCATGTGTCACATTTTTAATCAGAATCGACAGCTGATGACATCACAGAAGATCAATTTCGTTGGTGCAACTGAATGAAAAACAGATGTAAATGTATAGACTGCTCGCGACTTGGAAGGCTCTTGGCAATCTCTCAATGCACAGGGTCTAATTTTCACAGCAGTCAGCTCTGTTGGCACCTACGAAAAGAAAGGCGCAGTCGTGTCTGGAATGAGCTCATTGACGATCATTAAAATATATATATATATATGTAAAAGGTGAATATTGAATAAACCTGTGTGTGTTTTTTCTAACCGAGGATTAAAGGGCTGAGACCAAAAAACTCTTTTCTTGTCTTATTCGTGCTGAGAGCAGATGTGAAGCAGCTGGTTGTCGAATGACAAAACCATTTTGATTGAACCGTGGAGCGATGCTGCGGATCTGAGGAACAGTTTGCATTTGTAAACTGACTGCACCCCCATACCAACTACTGTACTTCCTTTTAATATCTGATCGAGGTTTTCTACCAACAGGCACGTAGTCACATGCTGTAGTGTGCATGAGGGTAAATGCAAACATCTTTTTATCGAAGGGGTTGGAAACAATCACCCGTCAAGAGTTGGCCAAACTGCCTGACTCTCCGTCCCAAATGGGTCACTGACACAATTTCTTAGGTCAATCTGAAAAAGCGCCTGTGCAGGCCGATGCAGACCACACTGCCTGGCCAGCAGTTCACACCAGCCTCTGTCCGCTGACACCTGGTTTGTCATAAAACCACTTCCCTGCTTTTGTTTGCTGATTTTATGTGGGAAACTGAACTAGCAAGCGCTGGCTGTCCAAACAATGGGCAAAAGTGCTGAAGCAGCGCATTCAGTAAGCACTACAGTAACCATGAGCACTCAGGTGACTGGGCTATAGAATAAAGCCTCGATCATGACATCATCAACACATTTTTCTCGGCAGCTCAAAAAAAAAAAAAAAAACATTTACTGGCAAAAGCAAACCGGATGAGAGAATCTAAAAATCCCAAATAGGGATTCTCGATCAGGGTCCATGTCGGTGCTCTTCCTGTTTTGTTTTTTTTTAAACAGGAAGTTCTTCTTTTAAAACAGCTGCTCTGGCAGCTCACGTCCTAAATGAACAGATCTGTGAAATGTGCTTTGTTTTTATGTATAGCTCAAAACAATATGATGGAAAAACACACAGAGGCATGTGACCCTCAGTCAGCTGGAGAAGAACGATGTGGTGGAACCTGTTGGGTCTGTTCTCCTGTTCCCCTCCCAACCATTATCATAACCTGCTTTATTCTAACATCCCATAGCTTAGTGCACTGATTACTATCTGACACAAGACGCCTCAACCTGTCCTGTCAACCAGTCTAAGAGCTAACGCAGTTCATCAACACAACACAGCAGTTCAGTGTTGATGTCGCATGCCAGTGGCTCACAATGTGCAGAGAAGTCTTACCTGATGATGACACACTGGTTCTCACGGTCGATCATCATGTTCCTGTACATGTTGTCTGCCAGAGCGTAGATGTGAGGGGGGTTCTCATACTGAGCCTGCGAGTACACACACACACACACAAATGATGTGATTACACAATTATTGTCAAACTGATTATACAACTTAATGTAAACAAATGTCATATAAATACACATCCATGCACCATATGTGTACAAATCTACTGCTGAATAGAGTCATCCCCAACCCCAATTGGCTTCAAAGCCTTTGTCCCACAGACTGTATCGTCTTCCACCCTCAGGCACTCCAGAAACACACCACCGACAGAACAACAATAACACACAATGTATAGCCGTATGAAACGAGAGCGTCTACTCACGGCTCCCTGATACATCTCGATTTCTTTCTCTCCAAAGTACGGCATCTGCTTGAAGGGGTTGATGGAGATGAGCACGGGGCCGATGTATGTCTGACGACATGATGTCGTTAAGGGTCCACGCAACCTAATCAGTGGTTTAAAAACAAAGGAAAAACCACCGTCCGCTGATCTCAGCAAACCTTTCAGAACACGTGTGTGACGTTTGTACGAAGAAGTGAGGAGGAAAGAAATGACTTCATCTCACAGTTGGTGTATTTGGGGATCAGGCCTGCGTCTAAATCGGAATCCAGCGCTTACAGAATGACACTGTGAGGTTTTATGCCGCTCCAGGCAAATAAGGCTGCTATTGTGGGTGGCCTACAGCGACCTACAGTGACCCCACAGCCTTGGCAGGGAGAGCTCACAGTTCCAGCTATTGATTGACCCAAATCAAAGGCCTGTCTCAGAGCATTCACTGGACTGTATGACGCTGCGCCAGTGCGTGAATGATGTTTATATGAAGCTTTGCATCTCCTCTTTAAAAGGGGGTTATTCATTCATCCGCCGACTTATTTCACGTCAGCTCACACATATGTGTGTGTGTGTGTGTGTGTGTGGCCCCCAGCTGTACATTAAAGGACCAAACCCAGCGATTGTGCGATATGTACGGTTACGACAATGATGGATCTCGGGTCATGAGTTTAAATCATCACCAAAAGGATAGCGGTAGCGCCGATTCAGAAAGTTGGCTCTGTTATGCAATCTGCTGCTCCTCACACCTTTATGTTCACATGTTGCACCCGGGTGAGACAAAACGAGAGCAAACGTGAGGTTGGTGAAGGAGCAGGAGTCAGAGGTCTGGGTGGAGGTAGGAACAGAGAGGCCCCTTTGCCCTCCTGCTCACAGCAGCGCCTCAGGACGGAGGCGTCACCTCTCGCCACCGACCTATTACTCATGGCTCCACCGCGAACGACCATTCAGCTATTCCTGAAAGCGCGCTGGTGAGGCGGGACTCAGCCATTCCTCACTCTGGTGCGAGCTGCCACTGCGAGCAAAGGATACAAAGATGTAGTCGTCCATGTATCTCTTCTTGAGGTTGTCCACGATGGCGTCCTCGTTGATCTTGGTGAGCAGCACCATGTCGTCCACGCCGCTGTGTTTGACATTGTGGCTCTGCCAGTGGTACCGGTAGTGATTCCGGCTCCCCTGCAACAAAACACACACACATACAACGTGACTTCAGTGAGGACAACTCAATGGGATGTGGCGGATACATCGCGGTTCGAAGTTGCACGCATGCTCACTCGCAGGCCGAGGTTTCGGGAAGGAGACAGAATGTAGGCCAAGGGGGAAATGGTTATTATCACTGCTTGAAGCAGCACACTGAGTCATGTTTACTTTGAAAAAGTGCAACGTCAGATCTCCAAAATCTGCTTTGTGTTATTTGTCCAAGTGTTAAAGATGCTTTGACCCACACTCTGGTTTCTGGCGATCCGGTTTCTCCCCGGAATCCTGTTTTCCTGTTTAAGCGGAATGATTCTCTGGAGAACTGAGGTCATTCGTCATGTGCTATGAGTCAGTGCTGTCTGGCTACTGTGGACGCGATGTGCTCTGAGGAGTGAGTCTCTTTCTCCTGGATGGAGGACCACTCGGAGCCGCGGAGAGCGTCCAGAACATTAGTCAACTCTTGTTAACTCTTGACATCCTCCGTCTCTAGCGAGGAAGTGTGGGAAGAGGAAGGAGCAGACAGGCAATTCAAACAGTCGTCTCAACTTTTCTTATTAAACTGACCGTTTTCTTTCAAATCATCTCACAATATTTCATCTGAACATTAAGTCGAACAAACTATCCCAAGATTTTTTAAATAGTGACCATAATTATTATATGTTTCGAAGGTCAAGCCAAAATGTAACGGAAATCCGTTAAGCGCTCAGATATTAGAAATTCAAACGTCTATAACTCCACAGCAGCTGGACGCACTCCCTACGCTGATGAGGTCATGTGATATGATTGAAAGCCTCAGCGGTATTCATGTTTCCTACTTAATGTTTTGATTTTCAGACGTTGTGACATATTATACCTACATGTGATATAGTCCCAATAATTATCATCCAGTTCTGAATGGAACTGAATTCAATCCAATGCAGTAAAATAAAACATATAAACACACACCAAAAAACGAAAATCGAAAGCCCAAAGAAACTAAACCACTGTAGAGATCTGGTCACAGCACTGGAAGTGAAGGTGGATGAAGTCACCTGATCACACCCATTAACAAGTTGGACAGCTTTTTGGGTGTGCCACAGGGAGATGCTGACTCTGTCCTTCCTGAGCAACACTGATATGGCCGATGTCTCAACTTCAAGAAGCACATTATGTGCTTTAATGGAAGTAAACACAGACACACGGGCAAAACAAACACAACAGGTTTCACTGATACACTACGGATGGCAGTAGAGATAGTAGAGTAACAAAATGCCTGGAACAGAAGAATGTCGATGATTAAGTAAATAACATGCAACTTTTATAAAATGAATGCAACCAGATTGTGAAAGTATAGAGTTGTCTATACTATTCTATTCAGGTAATTACTAGTTATGCTTTTCCTGCCACCTACTTATTAAAGGTAGCGCTCCAGGAAATGAAGAACTTTTCTCTAAAAGCCAACATTAAGAGAGCGCCGGCCCGGCCGCAAAGTGCAAACAATTGACTCTGCTATTTTTAACCTCTCCCCGCTATGTCTGGAATGAACGTGTGCGGATTCATGAAGCGAGAGGTAATGAACTGGAGACGGAGGAGGTGAGCGTCGGATAATCCGAGGTCCGTCTCATGTGTTTTGACTTAGCGTCTCGTTTAATGAGGCAAGAGGAGTAACAAAATATTCTTCCTTCAAGGAGAAGTGGATGAAGGGAGTTGCTGCACACATACACACAAAGACATCTGGGAGGTGCCCGAAACAACCACACTCCTCTGTTGCTGGCAGCTGAGCTGCACCAGAGTAACCCGGGCTGTAGGGCCTCACACTGTCAGTGAACGTCGAGCCGATGTACAGGTATTATCGTCATTATTTACTGTTTTCTACTATTACTATTCATGAGAATGCGTCTTCAGAACGAGATTTAACCCCTTTTCTTAAGTGTTTCACTGAACTTGTTTTTCAATAACAAACAATACAGTGAGTTGGTGGCTGCTCACTAAACCCTGGCTTTGATTTGAGTGTGCGCAATCCAATACAACTTTATTAGTAAGGAAGATTGAACACACACAAGGGCGCGTACACACACACACACACACACACACAGGGGACATCTGGCACAACTGGTGTCTGTGGTGGTCATAACAACACCATCGCCATGGAACCACAGGCTTTCTCTGAGCTGAGCAACACACAGACGCACCAACGACAAGAAAAAAAGAAAAGAGAGCAGCAAAAACATGGTGATGAAAAGCTCTATATACATTGTGACATAACATCAGTTATTAATGGAAAAAAATATAAAATAAAAAATCTGAGGAGACAGTTTTGCCTTGATTAGTTTTTCCGTTTTGAGGCGTTAATTAACTCAAACTGCAGGACCAGACCTTTTCCTAGGAGTTAATACAAAGGAATTCCAACACCAGTCTGGATCCATAAGCCCAGGCTTTCCCTTCATGCAAATACCATTGCCATATATGGAGAGTGCTGCGCAGCTCTGGCTGGAGGTACAGGAAATGGCTGGGTTTGATTCAGTATCATAAGCGGCACTTTTCCCCCCATTTCTCTCTTCTGTGTCGTTCTCCTTTTCCACACCAGGATCCGACACACACTCCACCATGTGTTCGGCCTGCGCCTCTGGACCAAAGCCATAAGAACAGACTCCTCTCATCTAAAATAAGAAGCGACCGAAGCCGCTGATCACTCTGCACTAAACGAGTGGAGAAATCGAGCAAGTACAATACAATACGGGTGAGTGATTGAGGAAAAGATTGCGTTTCTGTACCGGATCAGGCCACGTCTCCTCCCGTTTGTCATCGACAGATTAGAACAGGCGTTTTTAATGAAGGACGCTGCAGGATGTGTTTTGTTGAGGCCTCTGAAGTTAAACCACGCTTAAAAACAATGCCGGCGCAGACAAATGGTTCATGTACTGACTGTGACGACAGGAGAACGCCCCACCAAGCTTTTCACAGATTCGACTTTGGCCTGGAACACGAGTCTGATAAGGCCTTGTTTATCACATTCAAAATAAGGTCAAGTAAACTGGAACATTGGCAACACCATTAAATTCTTATAACTTATACAATGGGATATGCATATGCATCAAGTTTTATGTTTTGTGATGGTGTTGATGGTGAGATTAGTGCTTTGGTTATATATTAACACTGCTCAGGTTCCTCTGAGGTCACTGAGACTCATGCTGTGTCTGAAATCACTCACTCGTTCCCTACTCCCTACTCCCTATATAGGGAAATAAATGTAGTGCACTATAGAGTGAGCTCAACAGAAAAATCTTTCGGACACTACTCTCGGCGCCGGTAATTACGTCATCGCTGTCGCACAATTAAAACGTACCACATTATTGTCATCTCACAAAATACTTGTTTGTTTACCACTGCATTTTTATTAAATTAGAGGCTTTTGATTACTGTTTTGTACTTTTTATTTTCGTATTTTGTTATATTTTATAATATTTATGTATATTTCCCTCCCGTCCGTCCGACATTTTCACTTCCGCGCAGCCCAGAGAATTTCTGGCAATGCATGATGGGATATCTTGGTCCGGTTAGTGACCATCGGATGTACACTACATTTCGCGGTGAATTGTGGGATACATTGAGTGCACTATATAGTGGACATGCTATGATCCCTAAGCTTTCGGACACCACTACAAAATGGCGTGCTCACTATATAGTGCACTATATAGGGGTTAGGGGGCGATTTCGGACACAGCCTCAGACTTTCTCTCTTCTTCTGTAAAACTAAGCAGCGAGTTTGGTGTTAGTCAAAGAAAAGATAATTGGCCGTTAGAGGAAGCCTGCAGGTGCAGGGCACTGGATAACTGGCCAGCAGCTGTGATTAAGACGTAACAGCTATTTCCACATCATTATTACTGCGTGTCCGTGACTATGTGATGAAAAGGCTGTTGCGGGGGATAAGCTCCACATGTGTCACAAATTAATGTACAAATTCGGGATAATTAGTCATTGTGAATTTGATTTGCCAACAACCGGCTCAGGCTGAAATGAACAATGACACATAAAAAGATTGGCTCATCATCAAAATTTCAAATGATGCTGTAATTAACTTATTGTTTGTCTCAACAACTTTAAAACCAATGTGAATGCAGTTGTGTGTATGTGTGTGTGTGTGTGTGTATCCAGTTATCCATTAACCACAACTGCTTATCTTGATATTCTCGATGGTTGGAGGTGGTGGTATATCTTAGCCGTGTGGGTTGATTTGAAAACAGATCTGGTTTGATTTCATCTAAAAGACGCCTGAGGACATATTATTACGCTTCAACAACGTTTCCACCTGGTTTTCTGTTGCTTGTGTTTGCACTTTTTCCAGGCTCACTCACTATGTGTTTTCATGCCAAAGACTGACAAAACTGCTGAATGGGATGGTTGGCCTTTAGAGGGGGAAGATAAACAATGATGAGAAACAGATCAGAACCTCTGTGAGTCTGTGTGTGTACATGTATGTGTGTGTGTGTGTGTGTGGTGTCAAAGGGCCAATGACCCACAAAGGAAGACAGTCTGATCCGGTCTAAACTTCTGAGGGATGGGATAATCATTAAGGTCACACTGTCCACATTCACATCCTCCCACCCATACACACACACACACACACGCATGCACGCACGGGCACACACACACACACACACACACACACACACACACAGAGTGATGCTGAAAACTACAGATGAGGCTAGAACTTAATTAAAGAGTAAATCCACCCTGAATTACACAGAACAGAAAACTGTTGCTGCACAACTCTACGCTGAAGCTGTTAATGAGAACGAAACACTGTAAAACTAAAGCTACACCGACAAAAAAAAAAGTAGTTTTACATTTGGAGATTGTTACTTGAACCTAAGGCCTGATGCTGCTGAGATAAAGACCATCTACATCATGTTTGGAAGGCTCTGTTCTGTTTATGCAGAGCAATACACAGGAATAAATTAAATATACAGAAATAAATTAAATATACAGAAATAAATTAAATATCATATATTACTGAAAATGGCTCTGAATCATGAAACTGATGAATTAAAACTCTAAAGAGAAAACAATATGCGGTAAAGCAGCATCTTAAATGTACCATTTCAGGGTATTTCTATTTCTTTATCTCTGTTTACGTTTTTGTACATACCTGTTCACATAATATAATGTTAACATTTACCACCTAACAATCAAGGTAATGTAACAAGTTCAATATCCTGATTCGACGAGTTCTCTTTGCATCTTTGAGCCGTGTGTCGATCAGCTGAGTGGCACACCATCATAAATAATACAACCAACAGGTTGTGCGCGTGTCTCATGTGTGTCACACTGTCGTGATGAGGCTGGATTCAAACAGATATATTATATTATTCTGGCGGATATGGTAACATGGGGACTGACTGGTTGTGATGAAGTTATAATGCTGAGCCTGCGCGTCAGGGATGAACGAGGACATAATGATTAAGTGTAATCAGACACTGGCTGACTTCTAACACAACTGAGACGTAACTATAAAGTGTCGGCCTTACGGAGGCAACTTTATCGAAACACGCTAAACCTGTGGAGACGTGAGAGCTGCGTATTTCAAAACATCTCAACGTGAACTGGTTTGGTAAATGGCAGACAACAGCAACATGGCCACTAATAAAGTACGATATCAAAGACGGTGTGGTTTTGGGTGGAGCTCAGCTGAGATCCAGGACAAGAGACATGTCACCGGGTGCTGTGTTTCCTTTATGAAGCCAGCTTCAGTAGTGGTTGTGAACGCAAACAAGACATTTACAGTGGAAACTCGTTCACAGCCGTGCCACAGCTGAAATCCAAACCAAACCAGCAGCAACTGGATACATGCAAAAAAAAAACGTTGGACACAGATTACTCTTGCTCCTTTAATCTACAACTGAAGAGGGAGGAGATGCTTGTGAATCATCAGTAACAACAAAGCAGCAAACCTGAGGGCTTTTGTGCAGATTGTGAATCATTTTAACACACACACACACACATGTCCGTCACATGTTAGAAGGTAAAAGGAGAATCGTGCAGAAACTTTTCTGATAATATCATATCAGCCCCTATTTGTCTCTGGCTGCACGACAATGCCTGGATGAACCAATGTCTTCATGTACCAAATAGACATGAGCATTTCATGCTATTCAACAGATGCGGCTGTAAATCACTGTTTCCAAAGGGTCTCCAAGAACAGTCTGATTGTCCTCAGAACAGATGCACTGAACAAGTTGGGAATTATTTTTGCTGTGTGCCAGATCTTGAGTAACGTGTTGTTACAGTCATGGAGGGTCAACGCTGGTCAAAGGTGCCTCCGGCTGCTGTGAGAAAGGTCGCTGAGGTCAGAGGAGGTGACCTCAGAGCAAATATGAAGTGTCCTGAGATTGTGCCATTTCAATAAACAACGCTTGTTCATCTAAGTTTTTACTTTGGAGAAAAACTATCCATCCGTCTCACTGTATCTGAAACAAAAACACAGAACATATTTGGGAGTGTGCTGATGAGTACTAGTAATAGTGTTTATTTACTACTGTAGGTGTTTAATGATCCAATGTGACTCCACACACCTGTTAAACTGTTCTTTATTTGTCTTAAAATGTTGGCCTCGGCTTCATATTAGTAATTTAGTCCCTTATAACGCGCTTTTTATTGACTGGCCATTTAAATGTAGTTAAACTCCACATAAATAAACCTGCTCCCTGCGTTGTGGCAAGCAAAGGATATCGTGCATTAGTAAAACTTCCCTGCTGATCATCAGAGTTAACAAGAAAACTAATTTCAGCCACAGGCGGCCAATTTCCGTCAGATCAACAGAAAAGCTGGTGAACGTTATCTGGTTCTTATTATTCAGCTGGCTCGCACATGAGGAAGAATCTTAATTATGTTTTTTTTATATACATTTTTGTATATTAATGCGAAATGTTCTTGTTCAGCTGTCTTTTGGGGTGTGTGTATTAAACGGTGTGTAAAGTTCACATTGGTCCTGTTTTGATAACTTATGTCACTGCATGATTCCCCAGTGAGCAACGCACTGATTCCTGGCGTGGGACACGTGCCAGAAAAAACAACTCATCCCAACCCGCTACTTCTGACTTTGTTTCCAGTCAGCTGGTTCAGCTGACTAAGCTTTAAAAAAAAAGCTTTAACTCTGATCAAAGCTCTGTGAGTTTTTTTTGCCTAAATGTCCTGTGCCAAGTTACACATTTGTAACTTTGGTATTTTGGGGATATAGTGGAGGGATGGAGAAATAAAGGCACGTTTACATTTTTTTTTTACTGATATTCGATTTTTTAAAAAAAGCATCAAACACAAAAGATGCAGTCCAACTTTGACTAATGTCCCAAAAATATAGTTGTTAACTTCCTGCATGGTGCAGTACAGTGCAGTGTCTCTCTGAGGGAGTCAGCTTAAACAACAGCAATCTAAAGGCCAAATCCTAAAACAACTGACAAGAAAGAGACAAATGGGATTTCCAACAAACAGAGTCAGAGGCCAAACAGTAGCTGGCTTATGACAATGGGAAGCTATTGGTGCAGATAAGCGGGGGACAGTGGCAACAGTCTGACCTTGTTTCCCATCTATGATGACGGAAGTCATACAGTCATACAGGCAAAGGGGCGGCTGTGCCAGAACAGGGTTAGGCTTATGATCGAAGGCAAGGAATTAATTAAAGAACACAGTGGTCTGTTTTGGTGCCGAGACAGTGTTTTTGCCAGTGTGTTTATGCTGAGCAAACAAAAAATGTGATTATTTAGCTGATGTGGACGTGCACGTTCACACCCGAGGGTACGTTCCTAACGTATCTGTGAAATCATCGTCCAGAGAGGAACAAGTTAGTTCATCTCGTTACAGTTGCTATGGCTTAATATTTGTTGGTCAGCTGACGTAGCTGCATCCTCTCCTCATTATAGAATGAGTCAGACAGAATGAGTCAAGTACACTAGGATGCTTAGTCAAATGGGGCCGGGTGGGTGGGTGGGTGGGGGGCTGGGGGGAATCATAGTGCTCAGGGGACGCAGTAAACAAACTGAGTCACAAGGAGACAAAACCACTGAGTCCTCCTCACGTCACCAGGGTCAGAATATCATGTTACCCTGCTCAAGGACAGGATGAAACTCCAATGTAAAAATAACAACACACACGGAGCCTATGGTTTCTGTGGACATAAAACTTGGGAAAATAAAACATGGGAAAATGAAAGTCTTTTTTGTTTTCAGGAAACGAAAAAAAAACAAAACTATTATCTTCTGTGGAAAAAAAATAGAAAACCATAGTTGTGAAAAGAAAACAAAGCAGATTTAGACTGACACACTGTGAAAAACGAGATGTTTTGTAGCCTTGTGTGATCTGAGGGGAGTGTAACGTGATGTGATACGTTGATGTCACGTGATGCACTGTGTTGTTATGTGGTGTACGTGGTGGTAGTGCACCATATGAACTGTTTGCTGGCAGCCGTTGAATAAAAAGAAGAAGCTACTATAAAGTGAAAAGCTTTGCAGTGGCTAATAAATCGCTTCTATTCTATCCGGAATGATTTACAGCAAGTGCAACTAAGGTAATGATAACCAAAGCTCACGAGGTTCTTTATCGCAAACACTGGAGCAGTGGAAACGCTGGCGCATTGTGATAAAGACGTATGGAAATGATCAGGAGGAGTGTGCGAGTGTTCTGAACGACAGCGACAAGCCTAACGAGTTCCCCAGGTCCACAGAACGGGTGCTCGTCCTGTTTTCAGAGAGAGGGCCTGAATTCCTGAGCAAATCTCTACAGCAGTGATGGGTCTGAAAATGGAGCGCCGGCTTTGAAATGAAGGGGGGTGGAGGGAGGGGGCACAGTATTCACCTCCCTGTAGGAGAAACTAATGCAAACCATCTGCTGTCATACTGACTTGCTATTCGGCATCTGGCAGAGGAACTAGAGGAGCAATGCTGGTGTCTGCTGTTCCAGACAGTTAGGATGACAGTCAGACAGTTTTCTCCTTCCTCTCCTACAGGAGCTGAGACTCCCCTGAAGACAAAAGCACCAAAATCTTCAAGACGTTCTTCCTTTTAGATGTTAAACTGCAGACCTCAACACAATTCTATTCAGAACTCTGTCACTGCTACTCTGTTATTGGGTCTTTCTGGGGTCATTTCAGTTACCTCACAGGGGCAAAAACAGCTCCCATTCATTCACTCTGGCTTGACTCACTCAACCATACAAGGCAAATACACATATACTGCAATTAAAACAACTTAATAGAAGCTGCATTATAGTTCCCCCAAAAATGGATTTAAAGCACAATTGTTGTAGTTCAAGTTCAACTCAACCCACAACAATTAAAATGGCAGGTTCAGCCCTACTTGTTTTAAATGGACTTTGTACATAACTACAGATCTGACGTAAAGATACCAAGTATCATGCTGATAGCAAATGTAGAAATAGATCAAACATGAATCTCTCTATGATTCTATAAAATTAGCCACAAACGTATTGATCAGGCTATAGCAGGGCTATGCAAAATAGCCATAAGTGTAGTCAGAAATAAAATGATGATATGGGTGGATATCAATTATGATTATCAAGGTAACTGTCAATAATAATAAGTATCATTATGCACTGAGTGATTGTTAACTGTGGTTTTCAATTTTTGTGAAAACAGCAAAACACGTCACAAATCTGAGTTTTAATAATAAAAGCAATATTGTTGTGTTATGTGTTACACCTCTTTACTGTGCTCGGGCAGTGTATTAGCATGATACCTATATCTACATATTGGACTTTTGTAATATTACTTTTGATGAATAATATATAAAAATAAATTTGTTATTGTTTTATCACCCAGCCCTATGCTCTAGTTTGAAGATTTCCCAATGCATAAAATATAATGTACAAGGGACAACAGCCAAGAATGTTCCTCTGTCCTATTATTTTAACACACCAAAACAAAGGCCAATTACAATTAATTACCAATCAGTGATGTGTCCAGTTAGAAAGAGGCAGCTGTATTGTTCAATTCACAAATGCAGGAGAGCTGTGTTGTTGTTATATATGTTGGTTCAACAGCCAAAGTGGGACAGTGACAGTGGAAATGTTGCCATAACACAATGATGAGGCCACACAACGTCCTCCATAACTTAGCTCTAGGCGTGTCAGGAATGGCATTCAGTAACCAGGAAAACCTGTCTCCATGTAATGCACAGACACACACACACAACAAGATACACACATACAGTACACACACTCCACCTGACACATGCTCCCTGGCTGCCTCCTCTTCCATGACTAACCGGTTTTCTTTTTTTTCTTTTTTTTAAGTGCTGCACCTAACTAATGTTTGTAAATGACATGTCCCTGAGTGTCAAGTCAAATTCAGCAGCTTCAGGTCAATAGGTCTTCTCATCGGCTTCACTGCAGCCACAAAACATCAGTCACACAATCTGTCAGAGAGACTGATTATTACCATTATTATTATTATTATTATTATTATTATTATTATTATTATTATTATTATTATTATATTCATGGTCAACATGAGAACAGCACGATTCCAGGAAGTCATGTCAAATTCATGGAGAAACTCAACCAATAGCCAAGAGATGATTTTCATTCAACTGTCTGCCATAAAGTCAACTAAATAAAATAATAATAATAATAATAAAGTGATTATTGGGAATATAGCAGACTTTAGTTTATGCTGATTACACATGGCTGCGCGTTAAATACCGACTGTACAAAACAAATTAGTGCCAAAATAAATAAATAAAAATAAAAAAAGCAAAGTAAACATCACTCACCATCTTCCGTCTTCAGCCGTCGCAGTCCTCTGAGTCTGAAATCCAGCCTTTGTGGGGACCTCAGTGAAACCGTCTCGGAGACTCGACTTATTTCACCTGAATCCAGAGGCGCAAAATCCAACTTTACACAAGATCGTCCCGATCAACTGGTGACGGCATGGACGCGGCTCCTCAGCGGTGACCTCCGTCCATCGGGACTGAGCGTGTCGCGGTGACAGCAGCAGCGGGAGTGGAGGTGGAGGTGGAGGTGATGGTGGTGGTGGAGCAGTGTTCACACACAGTGCGCCGCTTCGCTTCTGGTCACTTACTGAAAGAGCAGTGTCCTCGAGAAATCGCCCCTACGACACAGGCAGGCGAGCCAATCACAGGGCGCCGAGCGCGCGCTCGCATTAAATATTCATGAGGCAGTGGAGCGACGCGACTGGGCATGCGCGGCGTGTGGGACTCCATAACAACAGACTCGACTTACAAAAACACACCGGTGTTAGTAGCTTCATACGTGAGCTCTGCACTCACGTAGTGCTCTGGTGATGTGAGGTCAAGTAGGACGTAGAGCTGAAATAATATCATTCATGTAAAAGTTACAATGAAATGAAAAGTACTTTCAAGTATCAGCATCAAAATACACATATAATGTATTTTGAGAGTGGTGTAAATTTACCCATTTAAATGTCTTATTACCTATCATATTGATTAAGGTTTATATTATTAATCAATTTAAATAGATGTAGTGTGGTATAGAGTGCAATATTTTTGTCTGAGCGGAAAGTAGCAGTAAAAGTAAAAGCTCAAAAAGCACTTACTGCAGAACTTGAATATATGTACTGACTTTTTTCCATTTTTTACTAAAAAAACAAACAAACCTTAAACACTATGTGATTTAAGTTATGCATTAGATTATATTGGTCACACAGAGAAAAACGTATCGCAGTTTTTTCTTTTCAGTATTAAACATTAACCTACATGGTATCACGTAAGCAATTTAGTGTTGCAGAGTCAAGTTAATCAGTGACCTGTGTTATATTTAAGTACTGTTGACAATTTCATGTATTATGTAATATGCAAAATATTAAATATTGTGAAAAAAGTTTCAGAAGGTCTTTTTTTCCACATTCTACATGTGAAATCATTTGAACAGAATACAGTTTGGCAGGATCCCACAAGGCTTTGTTTTATCAACCATATTTATTTAAGGAAGTTCCCAGATTCTGTATTAATTAATTCACTGTATTTCTCTCTTCACACACACACACACACACACACAGAGTAAATGAGACTCAAAAGCCCTGTAGGAAATGTTTTTTGAAGTGCTTGGGTGGCACTGGTACAACCGGTACGCCATCATTCTCCTGCCAGACTGAGGCTCGCCTTCAGATAGTGTTGGGCAGTGTGAGGCGACTCTCTGGGTGTAACCAGTTTAACAGGCTGTCTCTGTATGCAGTTTACACATAGCCCTAATGTTTGTGTGCGTGTTTTGTGTCTTTGTGTCCTGAAATGTATAAAAATGTGACATTTGAAACAATATAAATTGCTCACCATATGCATGTACAACAGTTGTGACAAAGACCAGCTGTGAACACACAAAGCTGTTGCATGTATGAGTAAAAGATGATGTATGATTTATAGAGTTGTGATGTTACTGTTTATGCAGTGTTATGTCACCACCCAGTGGACAAAGCAGCACTGTAAAAACAGTGTCATATGAGGATCCGTTTATCTGCTCATAACACCAGAGAGCAAAGTATTTGGTAACAATCATATTTTAATTTTGCATTGTATGTTGTGCATCAGATTCATAAATGTGTTTTGAAAAAGACACAATTCACAGGTAAATATAAATGATTTTGTTGTGTAGTAAATGTCACGTAAACTCAAGTTTTGTGTCGTTTCATCACATGTCAGAAATGGATCTGACTCTGTGTGATGCAGCAGTGACTATCCTAATGAGTTCTGAGGCGAGTCTGTTGTGGCTGTGCGGTACTGTCATATCCTTTCAGCACTGTCATCCCACTCCCCATCACCTCCCCCCCTGTCTGTGCACCTGTCCCTAATTACCCCATCAGTCCACAGTATTAATGCCATCTTAACTGGCTGTGCTCCAGTTGCTGTCAAATCTGAGGAAAGGCTATTTTACTCCTGACTAATTTTGGGTCATTCGTGAGTGATATATTACTGCGGGACACATTTGGAATGTATATATCAGTGAATATTATGGTAAATTTGTTCTTGATTAAACAACTTAATTGCAAACTCTTGATCAGCATTTTATTGTAGGTACCCAACTGGGTCAGTTGATGATAACTCAACAATGTGAACGTCATTAGAAAGTCATGAGAAAGTCATGAGAAAGCCACTGATGCCAGTGGTTATTATATGGTGTTTAAAAATAACTAGTGACATTCAAGGTCTAAGCCAAATAGATACTCATAAACATCAGCATTTAAAATGGTGTCCTATGAGATCCATGTTTTATGGCCTTGTGTGTCATTGACTGTAGTGATCGAAAGTATTGGAATTATAAATCATTTTCGGTAAGCGGCCAAAATAAATAACTCTGGTAATGACCCAATACTGCCACCTAGTGCACATACTGTATAGGGTATACAGTACTGCAGGTAGTTTGTTTTCGGTTCAAATCAAATATATATTCTTATTTGTACTGTAAATATTTATACTTATATTTTTCTGGCGTTGACGGTAGCATTGTTGAACAAAACATGTGTTGTGGAAAGACCAATATTTTAGCTTGTTTTAAAATGTGTTGGTTAGTTTTAAATTTGAATATATGGTTCTTTCGGGTGCTAATAGAAATAGAATGAAAGAGATACAAATATAGAAATCAATTTTACAGTTGTTGTTTTATTATAGTACCATTTGTTATGTACTTATAATACCTCATAAGTCTGTTCAGACACGCCCTCAAGGTGACGCTCCCTCGAGCGCTCGCAATGTCTCATGGTAGTTGTAGTCCATGGGTGGTGCACTTGATGAACGCCCACTAAACGATCGTTGTTTTATCATTCAAATTTAAAAAGTTGTGTGTATTTTTTGGCAGGTACAGGTGTGTGTGTGCTTTAAGGTGATAACCGGAAAGAAGTTCCTCCGCGTCCTGTTTCCGTGTTTCAGAAACTTTGACGGAAAGAAGGAAAGCCTCCGTATAAATATACTGTAAAGCTAAACCGCGGAGCCGGAAGCAGGGCGGGACCTCGGCTCTTTATAAACATGGCCGTTAAGTCCTTCACAGGCAGCATCAGGTACTGCGTGTGGTTGAATTAGTCGGACTTTGAGGAAGTCACTGGGGGTAACTAACGCAGCGACGGGTGAAAAGACAATGTAGACAAGCAGCGGTGGGCCGTCGACTCGTTGTAGTTGTTTGACCTCTGCGCGGTAACGCCGTGAACTAACTTCATGTAGTCCTTTATGCTAGCTAGCTAACGAAGCTAACGCCGACGTCTCAGCGTTAACTTCTGTCAACTTTTTCGGCCAGCGAGCCTGATCTGTTAGTCGAGTGCCAAACGAAATGGAGGAGTGCCGTCGGTCGCCCAGCCTGTCTGGATGAATATTTTACACGGTGACGTCTCGGATTCACTCGGGTAAAAGGCTGACCCAAACTTTCTCGGAGGTTCTCCCTCTGGTCTGTGCCTTATTTTTTCCCCCCGCTGGCAGCAGCTGTTTGCCAGGCGCCCGTTCAGGAACATCACCGAGAGGGGCGGACATAAACAATGTTCTCCCCCAAACCCATGAAACCAACCTTCAGGTGTTACCTTCCTCCTGTACAGGTAGTGTATTAGAGTATTTCCTTACACTTAGTGTTTACGTTTCACGGTCGATAGTTTCATGACACTGTCAGGTGATTTCTTGTTTATAGGTGGAAGTGGCTGGATTATTAGACGACAACGTCTTGTCGCATACACACGTTTAAAATAACAACAACAACAACTCCTGTGTTGTGTTTGAACTATCAGAGCTAAAAAGCATGTGGGATAACAAGTTTTGGTCTTCAAAATGACTGTCAGGTAAAATGTCGCTGCGTGCCAGGAGTTTTCTTCCTGCTTAAAACCAGTGTTTTTAATGCGACATAACCGGAAAATGACATTAATCACACACTTTAGTTTGGCTTCCTCTATGGATTAAGCGTTGCTTGTTTTGCTCACAAGTGTGTATGTGTATGTGTATTTGTATGTATATATATATTTTCACAGACAAGTGAGCAAAGCGGTGAGGGTGCAACCCAAACAAAACCAGGCTTGGTAAAGGCACAGTCAACAGTAGTGTTGGGAGTTGCTTTGTGTTTAGGTCACAGTTTTCCGCAGACATGAAAGAGTAATGATAATGCAGTGGACCTGCTCTGCTAATAGCAGTCAAGTCAAGGAATTGGCCACTGAGTGCTAGGATTAAATGCACAACAGGCATTAGTTATTTTACAGATAGGACACAAAATAGATTATTCACTTAACTAGATGAACATTGCCAGAGCTTTGTAGTTTTCTTTGGACTCAATAAAGTACTAGCAGTTAGCTTTAATTTGAGGATATTTGCTCCTGCATCTTTTTTATTGTATAAAAACAGTGGTGCTGCTCATGTGCCAAGAAACAAGGGATATTACTCCAACAATTCCACCAAACACAGTCATCAAACTGAAATTCAGCACTTTTTCCTAGTCATTCATTCACTTGAGATTAGACAGGAAGAAGAGTCGACAATGAAAAGCATAGGGCCGCTCAGATGCTTAGGATTGTGGAATGTTATTACAAATATATGTGTAACAGTTTTCTGGTCGTGGTGTAGTAAAAGCATTAATTGACTGCTGTGTCTTTAATTCCTTCCGGATTTGGAAAGAGAGCTTGGATCATGCAAGATTGATTCAACAGAACAAATATAACAGCTGATTGCATGTTTATCATGTTTTTATGATGGCTGATTTTGGGGCTTTTGGGAATTGGTGATGCCCACTTTAGTCTCCTTTTATTTTACCAGCTCTTTACTTGGAAGAAGTTGGTATTTTATGCTTTGTTGTCAACAAATGGACATGATTGAGTGTGGGCTTTTGTAGCCACTACACCTTCTAATAGTATTTTTTATTGCCTTTCCATAATTCATTAACATTCTGAGGAGTCAGTGTTTAACTAAAAGAGATGCTGCTTATGCTTTTTTCTTCAGACTGGTGTGAAGAAAACAATTGAACCACCCATTAAAAAGTTGGAGCCCAAGTTACTTCCAGGTAAGATTTTTAATGTATTGTTGATGAGAAAAATTGGTAACAAAGCCTTTCCTTTTACATTTTATTTATGCGCTATCTTAATAACAGTCATCAGATGGTACAATGACACAAGACTTCTTGTTTGGCAAAATGGAATGTATTTTTCTTTTACTAGTAGATAGCAGTGTCTTAAACCTGTGTACAAACCTCTCACTTAGTCCTCCTTTTTTGTTTGACATTACTGGCAGTGTTTAATCAGACAGGTCTGACAAGCGCTCATGCAGATATGTTTGTCTCTCGAAATACAGTATAACCAAATTCAGATAGTACCAAATCTTAAGATGGTGCAGCTAAATGTTGTTGCTTTCACAGACCTTTACAGTTTCAGTCAGTGTTTCCTATTTTTAGTTTTCCCAAGTTGTCATGATGTCTGCATACATAGAGATAGCTTGTATATGTTGAATTTATGTGTGCCATCAAAGTTAGAGAAGTTAGGAAAATGCCAAGTAAAGTCAACATAAATGAGCATTTCTGCAGTTTGAGAAAAGGCTGTAACCACAGGGGGTAGTGGAGATTTGAGTGGAGGCTCTGCAGTGTTGTTTATGAGAAACTTCTCTTTTTCATAGAATTTTGCTCCGAGTCCTCAGTCTTTTTGTGCTTTCTTTTCTCTGTCTCTCCTTCC
The DNA here is from genome assembly GCA_016785345.1 of Trinectes maculatus. NCBI lineage: Eukaryota > Metazoa > Chordata > Actinopteri > Pleuronectiformes > Achiridae > Trinectes > Trinectes maculatus. The sequence goes on from JAFBJQ010000444.1 coordinate 113,696, forward strand.
ACTTTTTGCAGTACGCTTTTTTCCTTTCAAATATCCAGTATCAATTTAATCTTCATTTAATTTGTGGAAATAGTAGAAATGTTTTCAGTTTTCTTATAATGACGAGAATCATTAATCAATCGAGGAATTACTCCTTCAGTTGCATTTGCGTGAGAAAAACTGGAGCAAAATGCAAATGCTTCATACACCGCCATTTCTTTTCAGTGTTAGTTTATCTTTGACAGAAACCTGCTACTTTCAAGTTTTTATTATGGTTATTTTGGTGTGCATCTTGAAAGTTGTATGGGAGTGGCTTGCTACACCCTTTGCATTGAGTCATGTTTTGTCTTGTAACTATCCAGAGTTATCATTTTTAAAATAAAAAATATGTGTAGCACTGAATAGTTTTAGTTGTCCGTTTTATAGTTTTAGGGCCACTCAGTTACTCATTGTTAACTGTTTTTCATTTTCAAACCCACCCTCTCTAAGTGAAGTGTATTTTTTGACACGGTCAACATAAATAGTTGAATTTACTACCTGCTTAATGGTTGGTGAAGCAAACTTTCCATCCTCTCAGAGGCAGTAATTATTGTTAAAGTGAATTTGCTTCCTTACTGTCCTGATTTTGGAAGTAGACAGATGAGGGACCAAGATGATCTGCCTCCTTGTTTGTAATACACTCCACATTTGCTGCTCACTGCTCAGAGGCTGAGCTTTGAAGTGTATATCGATCTCCACCCTTTTTCCCCAGTTCTCATCTCTTAAATATCTCTGGGGGCACTTTTTAATATGCATGTTTTTGTCGGTGCATTAATAGTTTTGTCGTTATTTTAAGGTGTAAGGCCATGTTACTTGTAAAAGTCTGTATATGAAGAGCTAAAAAAGCGGATTAACCTAGAGCTGAGATGAAATCCATTATGTAACTTTCATGTGGCTGAACTAAAGGGAGTGTTTGTCCCACTTGTCCTTGCAGAAACTATAGATATGTGTGAGATCTGTTGGCTTTTTCTGAACCCAACAGAAACCATTTGTAATGTAACCTCATTAAAATATCTTTTAATTTTAAGAACCATGCTAGCACATTAAGATTAATTATTGTTATTTAGGCAGTATGTGAAATGTTGCTCTCATTTACCTTCTGTCCACTAAAACAAAACAGAAGTGTGAATGGAAAACATGCTCAACAGGCCAAATCTCTGTTAGACTAGTTGAACTTGTTTTATGATTATACTGGCACAGTACAAACAGGAAGGCTTGGTGAAGTTCAATCCTGGATAGTAGGTAGTAGTTGATAGTCATGGCAGTTGCAGGCAGTATTTAGTAGTCACATACCAGTCTACAAAGTAATTGACTGTTCATGCTATGGTCATTTTACTCATAAGGAGTTCTTTTAGGTTACTGCATGCAGTATTATATGCGTTTTGTTAATATGTGTATCTGTGTCAGGTTATGGCTTAGCAAATGTTTTATATTTCCTTCCAATAAAAGCATTATGTATTGCAAAAAATAAATATTTAAATGTAACTAACTAATTGTGGTAGAAAAAAATAGACTGCAAATCTCACCATTGTCTGCTTGTTAACAGGATGTGTCTGAAGTCATAGCAGTCCACTGCAGGAGTGGATGGTGTTGACCATGCCTTCCTGTTCTCAATTTTCTACATGTTTTATTTGCCTGTAGTACTTGACTATAAGCTTTATACACCAATTTCTCATTTGTTTGCCATCAGGGGAGATAGTAGTTAATGAGGTGAACTTTGTGAGGAAATGCATCAGCAGTGAAAGCAGCCAGGATGACCTTTGGGGGAAGCTGATATGCACCAACTTTAAGGTCTCCTTCATCGTTCAGGATGCACCAGCTAAACAGGTACTGAAAGCAATGAAACAATGTCAGTGTAGTTCCACTCTCAGTATACTCTTGGTATTCAAACTTCGAATGCAATTTTAATTTATTTTGTCTTTTGTCTTCTTAATATGTCTTAACACTGTTAATATATAATCGGGCTTGACATTAAAAATGAGAAGACATTTTTAATTTGCCTTTGAGGCCTGTTAGTGCCACGAGCATGCTGTTGAATCGCGTGAGCACTTGTATTTCCTCAGTATGTGCAGTGCATCTGGCAAGAAGGAAGGGAAACTTGTGTATTTTCCTGCACTGCATTGTGAGTGATATCGCACCAGAAGTGAGAGAACAGACGTCATTTCCAGCCATGTCGCAGATTGTTGCTGTGATAACAACGTGGAACCAGATTATTTCTTAGCTTTAAAGGGAAATAACTCAACAAACCAGCCAGTATTCAAAGTCATATTTTGTGATGTAACTGAACACTGTGCAGAATGTCAAATGCAGACTTTCTTTTGTTGTTTCCTCTGCCACAGGATCCGCACTTGTCCCACCTGCTGCTCGGAGAGCATGACGTCCCTTTGACTTGTCTGGAACAAGTTGTCACAGGTAAATCTAGTCATAAAAGTTTTTTTTTCTGCATACTGTATGTCACATTTCACTGCTGTGATCACTCATTATTTTACTGATTGTCGCATGCTGAAATCTGATAATCGGAGCCCAATTTTCTGTCTGGTCATTGACCAAAATATTGTAAACTCAGAATTTTGCTAAAAATAAATAGATAAAAGTAAGCTTGTATTAGCACCTTTTTTAAAAGGGTGTTTATCAAATTTGTAATCTCACACACAGTCAAATTTACATTAGTGGATGGGTAATGGGTCAGTCAGTCCTTTCTGTAACAGTGATCCACATTCACTATTAAAGTTGGATGGGCCCTGTCTTTTCCTCATTAATCTTTGACATCTTGGGATACTGGTCTCCTTTGTTCAGTCTTGGTCAGCAATCTGATTACAAGTGATGTCACAGTTAAGGCAGTGTTTAGTGGCAAAGCAGCCTGACCAGGATTAGACTTGTTTGTATATGTCATCGCTGTCAATTGCTGACTGGCAACTGCCCAGAGCAATGTCTGTTGTGTTACAGTGATAAAACAAGAGGCTTTGTTTTACGTAGTTTGTTTTTTGACCTATTACAGTGGGGCGACAAACAACAACATTCCCATTATAGGATTTATTACTTGGTCGTGTGCGATGGTCTCAGTGCCTTGCCAAGCGTCAAAGATTGCATCTAGCTTTGTGTTGAATCTCATACAAAAAAGCACAGTTGTAAATTATTATCGATCTCTCAATTGCGCCATTCCATATATGTAATTGAAATATGACCTTTAAAATCCCAAACAAAGATTAAGCATTTCATATTTTTGTTGAGCCTTTTAAAAAATGAATGATTTTGATGTGTCCATTTGTCTTCACCAAGGACTAGTAATTAAGCCTCAGCAGTGATTTGTGTTGATTGCTTTGTAGTTGACATAAATACCTGTTTTGTTCAAAAGGGTGAAGTCGTGCAATCCTAAGTAAAGACGACTGTCATATCTGAGTTGTTAGCCATATTTTGTGTTTGTCCCTCTCAGTTAATGATACAAAAGGGAAGAAGAAGGTGTTGGGGTCAAACCAGAAGCTGAAGTTCAACCCCACTGAGCTCATCTTGTACTGCAAGGACTTGCGTATCATCAGGTTCTGCTTCGATGAAGCCGGGCCTGAGAGTGCCAGGAAGGTGAGTGTTGAGTAAAATGTTTTCATTGTGTGTAAGCAACTATTTAAGAAGCCTTGAAGATATCTGCAACTTTGTGTGGATATGGCTCTGAAGAGTCAGAAACTGCTAGCACCAGTTTCCACCACTGTGAGCATGTGCCATTTCAGTACTTTATAAGACACTTTAATCACAAGAAGTTCTGCACACAGTGACTTTTGGTTAAGAAGTGTTAAGTTTTATTTTTAAGTGTTTATCCAAGTGTTAAGTATTCAGCTCTGTTCATACCTCTTTGTGACTGATTACTTAGAATTACCCATTTCCCTTTCTTAGTTTCCTCTGACCATTTCACTGTCAGCTGTTGCAGACCTTATCTGCAACATAAGCTCACTACTTAGACACGCCACACACAGTTCAGTTTGCACTTCTGTGCTACTTTTTCACCAGCCGCCTCTCTAGTATGACTACCTTCTCTAACAGCATTTCAGTGTGGCCATTATCCAAACAATGGATAAGGGACATGAAGAACAATGCCATTCAAGCCAAAGGAAATTAAAAGTGAAAAAACTGGCATGTGACTCTGACTCATCTCCTGCTCAGAGAGGTCGGATGGACAGATATTTCGTTCTTCAAACTGGTGCTTGGTTTACTAGGGTTCAAATAAGGCATTATGACGTGATTAATTTAATATTTATCTTACAATAAAAGTGTTTATTGTAATTTAAGGGCAGTTGATAGTTATTATAAGACCATATACATCAGTACTATTGAATATTGAGTCATGTTTTGATAGTAGAAGGTACGGATAAAATAAAATATCCTTGTTTTTTATTTTTTCTTATGTTGATCTGCCAAAAAACCCCCACAAGATTTGGGGAAAGGTACGTAAATTATTATTTGTGATGTCTGAGCTCACAACTTAGTTACAATTGAGCTAGGGAGTTGTATGGTGTTACAGTCTGCTAGTTTAAAATGTTTGATTGTGGTTGCTGCTGTATGTCTGATCTATTCTCATGTCATATGGGAGTAATTTTTTGTGTAGGTCTTGGAGGAACATTAACTACACAGCACATACTCACAGCACACCGGGCAACATGAGAGTAGACTGTTGACTGAAGAGGGACTCTTTGGTTTAATTGTTCCAATAGTTATAGTAAAATTCAGTGTTCAACGCATTATATAGTTTACTGCACACAGAACATGGAAATTTGATTATGTATAGTGCACCAAAATAGAAATATGTCTGTCCTTCGTCACTTGCTGTGAGTTTATTTATGGACACTATATATGTAATTACAGTGCAAACCTAAAATGGGGCTCAGGTCTTTTTTTTTTTCTCTGTGACATATGGAATAAAGCCAGCCTATAATAGCCTATTTTGCCAAAGGAAATTACAGAGCTGGGAGCAGCCTTGTCCACACACACACACACAGACACACACGTTTTTTTTTCTGTGTCCTCACGTTATTCACAGCTTTACTGTTGAATGGGCTGCTTTGTGTGAGTCTAGTGGGGCCACAGAGCAATTCAGTCCTGAGAAGCAGACTGTCAAACATTTACACTCCCAGGTTTCCCTTGTCTTGTGTTTCTATGGTAAAGAACATGCCACTGGGTGGTATTTGGTTGCATTTAAACCAAATCTGGCCTTATAATGTTCAATTCAAGCATATAAATTGATTATATTTTATTGTACTATTTATTCTAGGTTTGCCTTGCTATTGCTCACTATTCCCATCCAGCTGATCTCCATCTTCTGTTTGGTTTTGAGTATCAAGGACGGCGATATCATGAATTTAAAGGTACCAATATCTTGTGATATTTCTTGTTTCACTGTCTCTGAAAGACATGTTTTCTATTATGAACAGAGATATCTTGAATTAAATCCATTTTTTTTAAAAAAAAGTCTATATATCTCCATTGTAAACAAGAAATAATATGTGTTTGTATGTATTTCCAGAGGGTAGACACAATGGTTCCACACATCGAGGAGGATTACAAACCCCCATTTTTGACCGTCCATGTGACTGGGATCGGGAGATAAAGAGAACTGGTGCTTCTGAGTGGAGGGTGTGCTCCATCAATGAGCATTATGCCATCTCACCAAGGTTTATGACTCATGTTTTTTTTGGTGTAGGCTACTTGGGTGTTGTAGGCAAATCATGTGTATAGTTCCAAAATCTGTCATCAGCTGTAATGGACACATAGTACAAGAAAAACATTTTTTTGAATGTCTTTGTGTAAATTGCTTTTTGAACGTTGTAGTGTAACTGGCAAGTCTCATTTATACAATACTTGCTATTCATCTGAGTTCAGTTGTGACATCATGGTAGAATTCATGGTAAAAGCTTCTACAGTGGTTTATGTGGGATTTGAGAAAAGATCTATAATAGTAGCTTACAATGAATTGTACTCATCACAATACACGCATTACCCTCTAATTTAGTTTTACCTCAATATTACAGAGACAGAGAAACAAATGCAGTACTAACCAGTTAGCATTTAAAGTACAACTAATTTATCCAGCATGATTTGTGTCATTTTGTTTTTCTGCTTTGGGCTACACAATGTAGCTTTTCATATGTCCAAGATGAGCATTACACTATATGAGGAATATAGCTTAAATCTCAATTTTATGCTTAAAGTCGACACTTGGGAAACATGAAAATACATATTCTTACCTGTTTTTGAATCTATTTACAAATGTTCTTACGCAACGATGTTTTGTGATTCCTTTTAACTTATCTCTTTCTGGTATCTACACCTTAGTCTTCCAGAGTACATTGTAGTCCCAGTTTCTCTGGCAGATCAAGATCTAAAGCGGTACTCCATATTCTTCAGTGATAATCGCATCCCTGTGAGTAGCCAAGCTTCGATTTCCCCATTAATTATTTGTGAACTGGGAATAATTTATATTTGTGCCTTTATGATCACTATCTGCCAATTACAATCAGCAACAAAATTTGTTCATTAGTACATCTTTTTCATTTGTAACGCATCCCTTTCTGATTTATTGACAATTGTTTTCATAGCTCTGGTGCTGGAATCACTCCAATGGGAGCTCTTTGGTCCGCATGGCCAGCATAAGTGATCCACTACAGCAGAGGAAGATTGAACAGAAGTATGGGAAACCGAATTCATTCAGTTTCAGAACAGAAACAGTTTGGTTAACGCATTGGGACAAAGTGTTGTGACTTGTCATTACTTGATTTGTGTATTTATAGTACAGATTTTTTTTATTTATTTGTGTATGAATTGTGCATGTGTGACAATAACAGAATGAATGTATGGTGTTCTTGTGCTTTGGTAGGGTCTTTACTGCCATCACAAAAAGCCACCCGCAACGAAGTGATGTCTACAAGTCTGACCTGGACAAGTGTCTGCCTAACACCCAGGACATCCAGACTGCCTTTGTTAAAGTGAGGAACATCTGTGTAATAGGTGAGCCCCACTCTGACGTTTAATAACTGTTGATAACCTTTTCACATATTCAACTTATGTGTGTTATTCAATTCACATTTCTGTGTTGATGGTTTATATGCAGATCCTTTTGAGGAGTCTGAGGACAGGTGGCTTACATCCATTGAAAATTCACGATGGCTGGAGCATGTCAGGTATGTGAATAACGGGACACTGCAAAAGACAATATTAAAAATGTATCCCTTGCATTAAGGATGTTTGTATTGTATGTAGTTCGACCTGGAATATTCATGCATGTACATGTTATATCTTCATTAATTCGCATTTGACAAATGATCATTTCTAATGCATTTACACATGTTATATACGTATGTAAGATGGGTATAAGTTCCAGCTTTACAGCTTTGTTACATTCCATTTATTCATGTTGCCTCTGTGAAACCACATTGTATGTGTCATTATTTCTGTATTATTGTGTAACCTGTTTGGTTAGCAGGAATGTTTTACCCTGGCATTGGTTTGGAGACAGTTTTTTTAATGAGCCACAACTAGTTACTCTAATCTGTGTTTTATGTGGCCAATATTTGGCCCATAAGCATAAAAAAGACTGTGCATGATAAAAACAGTTAACATATATGTTCTGCTTTTGACTCAAGGGCTTTCCTGAAACACTCTGCTGAGATAGTTTACTACTTGGATGGAAAGAATGTCTCAGTCGTTCTCCAAGGTAAAACTGTTTCTTCAACTGTTATTTTTATCCGTCATTAGTCCCCATTGTGTTTATAGATCATATGTGATAACTTCGAAACAGACAGTACATGTATAGACCAGTATCAATCTGTATTCCTCCTTTAAGTTTTTGCTGTGTCTAATTGCACTTGCACAGAGGAAGAAGACAGAGACCTGAGCTGTATAGTGTCCTCACTGGTGCAGCTCATGTTGGACCGTCAGTACCGCAGCCTCACTGGCTTTCAGAGTTTGGTGCAGAAGGAGTGGGTGATGGCTGGCCATCGCTTTTTGGACAGATGCAACCACTTAAAGAAGAATGACAAAGAGGAGGTATATTTTGTGAAATAGAAATCCTATTGGAGAAGATAGGTCTGACATAACAAGGTTCTCGGACACTCATGTTTCTTTCCATTTGTTGTCTTGGTCAAGTCCCCTCTGTTCATGCTGTTCCTGGACTGCGTGTGGCAGTTAATGAACCAGTACCCAGCTGCATTTGAGTTCACAGAGACCTATCTGACAGTACTGAGTGATAGCATGTGGATTCCTCTCTTCAGTACCTTCCTGTTCAATTCTCCCAAACAACGCGCTCAGCACTTAAAAGTAAGGCAAACACCATATAGTAATATACTTACTTACGATATGATGTACAGATGAGTAAATTATGTTGTCTTAACTCTACAGGATTTTGCCAAGAATAAAGCCATCCCTCAAGGAGAAGACCAGGTTGTTTATTTCCCTCCTGTTTGGGACTGGTCGCAGCAGTACTCCACCAAAGACCAAACGCTCTTTAACAACCCCATGTATGTAGGCAAAGGAGCTGCCTGTGTACAGAATGGGGAAGTGAAAACCTTCAGACGCACAAAGGTACATGATGTGGTGAGAATTTACCAGTTTATTGGAGCAGTGAAAGCACATGGTTAAATGTTCCTTTTTCTTCCTAAATTTCAGTAAAGACATTTAACTTATTGTATTTTTAGTTTTATTATATTAAGTCATGTTAAAAGACAAACAAGGGGTCTTCTCTAGTCATTCCTCATCATTGATGCACGTTTGACAATAAGAGCAGTACAGGTGAAAAGTTAGACTGTTAGAGGGTGTGGCTTAGACTTTGTGCAGCCTACTGCTGCAGTTTTCCAGATATAATTTAAATCTAACGGTGCATCCTCCTTCCAGCAGAAAGGCTACAATTCCTCAGCAAGAGGAGCACCAGGCTCCCTGCGTAATGGACTGAAGGGTGGAGAGGATACTTTAACCCGACGGGCCTCTCTTATGTCAGAGCTGAAGCCTGATTTCTCACCAGTAAAAGATGAGAGCCCGTCCGAGCGCTTCTTCAGGGACTGGTTCTCTCAACCTGCTGACCAGCAGGGTCTCTTGATCCCCCTTCTCATGCCCTCACATGTGGCTCTTTGGAAGCTATTCTTTCTTCGCTGGGTTCCTGAAGCCTGCATTCCCAAAGGAGGCACCATCACTGCCTATTACAAGCTCTCCCAACTGGTCGATGAAATTGAGATACTACAGAGTCATCTCAGGCAATATAAGGGACCCAGTCCGGGCAGCGTGCCGCTCCCCAGTCCGAGTGGGCCCCTTTCAAACCAAAGGAGGATGTATTTTAAAGCTTGTACCTCGAATGACCCCCCTACACCTCCAGACTTCCTTTCATCCTCCTTCCCTTTCACCCCAGTGGGAAATCTATGCCGCCGAAGCATCCACGGGACTCCCATTAGCAAATTTTTGAATGGGGCGAGGATCTGGCTTTCCACAGAGACTCTTGCCAATGACGCTGTCTGAAGATGTGGGGCTTTCAGGCTCACTTTTCTGAGCCTAGTGCAGGTCTGTTTAACAACTGATCATCTTATTTTCTCTGACCTCTTTCTTAAATTCCAAGAAGGAGAATGAAAAGTATGAAATTGTAATTTAGGACTTCTGATTTTTTATTGTTTATAAGCTAGAATTGACACTATTGATGCTGCATTGAAATCTGGGGTATTTTCTAAACTAAAATCTTAGCTATAGGACTTGGTCATTATTGTCTGTCACAGCTGAGGAATACAGATTCTCTGAAGCACATCCTTCTTTATGGCCAGTGAGATGTTACTGTGAGGTGCCATCTGACTGTGAAACCTCATTTTTATTTTAGATGTATATTCTTGTCAACTGCTCTCTTTCGGCTCAGCATGCTGCAGGACCCGGAGTGTGATTGCTTTTTGAGTTTTTTAATTGAGTTGAGATTAGGTTGAATTACCTTTGAGTGACCTGTGATTCACAGGCAAATTTAATTTGACAATAATGCTTCACTGTAATGGAATAAGGAAACTTACAATTAGAAAATTCTCATTTTTTATTGCAGCAGCAATGATGCATTTCACTGAACACTGATTTTGTCAATCCCGTTTGCTTATGCCGTCCAGGAGCCCTAATCGAAGATGTAATATTTTACGAGGTCAGAAAGAGTAACAGAAAATAACAGCTAACGGCTATTCTACTATATGATAAAACAAATAGGATCAGTTCTGGTTGAATGTACTGGGGTGTCTCTTATATTTCGGTTATTTTTTTTGCACAAACTTAATGCTATTTGCTCCAAGTGCCCATATTTTAGTGGTTGTTGGATTTTTATTTGCTGCAAGTAGCAAATAGTGTGATTTCAGGGTCTTCCTTTTATAGATGTACTCTATTTTTCAATTAGAAATAAGGGCCTATATTTTTCGTGTCATAGTAGAGAAAGCAGGGCTGTGAGGACTTCAATCTGTGGTAGATTTTTCTCTTTTCTCATTTGAAGGGGTTTTTATTAATTTACTAAATGCCTTCTGGTAAGGCAATGAGGAGAAACTTCTAAAAGCAAAGGGAAAGGTTAAGGCTTTGACTTAAACCAGTCTCTAGTTGAGTACACAGTGAACTGAATTTCAGCTTGTGAAGTAACTCATCCAGTAACAGTGACAGTGTAGCAAGAAAGCGCAGGAAAAAACACCAGCATTAAATCACTTTGACTGCAAGTGCTGTACCTATACCATGTATGCTCTTTTGACATTTGCCAGTAAATTTACTTGGTGTATAATGTGACAAGAGGGTGCAAAATCTTGAAAGAAAACCATTTACTGTATACTGTACACTGTTAAACAAACTGCATTTGGCAATAACAATGGTTTCTGTTAAATGGTTCCTGATAATGTGGCTTTGCATTGAGGAATGATTTAAGAGCACTAACACAGATGAAGTTATTGCACTTCCATATATTGAGCTTTGTTCACAAATATGCCCCCAGCTATTATTGATGTATTTAGGGAAATTTTTTGAGAGCTAAACTTCAGTTCCCTCCAGATATTCTGGGATTCTGCCTGAAAAACATCTTCCTGGGAAGTTCACTAGCAGCTGAACTAGAGACTGATTTGCAATACATCTTGGGAAATGGATGAATGACCCATTGCCCATTTTATTAACTGGTAAGAAACTAGCACTGTGTAATATTTTAAGGTCTTAAATAACAACCCAACTTTTATTATCAAAGCTCTTTCTCATTATAATTATAACACCACTGAACAGATAAAGGAGCATTGATTCTTTAGATACTGGATGGACCAATTTACAGTGATATTCAGATACACATGGTTCTTTGGCAATAACTAGTTCAGGTGTTTTTCAGTATAGATGTGTATAATGTGAGTGCAAAACTGTTCCAAATGCTAATCATTGCACATTTTACTCAATATATAGAATAGTTTGTTTAAAGGTGGTTTTTGAATATAATTTTGGCAAATATAAATACTGTATATGCTTGAAATTTTCCAATTAATATTTTTTATTAATGGTACTAAATAACTTTTATCCTTGATTTAGTCTATATTTTATTGAGAGATATTTATATGCTTATATGTTTTTCCACTAATTCTCAATGTTGCACTCTGCTATAATTGTATGATGACTGTGCTTCCAGCCTGGCACAGTTTGACATTGATTAGCAGCAGAGATATTTATTCAGTTATGCAAATGTTCTCTAAGAGGGAAGTAGTTGCTGTATAAACCCCTGTGCCTTTTTTGGGAAGATTGATTATTTCTGTAATTATATTCCAAATTAGTTGGAGTGTTAATTTTCCAAAACTGTTGATTTTTGTTGATTGTAGTTAGATCCAGAGGTACTGCACTGAAGCTGAAACAGAAAATGAGGCTCAAATGTGTACCCATAACAATCATTACATTATTTTACAAGTGAAATTGTGTTCTGGTTTTTATTTCATTGTAATCATGCTGATGAAAACAGTACATCATTTTTTTCCCCTCACAACTCTACCTCTCATTTTTACCAAAGGATGTGTATTGTACGTTGCTGCAGCTCCCTCTACCGTGAGGCTTGTGCATTGAAGCGAACGACAACTTTTTTCCCCTTTTCTTTAATAACCTTTATGTTTTGTGTAGAGTTGCTCATTGATATATTAGAAGTGGCTATATGTATCTATGACAGAAAAAAAGACTAAAAAGAAAGTAATTAGTGTGTGTGAGAGAGAGCGTGGTTATGTGTCTGTACGTGTTGGACGGTGTGTATCGGGGGGGAAAAAAACAAACAGGAAATTGATTGAACGGGATGACGTCATCGGTGAGCGCCTCTCCTGGCCTTCGAAATGGGCTCGACTGCTGAGCCCTGATTTCTTCAATTGTCCCTCCCGCATATATGAACTTTTTTCATATTTAAGGAAAAGTGTGTCCGCGATGACATTTGAAGGTACGTTTTCACAGCAAGGCACAGCGGAGACGTACGTGACGGGCGTCCTGCTCAGGGTCGTGTTAGCTGTTAGCAGATGTCAGTCGAGTTCATGTAGCTAGTTGCAGCTGTGTTAGCCACGCAGCTAACCAGGCTGAACCTGCCCAGTGAGAAATAATGGCGACAACTAAATGGCCACGGATAACAACAGATACAGTTTGACCTCACCGTGTGCGTTTAATGTGCGTGTACGAAGTGTCATTATGTAATTCCCTCGTAGTTAGAGATAAATGATGACTGAAAGTGGTTAGCTAACTTTAGCCTAGCCAGCCACTAGCTAACGGTAGATACAGTTGCTCTGAAGTGAAGTGTGGCGACAGCTGGAGAAAAACACTGAATCAATTAGTGACTCAATATGTTGCTTAACTTAACAAAGCATCGATATCTGCTGTTGTTATGTGTCGTTGGTCAGGGGTTTGATACAAGAGGCAGGTTTGTATCTCGGTTTTGTGGACAACGAAACCAGGAACCTAGTCGAGTCTGGTTTGTTGGCTGATGTGAAGGAAAAGAAAGAAGTCTAAAATATCAACATAAGCTCAGCTATATACAGTTATGTATGTAGGCCTGTCGTGCAAAACTTGATGAGCTTTTAGTTTAGGTCCTTTCACTGCACATGGAAGGAGGTTTGCAATTAGGACAAATTTCCATTTTGGCAACTTTATTTAAACGTTAATGAAAAGCTAAATGTCCAGTATACATATCTAATGACTAATGTAATCTAATGACTAATGAAGTCAAACGAACTTCCACTAATGCTCAATCTCATCAGACAGTATATTTGGTTAGAATATCAAATTTCAGTGAAATGCTTAATATGTCTGCAAAATATAGTATACTTGCCCTTCCACCTTGTTGGATATGCACAAACATTTTACCACTGACATTAAAATTAACATTGTTATTTTTAATTTACAGGTGAATTGGCAGACAAGGTCAGCCTGGTGATTTCAGAACTGGTTCTTGTGCAAGCAGACAGGCTTGCAAGCGTCAGGTCTTTTGCAGTACAGTAAAGCTACTCGCTTGGTCAGACGATAGCAATGAAACCAGCTCAGGAGCGCAACCAGGAGTGCCTGCCTCCTAAGAAGAGAGACCTCCCAATTAGTAACAACAGTGGAGCGGGAGGTGGCGCTGCAGGTGGGAGTGGGGGCAGTGGAGGTGGCAGTGGTGCTGGTGTTGGGGACGAGGAAGTGGTTTCCATCCAGAACTCTGCAGCCAACAGTGACACTCAGGGAGGAAACCCATCTGGAGAGTGGCTGCGAGCTCAGCCAGGACTTCATTACAGCGTGGATAATTCTGATGGCATACCAGCAGTGCCCGTTGACCAGTACAGTATGCTTTATAAAGTGGCTCTTCCATCTGTTACCTACTCACCAACTAGTCTTCATCCGGTGTTAAGCCACATCTCTCCAGCCTACACTGTTCCTTCTCCTCTCCTGCAGCATCATGGCCTCCCGTATCCTCCTCTCGGCTATGCCCAGATTCCTCATTCCTCTCTTCAGTTTGTTAGTTCCCCCTATGCAGCGGTACCTTACGCTCTAACCCCTGGCTTTGTCCCAGGATCGTTAATCTCTCCTTCAGGCACCATCCATCAGCCCCACTCTGTGTCCCACCTCGTTCCATATCCATCTGTCATACAGGAAGGTGTTGTATCCCCGCCTCCCCAGGCCCAGGTAGCTGCTCATACCTTTGCCAAAGTTGCAGCATCTAGTGGTGTCCCAATGATGCTGCCTTCAGAACAAGCTGCCCATCAGCACCTTGGGACTGTGGGAGTCCTGCCTGCAAACGAGCTAGGCTCTCGAGGGTTGCCAGTTTTCTACCACCCTCAGGGTGCCAGAGCTGCCACTGCGACCAGAGACCCCCACAATCTCCAGCAGGAAAATGAACCAGAGATGAATGGAAGAGATAAAGAGCAGGGAGTGAGGGAGGTTGTACCAGAATCTGCCTACACAGCTAGAAATGCTCGTCTGCCACAGGTAGCGCCCTGCTCTGCAGCACAGGATCACAGCCAAGACAGAGGCTTGCAAAACCGGAGGCTGGAGGAGAGGAGCTCGCCTGGCCAGCGTAGCACTCCAGACAGCGACCTGGAGGTAAGATGCACCTTCTAATTTGACTTAAAGAGGCTAAGTGAAGCTCCCAGTGCTTCCTTTGTGATGTGACCAAGATCTATTTATTCACAGAGAGTTTACCTACTTACATTCTGACATTGAGAATGCTGTGGGATTCTCAATGTGGATTTTCTCTCAGAAGTTGTGTTATAAGCCATGTTTGATTTGCGTGTCTCTGAGAAGTTCAAATCTGTCTAACTAAAACTTAAATCCGTGTCATCTGCCAGGTGCAACAGGTTGTTGGTCGTTTGACTTCCTCTGGCCAAAGTGGTAGTGGAGTGCGGAAAGAGGTCTCCTTTGCTCCCTTGAATCTTTCTCAGGGTGCCCAGAGAACCAGAGATGTCCACGGGGAGAACGTGGGCATAATTTCCAGCCGAACTGCGTACGCAGTGCAGCCTGCAAGTTACAGTGACCCCAGAGTGACCGGTCTCCAGCAGCAAACAGGGCAACATGCTGTTGTGCTTGCCAATGGGCAACCAGTTCTTATTCCCCTGGAGTATCACCCTCAGCATCAGCCTCAGCCACCACAGCAACACTACCCAGACCTGGCTAACGATGCCTCAGCCAGCCATGCCTCTACCACCATGGCCTCCATTAATGCAAGCTTTAAAGCCTCTGATTCTTCAGCCAGAGCGTGCCTCCCCGAGAGGGCGGAGCCCCCCACAGTTCAGCAGCAGCTTGGCCAGAATCCTTCTGTCCAGCCTGCAGCAGATGCAACTCAGGCCTTAGCTTCAAGTCTCGCTCCCATTCCGACTCCCTCCAACTCGTCACACTTCATGAAGGGGGCCATTATCCAACTGGCTACTGGGGAACTGAAGCGTGTGGAGGACCTGCAGACTCAGGACTTTGTTCGGAGCGCAGAGGTGAGTGGGGGCCTTAAGATTGACTCCAGCATGGTAGTGGACATCCGTGCCAGCCAGCAGAGACCAGGTCTTGTGTCGCTTCACTTTACTGTGGGCGAGCAGCAGAGCAAAGTTACCATTGATGTGCCCCCGGAGCACCCCTTTTTTGTGTTCGGACAAGGCTGGTCGTCCTGTAGCCCGGAGCGTACCGCCCAGCTGTATGGCTTGGCGTGCCATCATCTGCAAATAGGAGATGTGTGTGTGTCCATCACCTTGCAACAGCAGCAGCCTCAGCCACAACAGCAGAAACAGCCACAGCACAATCATTCACAGCAGCAGCAACCACATCAACAGCAGCAGCAGAATCTGTCCAGAACTTTGAGCAAAACCAATGCCACATCAGGACCTGGTCACCAGCTTATGGGGCCTCCTGCCCCTCAGCACTCACGACCTCAGCAGTCTCATTTTAGGATAGAACGCATCCACAGAGAAAGACAGAGAGATGGGGAGAGAGATGTGGCTGATAAGGAGGAAGCCACACATTTGGGGGTTGAGTCACCCATCAGACCAAGTAGGACCTCAGCAGAACATCCGAGGAGCCAGAGCAGTTACCACTTGCACACAGAGGGCTCTGCGTTTTCAGGCGCAGGGATGGGAACAATGCATGCAGCAATAGGTGCTTCTCAGAGACGCTGGTCCTCACCTGGCCTCCAAAGATACAATATGAAGGGAGACGAAGGGATACGCCCTCAGATAAGCACTTCCACCCATACAAGGCCCTCTTTCATCCCCCAGGAGGTCAAACTGTCCATTGAGGGTCGCTCTAATGCAGGGAAGTAGCATCACATTTGGTAGCAATTGTACCACAAGTAAGAATGAGTCTGACAAGGAGAGAAAGAAGAAAAAAGAGGGTGAATGTAGCCTCAGAATGTTTGAGATTTTGCACACCTAAGATTCACAAATATACCATATCTTTCTCTATCTGGTGAGAAGTTCTGGTTTGTTTTGGTTGTAACTTAGCCAAAGGATTCAAGCCAAACGCTATGCCAGCCAGCTGAGTTCTGACAGGGGCTCGATAGCTGAGTAGAAAGTATGTAGCTGGTGAAATGCCTATTATAGCCTACACACTGCATTTCTCTTCCTCCTGCCATTGTCGCCACTTCCTCATACTCATATGTGGAGGGTACCATCATGTTCAAAACACTCTTGCTTCTGGTTTTGACCAAAATGTTTTTTCTGGAAGATCACGGACTGAAAAGAATGTGTTTGTTTGTAGCACAGAGAAGCTACCAATTCTGCAAAGATCGCAGCCAGCCGTTTCCTTCAAAAACGTTTACCCCCACCACCACCCCGCCCAAAGAAAAGGAGGGGAGTTGCTGACATCAGCCGGTCCAGCGCTGAGGTCCCGCTTGTCTCACAATCAAAATGGTGATAAATCAATCAACAATCAATCGTTTGTTTAGCAATCAGTTTACTACTTCAAAAAGATTTATTACACCCATCACACCCTCTAGTCTAACAAGAGGGCCCCAGTTTGTGTTTGCGTGTGTGTTTGTGTGTCTGTGTTTGCAGAAATGCAGCCGATTGGAACTTGTTCTCTGTGGTAACTAGAAATATCTCGCATTCCACTATCGGCAGTGAGAAAATCCATCATGCAGTGGTAGAGAGTCATTCCCTCTGCTTTATGTACCTACGCTTTTCCTGAACACGCTGCTGGTGACTTTAAAGGCGCCTACAAGGTGTATTTGGAGAAGGCTTTAGGCCGCTCATCAGCCACATGTGGGGATGCACCAGAGAGTCACTTCCTGGTTACATCCCTGGCTGCAGCCCTCTTTAGCCTAACCCCATGGAAAAGTAAAGGTCCCGTGGAGGGTTACCCTATATGCAAGTGAGTCCTCAACGTAAGTTAGTTCAACTCAGTTACCAAATTAAAGCAATAGTTCCTTTTACAGCTTGTGGCTTTAATGTTTTCTTTCATTTGGGGTTGTTTTCATATCTATACCGCTGAGGTTTGAGATATGACCCAGACATTTAAAGACAATGCACTATACATTTAGACCGGTTCAGCTTTCGTCAAAGCAAACATTCTGACATATTTCTTGGAACTGCTCCTCTTTTGATTCTCTCGCTTTTTGTGATTGAGTTACTCAAATGCGTCTCCAAGAGAGGCTTTATTCTAATTATGTTTGTTTTTAACATATACGGCTTCTTCTTTTTTTATTAGGATGTCTTCTCCAGTGGATCTTACGATTGTCGCATGTTGCACATAGAAAATGGAAAATGTCACTCATTGATTTCACACTGACCTTGTTCATAGGAATTACAGTCCAGTAGGTGTTTTTAATGAAGGGAATATGTTTGAAGTATTGTTTTGTGATGAGAAAGAAAGAGAGAGATAAAAACTGACGTGCATTTTCTCTGTTTACAAATTAGCCAAGATGAATGCTGCAGTTTCATCCTCCTGTTCACACCCTTGTCACTCAAAACACCTTTAAGGGTGAAGTTAAAAATAAGTGCAATTAGACCACACATAAAACCATTCAAAGATTTATAATCAGACAACATTCCTCATGCAGACATTCCCATTGCAAAATGTAAATATCAGTATCCATTTTTTAAATCTCAAAACATTTGAATACTTTTTTGCTTTGTTAAACAGTTGGAGGTTTTGTGTCAGACTAATGTTTTTGGTGCTTACTTGCAAACCCTATTGAACTAATTTGTCAGTCACCCTCAGACATTGTTGTGCATGTGTGTTTGTCCCCGTTGCCTCGGCCCTTTACCTTTGTGGTTCATTTTAATTGTACAACCTGAGCCTCTGTCAGCTGGTAGAGGGGCCTTGAGAGACGAACCAGACGGTGAAACCTGAACCCGGGCCCAGTAGACTCTCCTCCTCTGGTGCTGATATTACGAGCAGCTTTATAAGATGGGTCCACATTTCTCTAGCTCTGTTTTAAACCGATTTTCACATCCTCATGAAAACACACTGGTCGCTGTAAACATTCCTCCTCTTCATCCTGGCTGTGAAATGATTACTTCCTGATGTTATTCCAGAGTAGGAGATTTCAGCACAGACTTTATTTTACTGGGCCTTGGAAATTAACATTTTGATCCATGAAATGCTGACTTCTGAAGCCCCATCTTAGCCTCAGCTAAAAATGAAAATGCTTTTATACACAGGACATTGAACTTATCATTGTCAACGTATCCGCATCCTATACACTGGAATCATATTAGGAAGGGATCTGTGTTACGTTGCCATGAAGAGGAGGAACAAACACATCCACAAATGTACACAGTGTGGACAAAAGAGGGATTCGGTTTAGATAGACATGACAAAATGTGAACCTGATGTTGAAAGTGTGGTGCGGTGTCGTTAACAAAAATCATCCGAGTACAGTCACAAACATCTTTTCATCCGAAGCTCACATTTTTCACGCTGTAAGCAATACACATGAAACCTGATAACACGTCGTGTCGTCTTGGCATTTTCTATGCAGTAAACTCAGTATTGTACCCCTCATTGTCTTAAGCACAGCTCTTTGAAGCTAAAGGGCAGGTTTCCAGATGCATTCATTTACCCTTATGGTTATAGGATTTTGTTTTTGCTTTATAGGAATATAAACCAATATTTTGTTCTGATGCTTTTTCTAGTCAGTGGTCCCCATGTTTCTTGGCATAGCACATTGACAGATCGGTAAACTTCTGTTGACTTCCTGCGAGGCTACAAGGTCGCAGCCAAAATCACCCGAGTGTTAATCACATTTTCATGTTTGTGGTGTTCAGCGTTATTTTGGCACTGTTGCCATGTCGCAATATTCAGCATTGTATTCCTAGGTCAAGATGCATTTTGTTGGGAGTTAAATGGTGCAAGCAGTGCCTCTCGTTAAGTCTCACGGCAAGACCATCCTGTGCAGCCATGAGCCTTTTATTTTGCTTTTTTTGCAGCCAGGCTTAGAGCTGTGTGTGAGTTTTGTGTTGAGCGGCAAAGCTTGACTTCTACCAAGATGTCCGATGAATTGCATTTACATCTTTAATAGTCTGTTGCTGTAAGTAATTGCACTAAATGCCCTCCTTTACAGTGTTTTTTTTTTTTTTAAAAAAGATCCGTTTGCAAATTGAAGAGTTTCAAAGCACACAAAATCAATGAGAGATCACAGGTTGTGTGTTTCTGTAGATAGACATATGTTGTTGGTTTTTTTTGTATAGTTTTGATGATGCTTGTCAATAATGCCTTAAAAATTCTGCTTTGTACAATGTGTGAAACTGAAATAATGGAATAATGCTTCTGATAAGAATTGGTGTCCCCCCCCCATCATGCTCGACACTTATGCTAACGAGCAGAGATTTATATGTAAATGTCTCAAAGGGCAACAGTGAATTTGCTTTGGGCCCTGGACGGTTCAGCCATGGAATCTATAACGTTTTGTTCATGTTTGTTGGGTTTTTTATTTTTTTTATTATGATTTCAGTTAACATTTAATCTCCTGTTTTTATCAGTGTGTGGAAGTGAAGTGAATGGAAGCTCTTCTTTGCACTTTTTACAAGATGATGCCAAAAGCATCAGCAGCAGAGGGCAGTCCATTAATTCTACACACACAAACGGACATGGTCACGCGCATTGTTTCTAATGTTGTTTTCATTGTTGCACAGACAGTAGTTTTTATCACTAGATTTAATGGATTGTGTTGGTGTCTTGTGTTTTATCTTATGGTCACTGGACAGTAGAAAATGAGTTTTAATTCAGAGTCAGGCTGCATAAGTCACATATGTAGCTTTGGGTTGCTGGTAATGTAATGGTTTCTGGTGTTTTGTGACGTTGGTCGTGGGCTTTTTACTTCTGTGTGATCTGCTTCCTGTTTGATCCAGTATTAACCTGCAGGGGTGAATCTAGGACGGTTTTGGCGTCACACAAGTTGAATTAAATCAGGAGAACTGAACGGTTTCAAGTTTTAAAGAAGTCTGTTTTTTCAGATTTGACATTGTACTTTTTTGGCACAAGGTGACACTGCTTTTTATGTGACGTGTAATTATTGTAAAACACAACAAAAAAAAAAACAGCATCGTTTTTAAATGCCTAAATCTGCAAAATATATGCAATGATGTATATGTAACATTCAATCCTCAAGTATAATCCAGGTTGTATGAACTTTGTATAGTGAGTTTTAATATTGTATGGCCGTACCAATATGTATTGATCTTTATCAGAAGCCTTAGAGTTGTTGACCCAAAGTGCTCCCTTAGACTACCCTACACCTACCTGACTTTAACAAAGCATTAATATCTCTATTTTGTTGCATTCTTATTTTTACCCTTTTTGAATAAAATAGATTTGTACTGTATATTTGTACCTCTCTGTGAACTACTTAGGGCAATTTTTGTTTTGTTTTGCTGTTTTAATTCTATGTACGGACACAAAGATATTGTATTTTTATTGTTACAGCTAACTTGATGACATTGCATTTATCATGTTTGTTAAGTAAACACAATATAATATATATATATATAAATATATATATACAAATATAAATATAAACTATTATCCACCTGCTGTGCTGACTCTCTTTAACTTTACTTGCATTTATTTATCGTTGATTAGAATTTTTTAAATGTTGTAGCCTCTTTAATAATTGTATTCGAGTACAGTAGCTTAGTAAATATACTTCTTATCTCCTACCACAACTGGTAACTGCAAAAAAAACAAAAAAAAACCCCAAAACTGGACACCAGCATTATAGTAAAGTCATTGTTTATTTCCACATTCTTCATCATGTTCTGTACATCTGATAATCCAGTAACAGAGATGTGTCCCGCAGTGGGCCACCCACTCACAATACCTTCTCGTTAGCAGTTCAGCTCATTCATTTGGCCTTGTTCAGAGACTTATTTTGTAAACATGGACATTGAGAGAAAAATCCTGATAGAATTAATACAGGAAGGCCAACATCATTATAACAACACTTCTGATTAGACTGTTAAAAAACAGGCAGGCATAAACTAACAGCAGAACACAAGCTCATATTGAACCATTCTAGGACGAGTGCAGTTTCACGACATGCAGTGCTTAACCTAACCCATACTCAAAGTACTGCTTGTAAAGACCAACGTCACTTCAGGGTTTTGTTGTACTTCCTTTGCAACAGTATGTCAGACCACTGACGCTGAGGTTTTCAGTCCCATGATTCTGCTGTAGGACAAAGGGCATCACAGAAATTTCAAATGTCGAGAAGATTCAGTCTGAGCGAAGGGAGAACTGACACCTGAAGCCTTTTGTCGAGAGCACTGATCTACCCTCGGTACAGTATATGTCATGGGTTTGACGGAAATGAGACCCTGTTGCTTTCATGTGCCTGAACTATACGGAGAGGACACGTCTCAGGAGACAATGTGTCTCATGTCACATGATGGACCTATAAATGTTTCTTATGGACCAGGGTGTTGTATCTAGGCTCTGAGCCCACTCACTGAGATTAATTGCCTGAGAAGCTAAACTTTTAACATTGAAGTTGTGTAAATTAAAGTTGCATTCTGCATAGTTTCAGTGAAAAGTGAATTGATTTCCTTTAGAATAAATAATATATATGTTGCATAGAGGTTTGATGCACTCCTAGAAAAAGACTTCTGAGGATGAAACCGGAAAAAAAAAAATTTTTTTTTTCTTTTTTGCAGTTTTGTGTAGCAAACAGCCAGGTAGATTGCCTCAGGTCTAGGAGTGAGTCAAACAGAAGCAGTACTCGTCCCCGTCTCTGATCATGTGTCTCGGAAACGTCTCATGTGACGCTGCGTGTGTGTTTTGCATCTGGAGAAGTGAAGTCAAGAAAAACTGGAGGTAATCCTACGGACAGGAAATGAAACAGGGGGGATGTCCAAACATGGCCTCTAATCAAAAATAATAAGAATTAAAACAATGTCATACCACTGACAAACAATATAACCCAAATATTTTCACAAGAAAAATATATTCACATCATATTGCATAATTATGTGCAGGAATGAGGTTGAATGAATATAGATTGATAAAATCTCTCTCCCAGTATGGGCTGTATGGTTCATGAAATTAGCCTCAGTGCTCAGCAGCAGATGGGGGGGGACAGAAATAGTGACATGAGGTTGACAATCTTTACCGCAGCCTTACAAAGTGTGTAAATGCTACACAAAGCAGAGGTTGTATAATCTGTCTATGATCCTCTGTGGAATAACAACAACCCACTTTCATGTTACAGTCGACCCATCATCAGGAGGAAAAAAAAACTTCAAGTAACGTGAGAGATTCTGTGGTCAGCGACGAACATATAAAGTACTGTCCCATTGGAACCACTTGAATGGAACATTTTAGCATAATATTCATGAATGCAATGAGCCCAAAATGTAAAAGAGGTACAGTTGTACAGTACAACAACAGCAGCAAACAACGATTGGAACCATGAGTCCGAGAAAGGCTCTGTAACAGAAAGTACAAAAAAAACAATGGCAAAGAGTGTGACACTGTAAATTTAAATATTGGCAAAGAGAATGGAAAGAGGTGAACGCATTAAGATGCACAACTCAGGAGATGAGGGGGAATGTTGCTCGACACTGGGCGCGTTCAATAGGATAAAAACATTCAGAGTTGATCTGTTGCTAAACTGTTGCCAAACATCATAGTGAAACCTTACTGGTGTGTTCATGAACCAGCTCCTGTCTGAATGTCTGTGTCCTATTAAAAGTGCCTGAGTGATAAATGCAAACGCAAATTGTGGAAAACAACCCGCATCCTCTGGAGTGGCGTACAGTAGATACAGAGCTTTGGAAGCTTGGAGTTGGAGCGCAGTAAGCCACAGGACAGGGGGCGCCACCACGGCGCCGGCTGAGGTAGTATATCGAGTGAAGATGAATCTCCCAGGGGCCCACAGTGGCAGCTCGAAGAAAGAGGTGTAGCTACCAGTAAACCCAAGTCACTGGGCTGGCGGAGTGGACCAGAGAGGAGGGGGCTGTGGCTACCGAGTCCCCCCCCGCCCCCCCTCCCACTTACTGAAGGTCCATGTGCAAAAAGGTTTTTTATTCCTTCAAGGAAGTGTAACTGCTCCTGCTAAAATGAACTGTGTTAAATCAGCGAGTCCAATGGAGAGAGAAAAAAAAAAGAAAGATAAAATCTCTTCACAACATGCTCTTATATCATCCTCATCCATACAATATGAAACATTCTCAACCCTGTTCCCAAGGTTTTCCGGGCTGTAATAAATTAGAAAGGGGTGGAGTTTTTGCAGTACTTGACAAAGCAGTTTGTGTGTGAGGCCGTTTGACACACGGGATGCTGGGAATGGTTCGCTGTGGTGGGAGCGACGCCGCTCAGGCGCCACTTTATCATCCTCTGACCCCACACCCAGTGGCCTGGTCCACTTAGGGCAGCTTCATGAACAGGCCGTTATCGATGGGAGGGACAGGCACAGGGCAGGGGAACTGGAAGAGGCTCATGTCTGCTGTGAGGGCGGCCATCGCAGCGGGGTCGTGCTCTATCTGCGTCCGCAGGGCGGGGTCGATCTTCTCCAGCCGCCGCTTGATCCTCTTGGCCTCCCTCTCCCGGATCAGCCTGGCCTGCCTCTTCTCGGGCGTCTCGTTGGCCCGCTTCAAGCGCATGGCCTCCCTGTCTCTCTGCAGCCGGCGTGCCCTCTGCTCCTCGGACTCCTGCATCCTCTGCATGCGCTTGGCCTCGCGGTCCCGCAGCCTCCTCAGCTCCCGCTCCTCGTCGGTCTCGCACGCTCGCTTGTTCTTCTTTGCCGTTCGCTCGCGCTCCAGACGCTGCAAGCGCGCCTCTAAGGGTTCGTTCTTCCTCCGCAGAGCCCATTTTCGCATCGGCGACTGGGCCTCCATGAGCTGCTGGTAGGCCACGCAGCTGTTGCACACCAGCAGCACTCCGGCAGGATAAACCGGCATGGGGCTCAAGATGTCAGGGATGGGAGGAAGGCCTGAGGAAGAGGAGTTAAGAGCATCGGGGATAGAAGCAAGTGATGGCCCGTCAGAGAGGAGGCTGTCTGGCAGTGAGGGAAACGAGGGTCCTTGGTCGGAACCTGTGCATGGTCCCGGGCCTGAACACGGTCCAGGTCCCGGACCGTGGTCGTGACACGGTCTGGGTCCTTGACACTGGCTGGAGATGTGGCCTGGTCCCTGGCAGGTTCGATGGCCTTGACATAAGTTGGTGCTGGGGTCAGGTGCCTGACAGGAGCGCGGACCCTGACACAGACTGGGGCTGGGACCGGGTCCATGGCAGGAGTGAGTGCCGGGGCCTGGGCTGTCCATGGGGCTGCTGGAGAGGGACTGGGACATGGAACAGGAGTCCCTCCCACCAGTGACGTCCATCCTGGTGGTGTCGAGGACATCTTTAAGCTTCTCCCTGTCGTGAGACATAGCATTAGTTAGTTACTTTAGTCAAATTCTGTTTTGAATTATTATATACATTGAACTTATGTATGTATCCAACCGACCCAGTCACCTTCTACATTCATTATTTTTCATATCATAACACTAATGATCAAATCATGCTGAAGAGATCAGTTGTACCTTGTCATCTAAATATTGCCACAGGTTTGTGTTGTCACATATTTGTTTATGAAGAACGAGACACACATCTTCTCGTAACACCATCACCTAGTAACCATCCTCATCCTTCCTCAACTGCACTGTACACGCTCTGACCTTCTCAGCGTTGTTTTGAATTTAATGTAGTAGTTGGTGGGTATGGTAGTTGCTAAGCAACATGAACAGTTTTTTCTCTCCGTTGCTCATGTTCTGCATATGGCCTACTCTCACTCTCCATTCGGTTTCTCCGCCTGCTGGATCTCAGACATATTTTCACCCTGTTTCATTCTGACACTGTACGACTCACAAAAACCTAAATATCTGTCGCCTGAAGTCGCGTCGCACACATATCATCTATATACTCGAGCTGCAGCCGGGATGAGCCGAACCTGTTGAAGTTGTTGGTGTCTGTGAAGCGTGCGCCACAGACAGCGCAGTTGGAGAGGCGGTCCTCCGAATGGATGAGAAGATGCCGTCCGAGCGAGCCGGGCGAACTCAGGGCTCGCCCACACACTGGGCACACATAGCTCTTGGCGTTGCTCATCATTGATGTGTGCTTTTAAAGACGGAAAAATGGAGCACAAGAATCTTCGTTTAAGAAAAAAAAATCTATACATCTTTTTATACAAATATTTTAACTGACAAATATCTAAATAAATACATGTTTATTATTAAGGTAAACATTTGTCTATAACAACATCTTAAAATGTAATAGTCATTAAAGTTTGCACTGAATAAGCTGTAAACAAACATAACATGTATTTATTGCTTCAGTTATATTGGTGCATCTTTGAGTAACTTTCAAAAGCTGCATCGTCTTCTCGTCAAGGTTCGCACAGGCGAGACCGGGCTGTGCTCACCTGGTAGACATGGGAGATGAGCTTCTCAGGGCTGCTGAAGTCCAGCGTGCAGAGAGGACAAACAAAGCTGCTGAGGTGGTCTCCCCCGTCCTCGCTCTCCTGGGGAAAGAAACCAAGCCCCATTGATGCACAATCCAGGAAGAAAACCTGTACAGCTCTGCAACATCACACCAATGTGGCAAGATATCTGATCTTATTTCACAACAACTGCTGAAGTAAAAAAAAAAAACCACCCGTGTGCAGTAAACTTTACGATATCCTTGCTTCACCTACATCAAATTGAAGCAATATATTTCCCAGCTACCAGTCGTTTAACAATCCGCTGTGACTCACATGGAGTGACATGATGCGGTGTGCAGTCACAGATGTGACTCATGGATGTTGGGCATGTGTCAGGCTAGAGTCTGCTCACTGCAGCTGGAATCCAGTCTTCAAAAAAAAGATTCACGTTTGATGAGGTCACCGGCCTGCTCACCTCTTTGACTCCCGCTCCTTGAAGGCGGCACTGCGTCCTCTTGGTGGTCATGTGGTCGTCAGCAGAGGTGTTGGAGGACGAGTCTTCTCCGTGGTTGTCGAGGTCGCTATCGCTGTCTTCTATGGAGGCAAACACAGCCCTATCAATACAGACAGACAACAAACACAGAGCAGGGCTTACTCTCACTAACACCCCTCAGTCCCAGGATGTTCCGACAGCATCCGTCCAGTCCTGCCCTGTCCCGCCTCTGCATCCTGTACCTGTGATGCTATCCTGCCCCTGGACCTCGCGGGAGTTGTTGCTGCAGCATTCACTGTCTTCGGTGAATTCGTCCCTGCCGTCCATGTTAATAGTGTGTTGAAGTCCTGGGATGCCTGAAGTGTGGAATGGCCCTGGAGATGGAGACACAGTAGCAGGCGTTAGATCAATGTTTCCATTTTTTTTTTGAGAGAAGAGAAAAAGTGAGGAGTGCAGTTTGAAGATTCCATGTGTCATTTCCACTTTACACAAAACCAACCAAAGGCCATCAGCGTTTGTTTGAACAAACTCCTCTGTTTTAAAGTGGATGGTGGCTGTAAACATGACAGTAATAACAATGAATAGTTTTTGTGTTTGCAGATGCATGAAAAGGTGTGTAATAAAACATGAACTCATAGACAGGCTTATCTCTGAAGTCTCACAGTATGGATACAGTGCAATGTTATTGTATGGAAACAAACTGCAATTTCCTGAATGCAGTGAAGCCTACATGCAAAACACAGTATAGCCTATACTGACCTACACCATGACGACTGGGCACCATGGTGACAGTGTGTCTTGATTGTTGCTGAGTTGACTGATTCTATTTAAATGAAACTAGTTTGCTATCATGTCAGTAAATGACGTGAACATTGATAAATTATGGATCAACAGTAGCCACGTTTTACCTACACATTGTATCCGTGCTTCATCTCCATGGCAACATAGAAACAGCATCCAGTGCCGGTGCATACCACAAGACCATATGAATTTTTTAACATCAGCGCTTTCACCTATATAGCTGAGGGCTCTTGTTTTGACCACTGTGTTCTGTTCAGGAGCAGTAGAAGTCTCTGGGCTCCGAACATTTTGCGATGTAAAGTAAACCTCTATATAAACAAAAAGGACAGTTAGGGCGCTTTCCCGTGAACTGATGTGATGCGGCGACATATGGAATGCAAAGACGTCCTCACCGACATACGTGCACACACGCTCACTTCATTTGCATCCCAACCCCCATTTTTTCACACACATATACACTCGCAGAAACATGTCCCATGGGGGGGAGGGGGGGGGTGTGTGCCTGCACTATTCTGCTCTTGCTAACTGCCTTGCTACTCCGTGTGTGTGTTTTTTTCCCTCAATCTTTCTCTCGCAACACCACCCACACAGCGAACAGCCTGGCTCGCCCTCTGTCCTCCCCTTCTTGTATGGCGCTTGTAATGCCTGCGTATCTATACCATCAGCTCTCAGGAGGAGGAGGAGGAGGAGGAGGCTGCATACCATGACATCCCATATGTGACTCATTCACCTCTTTTGTGATGCCATGCTTTGTTTCGGCCGCAGCGATGGATGAAATACCGTCACTTTACCTGCTGTCGCACGTAAACGAGTATTTAACAGTTGTAAGAACGCCCTACTTCGAGATGGCTAAAATGAAGCGTATGTGAAAACAGATCATTGGTTCGTCAGATATAGGGAGTAGGTGGCTAGAGCTGTGAGCTTGATGCCAAGAGGGCAGAGAGATCGCTGGTTCAAACCCTGTGCAGCACCACTGTGGGCCCTTGAGCAAGAATCCCTAATCCCCAATTACCGTACTCCCCTGGGGCCTTACACTTTCTTCCTTTCTTCTATCAGGGACAGGAGAGAGAACCTGACTTCTCTCTCTCTCTGTGTGTGTGTGTGTGTGTGTGTGTGTGTGTGTGTGTGCGTGTGTTTGTGTGTGTGTGTGTGAGGCCTGAGGAACCCAGAGGTACCACTCTGAGATCTGTGCTGCTTTGGTGAGAAGTTGTTGTGTGAACACAGTGTAAGGGCACTCCCTCCCACACAAACACCAGCATTCATTAGCACTAGCTGAGCGGGTTTTCATAGTATTGAGTTTTCATAGTATTGAACTATGAAAACTATCAAAACTATCAAAACTATAGTACAACGAGCAGCCGTCACGGCACATAGCCAAAGATTGATGTGTGAGAGATACCCATCCCCCCGCTGCCCAGGATCTGTCTGTACATCTGTCTCTCCTCGCACCCCCCCCCCACCCTCCAACACACACGCACACACACACACACTCCTCCCCTCTCCCTCAGCCTCTGCCACTGTGATGTTATCTCTGAGTCTGTGTGTCTGTAGGCAGGAGGTGACGCAGTGTCTGACTGAATCCAGACAAAGAGACAAACTCATCAGCCAACAGACACATAGAACAGGGAGAGGGGAGGGGGAGGAGGAGTGGGGGGTGGGGTGATGGTGATGGTTGTGGTGGTGGTGGTGGTGGTGGGGGGCAAAACAAAACAGACAAAAGACAGAATGCCAAAACTCTACTCAAACACCAAGCAATGGGGGTGCTGATGAATTCAAAGCCCCTGGCTTCTCCTTTTCAGCCACCGCCCCCCCCCACAACACACACACACACACATACACACAAAACACAGTCTGAATCTGCAGGGAGTGCTGGGGCCCCTGTCGGACACACACACACACACACACACACAGATGTAGTATGGTGGTCCAGATATGATCAGTCCTAACTTTGACTAACTACTGACCTGATATTACAGTAATGAGGATGAAGTGATCAACCACCTTTCATGAGGAAACCGCAACTTCACTTCTCCTTTGTGAGCACAAGAGAAAAAAGAGTTTGCATTAACTTTGATTAGATCACTTCTGACTTTTGATTTGGCCACAAGACGACACTGTCGCCATTCAACCAAACTGCAACCACGTATAGTGAGAAAACACTGAGGTGCTGGAGCGTGACAGTTTCTGTCCAGGCGGTTATGGTCTCAGTGCCATCTGTCTGTCTGTCTGTCTGTCTGTCTGTCTGTCTGTCTGTCTGTGTCTATGTGGAAAGACACGTCTCGTTTTTCAGGATGGATACTTAAACTAATTATTTGGAAAACACAGTGTGATATCTACCTACATTTTCAAACAAACATTTATACACTCCAATGATATATACATTTACATTTCTCACATCAAACTCCTCCAAGAGGGAAAACAAATGGCAAGGCGGACAGGACTGTTGTATTATTGTCTGGAATTCCCTGTGTGTGTGTGTGTGTGTGTGTGTGTGTGTGTGTGTGTGTGTGTGTGTGTGTGTGTGTCTCAGAGAGAGCCCGCCTGCCTGTCACCCGTCAGACTGTCTCCCCGCCTGTCTGGCTTGTCAGTTTGTCTGTCTGGTCTGACCCTCTCTGTGAGGGGGGGTCGGGGGGGTGGGGGGTGGGTGAAATTTATACCTCACAAGATTAGACGGGTAAAACAATCAAGGCAAAACAGTAGAAAGTCAATGTAGAAAACACACTGTCTGAACACACCAACATGTGCGAGCGTTCCGTTTGACTCGCTCCCACTCTGGACCCAAGTGTCACAGAGCAGCACATGAGCTCATTAGCGTGCAGGGATTACTGCAGTTACAAGTGTGAGGTATATTTCAACCGCAGTTTAAACAAACTATGTTTAGAAAGGAGGACGGCAGCAGACATAACTTGGACAGATTACAGAAGGAAATCCCCATCTGTGGACTGGGACGCGTTTAGGAGGTCAACATGCTGGGAGCAGAGGGTCAGGAGAAAGAGTAAGGGGGTGGAGGGTGGGGGGGTGAGAGACACAAATTGTGCATCTCACCACAACATACAGGGGTTTCTCCATGATTCCTTTGACCCGCTTGAATAGGATTTAATTTGTAGCAATATAGATATGCACAATGATGCTGAAACAACCGATAATGGATATTTTCATTCATGATAAATCTGCTGATAACAGATTTACCATTGAGCCAATAAATAGTCACAATCGTCGTATGTGACACGTACAAACAGATTATTATAGCTGATCCACAGGCAAGTCCTTAAAAGACTAGGAACACACACTGTAGAGAAATGCTACACCTGAGCATCACACTGCTATTGTATAACACAGGTGTAAACATATATAAATGGAGTTTGTGTAGTTTAACAACACACGCAATAGCATGCCTCATATTTTGAATATGAGGCACATTGATTGGTTCTGCTGACCGTGTTTTCTCTATTGCGTTTTCCTTACACGTGTACTGACACTGACTGTCAGAGCAAACTGAAGTGACGCCAGGCAGAACCGGAGAAACGCCTGTCACCTCTGATCATGGATTAACGTCCTGCTAGTTATGATGTTATGATGTGACCCCAAGCCTGCTTCTTTTTATTTATTTGTATTCATTTTATTATCATATATTTTTGTGTTGACAATCGAATCCATTTGCATTGACATTATATATTTAACATACAAACCTTACTACGTTTGTCAAAGCACCAGGCTGCTTTTTAGTTCATAAGTTATCCTTGTCTTAGATGCATATTAGCATTTTAATTTTTCACTACATTAGTTATCATATAGGTTAACGGGTTTATATACATAGAATGTATAGAATGTATTCTATGTATATAAACACATGTGCATCAAGCCAACCCAAACCTTCAGAAACAACTTTGATATTTTAAATGTCAGCTGCTACAATAATGTAAACCAGCTGAGTGTGTGATGCTATGTCACTGGGAAAATGACTATGGTTTAAAAACAGTACGAAAAGCATCTAAAATAGTGTGTGCAAACAACAATTCAACACAACCCTGTGACACAACCAGAGAACAGACGGCTCATGGACGTGAAACAGGAATATTAGACAGTACCTGGGATACCTACAGTTAACTTTGAATGGATTGGTCTGTTTCCGCCTGGACATATTATTCCCCACTCATGGAAAACACAGAAGCTGGAATCTCCTCCTCAGCCCGGATGCTCAGTCCAGGTGTATTCCGCACAGACCGGACAAACGATGATCCGAACACAAATAAATACAAATAAAATACAACCGGACTGGGTCGTCTGCTCGGCGATTGAAATTAAAGGAAAAAAACAAACAAACAACGTGTCCGTGAAAGCGTCACATTCTCGCGCCGTTCTGAAAGCCCCGTCCCCAGTCGTTCATGGGGGGTTTAAATGCCACACAGACGCCGAGCGGCTCCGAGGAGCTCCGGGCAGATCCGAGCCGCTGGCAGCCGCGCGCTCACTGCAGCGACGCGCGAGCTCAGCTGATCTCTAACGTAAAGCGGGCGAAGCCCCACCGAACAGCATTATGGGATACACTGGAATGTTCAGCATACACTCCGCTGCGTTCATGTCGTGTGGGAAATAAGACGACAATGTAAATAGTAATAAAATGAAAGTGTTAAGATTAGTTTATTATATCAAATATCGATGCTAAGCAAAGGACATTCATAAAATGTATTTGTGAATATTAATATTTGCATATATTATATTTCTCAAGTTGCATATATATTGAAAACAGCACAATTACAACTTGCACTACTGTATGTTCCAACGTGTTGGATTAGTGACTGTCGCGTGTAAGGTTATGTCAAATAGACATTAGTAAGCTGTATCCTGTCACTGCTTCAAAATACATGTTGCTGAAGTGATAATTCAGTTTTAAATTAGTTTTTCGTATGCAAAGTCCAGCCCATGTCCATGTTTACATTATTTTCGTGGTTAAACAGATCCTGAAACTCAAACATACTCTTGACCTTTCAGTCCCCGAGTGGAACAGAATGAGTTACCTGGCTGAGCTATTATTATTATTATTATTATTATTATTATTATCATATCAGAGCACATAACTAGCTACATATCTGCAAATCAGGCCTTTTCTAGTTCATGATTTTATAAGGGCAACGGTGACCGGGCTTCAACTCATCAGAACCTTTTTAAACCTCAGTCTCCAGTACATACAGAGTATATCCCACCTACAGCATCACTATTACTTGAACAGCACAGCATCAACACAAGGGGGCGCTACAAACCACTAGACCAGCGAGTATCATAACATTACATGTCGTCGTCATCACTGACTGCCACGAGTAAACGGACCGCAGCACGACATTTACAGGGTAAAAATGTACTCCTCCGCGAGGTTGTCAGAAAAATATCGCTTCTCAACAACAATCTCGCCGCGTCATGAAACGACCGACGTTTGCATGACAACAACCAGATGTCCAAAAAAAAATCAACGCGCAAAACGCGAAAGCCACATTCATGACAATCATTTAAGGATCAAAAACCCAGTGACATCTGTAAGATACCATTAACGTTAGCACGTTGGCTAACGTTACCAAGTCTGACGTTAGCCCTTTATTGCCAACGCGAGAGCGATGGGAAGAAGAAGACGCTCACTAGCTAAGGCAGCAGCCAGCAAATGACAAACCGGATCAGGCGCACAGTCACGTATGTAGATCTGCCATGATCGTGAATACACAAATCAGTAATTACCCATGGTGTCCAGCGAACACTGGCATATCAGGCTGGGGTCCCGGGGAAGGGTGCTGTGGTACGAGCTTACGGGCAGTGTACGTTGGTGAAGAGGTTGAGCTCGGTGCGACAACCAGTCCGCGCTTCTTTCACTAACCTCTGGGATATGTCAGTGTAACCCTCCGCCTGCGGTAGATGTGCTGAGGCTGGAGTAGCCACCATTTTGCATGTCGAGTGTGTTCCTCCCTCCATTGCTAATAGAGACGAATCCAGTTATTTTCTGGCATCACTACGGCTAGTAAGTATGTTCCAGGGATAATGTGTCGGCGGGAATGTGTGGAAATGTGTGTCCTTGCGAGTATTTGCCAGTGGTTTTCATGTATCTACGTTGACAACTCTCACTGTGGCGCTGCATAGGAAGTCGCAGCCCTTAGTGCACCGGGGTTGTGGCTGTCAGCGGCTATGGGTGCTAGCTTAGTTAGCATACCCATTAGCCGTAGCTTGGCTAACTACCTGCTGTGCTAAGGATGTAAAGCTCCACAGCCGTTTTTAAGTGTCTTGGCCCCTTGAGCCAGAATCATCGTGACAACCTGTTATGCCGAATTAGGCTTTTAGATCTTTCTAGAAAGCTCACAGAAGTGCCATCTTACTGCTATGATTAGATAGTACTCGAGTCAAGTTATACAGAAATAAACGAGTGGTCACTTTGCTAGCCAACGCCAGGGGGGACTCGCTAGCTTGACGATCCAAATGCTTCAAGAAGGCCTTAACTGCATCATGCCCTGATCAGTCGGCGACCGGAATTAGTCTGTATCGGCCTCCACAGCTTTGGACAGGACTATCGGACTGTCCGGTGCTGTCGATGTGAACGAAATGTCAGCCAAGGTTTAGCTACTGCTGTAATGTCATTTCAGTATGTCGCCCTTTCACTGAAAGTACAGGTGTCTACCTATGTTAGCTCGTTGTTAGCTGACTTTTGCAAGGTGCATTGTGTATTAGCTAAGTAACATCAAGCATCTGGTGCTAGGCTCTACGCCTCGAAATGAAATCGGACTTCCAACATTTGACGAATGGTAAAAAAGAAAGTTAGCTGTCAACCTTGTATGTGGAATTCATTGAGGATAAGTAGCTATGTGTTCTGAGGAACTCGCTCTCATTTGCGCGAGTTTTCTAAGTTACCGTTTCATAATTTTAAGTAAGAGTGACGCTTTATTATATTAAAGCGTTTATTCCACCGCACCCGTTTTAATAGAACATTTGAGAGGTTAACGCTAAGGAAGTGATGTGTAAGTAGGAAGTGACCAAATGAGTGTGACGTAGAGTATGGGTGACACCTGTACATGTGTCTGTTCTTTTATATTCCAGAAATGCTTTTCCTATACCATCGACTTCCTGAGTCCCAGTCACCTTTCAGATATGCTGGAATCAACAGAAGCTAAAGTTCTCCTTCCAAATTTAACAATTTAGGGTTGTAGTACGAATACTTTTATTGCTGACACTAGACAGGTATGACCTTAATTAAATCTAGCTAACCTTTTGCTGTGCCAACAGTAGTCCTGTATCCAACTTTGTGACCTAAGTGTGCCTCAAATAGAGCTTTAGTAGGAGTTTGTATCACCACTTGCTGCAGTTTTTTTACTTTGTTTCCTAGGTCTGCACACTTTTTGACTACACATTTTTCACTTTGTTAGTAGCTAGTTGCCGAATACAATGAGCATTAACTCTGTCTTGGTAACATGGGACATTCAGCTTGTCATTTCAGTAAATAACCAATAATAGCGGTGAAGGAAAATAGAGTAGAGTTGGGTTCTCTGCAAGTTTTGCCTGCTGGCTATTTTACCACTTACCAAACCCAAAGGGATAATTATTTGTACAGGTTAACTAAACTTTCATCTTGGGAGAAAAAAAGATAATACCTAGGGCTTAGATCATAATCTTTGTTTGTACATAGCCAGTTTTTTTGTCGTCATCCATGATGCTGCTATCAGTTCTTGATTGAAGACCTGTTGAGCAACTAAAGGATTGACAAATAGTTGGTCTTTAGCTCAGTAATGTCTCTCTACTGCTTGTGGTGACCACCATCTTCATCAAGTAACCTCAAGTAAATTTATTAATGTTATCAACATTGAAATGTGTTGAGGACCCCCAAGAAAAACACAGGTCAAAAAGTTTTGACCACCTAATACAATTCATATCCTCTGCATTGTGAACTTTTAGTTTATTTATCCCAGAATTCATCCCTTCAACAATTTGTGGAAATCTGGTCTGTGACCTTGGTCAGAACAAATGTTTGACTTTCATTATCTGGTAATCTGTGTGGTGCGCTGATCGGTCTTAAAACTGTTAAACACGGAAATGTATAAATATGGTTTTGGTTATATCAGTACTTTGACAGCTTATTGTGTTTCCAGTTAATGTTAGTCTCATCCTGAAGGCTAACTTTTCGCAAGTATGCTACTTGTTTACATTCGCTTTCCCTTCTAATCATGTGTATTGTAGGAGAGATGGTGCATTCCTCCCTATGTTGGGTAGGATTTTAAAACTTCATTTGTCTTACCCTGCCTCAAGTTGCAGAGTATTTTAATATGTAGGAAGGAAGCAGATTATAAATGTAAAACATGAAAGACTGTCACAGTACCTGTTTGATGTATTTGTTTTTGCATGTTCGCTCTGTACTGTTAATGTGTTTAACATTATTTGTAAAATTAATGAAATAGTGAAAACCAGATTAGTCTGCATTTATTGTATTTTATTTATAAGATCCGAGTCCATACTATAGTTGTGCACAAGAAAAGTGCAGGCTACAACAGCCAGCCAAATTAAGTAGGGAAAATGATTCTCCCCAGTGGTAGCTTGGTAGATATTTGTCATCATGCAGTTGTCAGATGATCTTGTCAACTGTGCAGTTCTTTCCTACTGAAGAATGTAGCACCCCTGTTCACAGATTTCCTCACTACTGAGTCTTCACTGCATTCATTAAACAAATGTAAAAAAAAAATTAATGGTGCTATCTCTTGACACTTTAAGTATCATATCTCAGGCTCAGCAGGCTGATGCTCCCAGTGGTAAATGGGAGGCGTGGCATGCTTTTTGCTTGTTGCTAGTTGTCAGGCTGTGAAAGCTTCTCTATGCTGGTTCTCCCTCTCTCATGAGAGCAAAAGCTTGTTATGATGTTATTTCAGAATACAAACAAAGAACCGCTACATAGGAAAAGATCTTATCATAATCATTCAAAAAGCACCTGTCTTTGCTCATTGTAATTTGGTATTATGGCTTTGGTGGAAACGATTTTATTTGACATGATTATTATGTTATGTTAGACTATAGTTACGGTGTTGCCACTTTGTAGAATATAAGGGTCTTGGAGGGTAATCGCTGGGAAAATGACATACCTACAAAACCGTTGTTTTTGCATGTTGTTATACACATTTGATGAGATCCACATTTTGTTTTGTCATGGAGTACTCCTACTTTTCTTAGTTACTTCTTTTAATTATTTTTTATTTTTCAACTATTTGGCACAGACCTGCATAATTTTATAAGTCAGATATCCTTAAGAAAACACAGTCCTTTTGTGTCACACATCCTATAAACTGTTGTGACTCATGCATTTGGTCCCCACTTTCAACTGAAATGTGGATATGAAGAAGAATAGTTGCCCTTTTGTCAGCCCAAGTAAAGCTGACCTTGGTTATTGAACACCAAACAGCAGGCTCCGGTAGCCCTGTACGGATATGTCTGTCCTCTTATATGTGCAATAACCTTTCTGTTTAATATTTTAAGATAAATATTCTTTATCCAAAAGTAGTAATCAAATATTGACTTTTACTGATAGTGAAAATCTTGTATTTTGAGTGTAGATAACAACAGGGCCACTAAAAAGAACATGGAGCTACTATTAAATAAGCTCTCAGCAGAGACTGGATTTTTACTTTCTTTAATCTGTGCACATTTGATTAGAAGCACAGCAAGAGATAGGGGGCACTGAGTCATGGAGCCCAACACTAGTTTCATTCAGCTCAGGTAATTTAAATGGTGTTACGAAAGACAGTAGATCTCTGGCTTTATTAAAGTGTGGCGTTGTCGGAGTGCCCAGTTCACGGTGTGCATTGTTCCTTTGATTACGGCAAATTCTTAGGCTCTCTACAAACCAGCACTTCATTCAACAAAGGATGTCATTCGCATAATATCCGGAATCGATTTTCCTCCACTCGACTGGGACAGCTTCAAATCTTTTCATCTGATCTTGTCAGTGATAGTTAAATGCACAACTCCACAGTGTTAAAGAAAGAGGAACGAGATGCATCGGAGCATGTAGATTTAAAGTAGATAGATTGTGCTTGACAGTCAACATTACTGTCAGGAGTGTGTACCATTTGCAGTATTACGCTTAGAAAACTTGCATAATTCTTAAAAATTGTTGTGTATCAGCTGTGCCATTCACAAGTTCACACATACAATGTTAAGGCCCCTGCTTTGTCCAAATGCATTGTATTTCTCTCTGCCAGACATCCACTTTAGCGAGGGGTCCTTAAATGGAGAAAAATAATTTGCTTGACAAGTAACCACTACTGTTTCTGTTGCAGGAGCAGCTTAATTATCAATTTCGTGTTACAAGATAAAAGGCTTCCAATAGAAGGGAGACAAAATGTTCCAACTATTTGATGTGTTAAACGTTACACCTTTTCTTTTTCTTCATGTTTTCCAGAGAATGCCAGCTCCGATCAGACTTCGGGAGCTGATCCGGACTATCCGGACAGCACGAACACAGGCAGAGGAGCGTGAGATGATCCAGAAAGAGTGTGCTGCTATCCGCTCGTCCTTTAGAGAGGAAGACAATACATACCGTTGCAGAAATGTGGCAAAGCTACTTTATATGCACATGTTGGGCTACCCAGCACACTTTGGGCAGGTGTGTTTGGTGATGATGGGAAGGAAAATGTAACCAAGCTCATATCCTGAATTGCGTTGTGACGTGATCATTTGTGTTCCAGCTGGAGTGCCTGAAACTGATTGCGTCCCAGAAGTTCACTGACAAACGGATAGGTTATTTGGGAGCTATGCTGCTGTTGGATGAGAGGCAGGACGTCCACCTACTAATGACAAACTGCATTAAGAAGTAAGACAGGATCCCGGCTTTATTTATTCATAGTCATCTTTTACAGCTTGTTGCTTGTTTCAAATTGACAGGCACAATAATTTGTTATGATGAAAGATGGAATACATGACCTGTCTCCCAAGTATCAGTTGATGGCTATTTGGGCACCACCCCAAAATTTGCCCGCTGTTGAAACATTACGATTTTTGATTGCTTTGTACAAAGCTTTGTGCTCTTTTTGCGCACATAGGCCTTAATCCCTGCGTTGTTCCTTGTCCACGTATTGTAATTTTTTTATGCAACATATCCAATTGTTTTGTTTCACAACAGTGACCTAAATCACAGCACACAGTATGTACAAGGCCTGGCCTTGTGCACTTTGGGCTGCATGGGTTCATCTGAAATGTGCCGTGACCTGGCAGGGGAGGTAGAAAAGCTGCTTAAAACATCAAACTCCTATTTGAGGAAAAAAGTAAGCCTCACTGTTGTCATGTTTAAATTATAATTATTTTTATACGATGGCTCTATTGTAAATGTTAAAAGAAGGCATGTGTGTAGTGGCACTTAACTATTGTGAGTAAAGTGCAGTGGTGCAGGTTGGAACTTTTCTTAATTGATTTTACTTTGTGTAAATATTTGACAGGCAGCATTGTGTGCGGTTCACGTCATCAGGAAGGTTCCAGAACTTATGGAAATGTTCCTTCCAGCCACAAAAAACCTGCTGAGCGAGAAGAATCATGGTAAATATAAACGGTTTGTCAGGATCTCCTGGATGACTCCCAGGAAATGGTTTTGTTCTACACCAGTGCAGGTTTCATCTTATTTCCTGCCACTCACCCTTTTTTGCTCATAACAGCTAGACAGCTTGTGTCCTTTTTGCGTTGTCCTTTGCAGAGGAGAATGGAATTAATGAGTCTGTCGTTACCGTGGAGCTTGTGTGCCATGGATATAGGCAGCAATTCAATTTCTTTCCTTTTTTTAAAATACTGTAACTGCCAAAATAACCTGATCATCTTCTTTTATGTTTTGTTGTAATGGAGAACTTTCTTCAAAATAGACCATTTGAAAATACATGTATATGGTTGCTGTTTCTGTAGCTCTCGTTTGACCTTCCTTTGCATGTTATTGAATAATGTATATATGAAAAATGAGTTGACGGATACCTGAAATACTCAATGATAAAATTAAGTTTTCTCCTGTAAAACTTACGTACACCTACTATTATTATAAATGTAAAGTCAGAAAGCCATTTTACAAAACCTGTATGATATATTTATAACTATATTGTCTGACTTATATAGAATTCATCCACAACTGTTTTACTGCTGTATCTCTCCCACGGATGAGTTTGCAACCTTGTAACATTCAGATAAGGTCACCAGGAGATGATTAGCCTTTACAGATTTATGACGCTGTCATCTGATGTTCTCTGCGGTTAATCATATGCATGCTAGTACATCATATTTTTTGACATCTGCTTGGGCTTCTGTATGATTTGTCAGCAAAGTTACTGGTATAAGGAAAGTACCAGAGCAAAGTCTCTATTTTGGTGCACGTCTTGCAGTGTATGCAAAACATTTATCAACAACAGGACAGACAAGAAAGGTTAAATATTTACATCATTATGTGTGGTCATTGTGCCATTACTGTGGCAATGACATGGCTCTTCTATAATTTCTTAAACCCCAGCATCTAGGCATTTCATATCCAACATTTGATGTATCATAGAACACAGGTGAAACTGATGACATCAAGGATGGCTCTGTTGAGTCCGAGTAAGACATGACTGTGTTACTATGAGCCAGCATGCAAAATATCAGGTCAGCAGTAATAATAAGCCTTTAAGCCGGGTCCTGCAATGGCAACCACCAACATTTTTTAACGGGTCTAATTTTCCTGATGATAAATTGGTATGATGCCAACATAGTCATCCAAAACAAATAAACTTTACTTTGTATATTCTTCCAGGTGTTCTCCATACATCGGTTGTTCTCCTCACTGAAATGTGTGAAAGAAGTCCTGACATGCTGGCCCACTTCAGAAAGGTACAAATGGATCTTCTTCTCTAAAAGGCCTTAAAAGATTTATTTATGCATTTGTCTCAAGCTCATGTCACATTTCATTATTCCTTGGCACATACATTTCTTTTTGATGCAACTAAACTAGTCAAACATGTTTGGATTATGCTACAGGCTTCCTCTACATTCAAAAATTCAGTAGTTCTCAATCTTTTATGTCCTACCGCTGTCTTTTCTGCTTGTATTACAACTGCTGCTGTACCTCTCCTCCTTCAGGTGTAACAAAACTGTGCCAGAGGCACCACTCCTCATGTTCATGATCTAAACATTATTTTGAGGTCTCTGAAAGTGAATGATTTCCAGTTTCCCCTCCCTAACATCTACCTCATATTTTTTCTGTCATTTGTCTTTGTTACAATTCCTGCATTGTGTTAGAATGAGAAGGTAAGAGTACATTCTGATCTCATAGCTGGTGCATGCTGTAAATAGTAATCACTCCTCACAGTCACCACCAAATGTAACCAAATTTGTGTTGATTTATGTCATCTTGTGTTTAATTATAAGTTTGATTTCTTTAACTTGCACAGTGATCATTACTTTGTCAGTGGTTTTGACTAGTATAAATGAGTTTTTGGTCCATTTGTCAGATACATTTTCAACTGTTTGAGTCTCATTATTTGCCTAATATGCAACTCATTTGGTCACTGTCTATTTAAAAGATGGATGGGTGTGGGTGTGCTTTCACAATTGCCACAGGTGTTGTCACCAAAACAGATGATTTTCACTATATCTGTGTCATTGTAAGGGAGTAGCTTGTGTTATGTCAGTAACTATTTTAGGTATTTGTAAATGTGGAGAGGTTCTCAAGGTTTTTAGTTGTCTGTTAAATGGAAGTATGAATGGAAATATGGGCAGGTTAACGCAAAGAGGTTTGGATTTCCTTTGTTTGTTTTAAGACTCTGGCATTTCAGGATGCTTGTCTGTCCACATCCACAGCAGAGTAGAATATTTTCATCACAGCACATCCTGTAATGTGATCTGAACTGGAACAAGTTCTGTCTGGTGTAGCCAAAAGAATGGATGTTGGCAGAAACAAAACACCAAGAGAAAAAAATGGCCTTTTTAAAAATCCAAACCTGTTGTGTGAGTGAATAAATCAGCCACACTTACACGTAGGATTTTTTTTTAAAGATCTAGGAAAGACGTTTCTATGCTACCTGCCCGTGTTATTTAATTTGAAACCATCGAGAGGTTCCTGTCCTAATAATGACATTTTTTGGACACTTAACCAAATTCCAGTCTTAAAAACATATCTCTGTATCTGTCAATTTATGTTGCCATGATCAGAAATAATAGTGTTGATGAAGATTTTACTTTTTCTTAAAGCCTCAAATCTTTTAACTGTACTCATATAATTCACTCAATTACAGAGCCTTTAGTCATGACACTGACTTAATTAGCTTTCAGAAACAAATCATCAGTTTTACAGATTAATGAATAACAATGTCATGCCAATGTTGTTGAGAGAGATTCTAATACAGACAAATATTGTGACACCACTTCTTTTGTCTTCTGTTCTTGATCTTTTTGTAGCTGGTTCCTCAGTTGGTGAGAATCCTGAAGAATCTAATTATGTCTGGGTACTCTCCTGAGCATGATGTGTCGGGCATAAGCGACCCTTTCCTGCAGGTAAATCTCCCTCTTTCTTGATGCGTGTCTTCTTTGATTAAAGTTTAGATTTATTTTGTGGCACACCTACTCTTGGACCACAGTCACAGCAGACTGGGGCAAAGGAAACCTGAATTTATCTGTGGGGCCCAAAGTCTATCACAGATCTAGTCTGTATTTCTAAACCGACAGGACTGATCTGTTTCCTTTTTTGCTTAGGTGCGGATATTGAGACTACTGAGAATTTTAGGCAGGAGTGACGACGACTCCAGTGAAGCAATGAATGACATTCTTGCACAGGTTAGATTTGGACAAAAGCCACATTTTAAAGTGTAGTAAAAGCAATGTTAAGTATGTAGTATAAATATTGTTCTGACAAATTCATTGCCGATATAATTGCAGGTTGCAACAAACACAGAGACAAGTAAAAATGTAGGCAATGCAATCCTGTATGAGACTGTATTGACAATAATGGACATCAAGTCTGAAAGTGGATTGAGGGTGAGTTGATCTATTTTAAAAGAATATATGAGGATGCATAGGTATGAGTATTTAAAAATATTTTTCCTAACCCAAATATTTTTTCTCTTAAAGGTCTTGGCCATTAACATACTAGGTCGCTTCCTTCTTAACAATGACAAAAATATAAGGTAATTAATATCAGATGCAGGGCTTAACCTTATTGGGATTAATTCATCAAAAATGTTATGAATTCCTGTTTGATTTTCTTTTTATAAACTCATTATTTCAGATATGTGGCATTGACATCCCTACTAAAGACGGTACAGACAGACCACAATGCAGTGCAGAGGCATCGTAGCACCATAGTGGATTGTTTAAAGGACCTTGACGTGTCCATCAAAAGGTGATTCACTCTGCTTACAATGTGCAGCTTAGTTCAGTTTAAATCTTTAATTATTCAGCCTTTTCTCACTGACCTTGGTCTATTTTCCAATTTTATGTAGACGTGCAATGGAATTGAGCTTTGCCCTGGTGAATGGCAACAACATTCGAGGCATGATGAAAGAGCTGCTCTACTTCTTGGACTCATGTGACCCCGAATTCAAAGCAGACTGTGCATCAGGAGTCTTTCTAGCTGCAGAGAAGTATGGCACTGACATACAGCCTTTAATATACATTTTAGTTGTACACGCGCTTTATAACAATTTAATAGCATGTTTTGTGTGACCTTGTCACATGCATTGTTAAAGAATTTTTTTAGCTTTTCATTTTCTTTCTTAGAACTTTGAGCACAGTTTGCTTCAACCTGCTAGAAGTTTGTGCGTCTGCATAAGTGAAAGAGTCAGCAAACATTTAAGTTTTATAGTTTAAAACATACCCTGACATGCATTATGCTAAAAGTTTGTTTGTGGGACATCAGTGGACAGGAAACCACTTATATCAACATGCTGTATGATGATAAAATGAGTGATCCATCGTCTAAAAGACTGTGTTGACACCATTTATTCTCTGACAGCATTTGTCTCTAGGTTTTACTTTAAATTAACATTGTTCAATCAGTTTTTGAGACAAATATTTTTTTTGTTGTTACAGGTATGCCCCTTCGAAAAGATGGCACATAGACACCATCATGAGAGTCCTGACGACAGTATGTAAATCCACTAGACTACTACACAAAACAGCCACTCAAAAATTTCATGCAAATCTACAAACAAATATTAAAGACTCATTTTCATTTCTCATTGGCATCTCTGACCTTCTTCACAGGCAGGGAGCTATGTGCGAGACGATTCTGTTCCCAACCTCATCCAGCTAATCACCAACAGTGTGGAGATGCATGCCTACACAGTACAGAGACTCTACAAAGCACTGCTGGATGACATTTCACAGGTCATTTCACAGTTTTGATTCAGGATCTCGAGGATTGATGCATACAAACACATATTTTGATATCTAATACAGTTTTGGTATTTCCACCTATCTTAGTGCATCACTTTTGAACTGTGTTTCTCTGTTTTCTACAGCAACCTTTAGTGCAGGTTGCATCCTGGTGCATAGGAGAGTATGGCGACCTCCTAGTATCTGGA
Source organism: Trinectes maculatus (assembly GCA_016785345.1). Taxonomy (NCBI): domain Eukaryota; kingdom Metazoa; phylum Chordata; class Actinopteri; order Pleuronectiformes; family Achiridae; genus Trinectes; species Trinectes maculatus. The sequence continues at coordinate 157,356 of JAFBJQ010000444.1, forward strand.
CAGTGTGAGGAGGAGGAACCAATCCAGGTACACTTAGAGGGCTCCTAGCCAAACAGCCCCAGCACACATTGAAAATAACTTAGAGAAACAGTTGGTCATCAGATGTTTTTATTTTTCTTCTCATCTGCAGGTGACTGAAGATGAAGTTCTGGATGTGCTAGAAGGACTCCTGGTGTCTAACCTGTCCGCACCTGTGACCCGGGGTTATGCCCTCACTGCCATCATGAAGCTGTCGACTCGCTTCAGCAGTGTTAAGTGAGTCATGGCCGTACAGGCGTTCCCTCTCCTTTGAAGTTGTGCAAACATTTGAATTACCATGGTGATAAGGTGTATGAATCATAACCAAAGCTCAAGTTTGTCTTTTGATTACTTGTAACATTTAGCCGAATCAAGAAGGTGGTTTCAATATATGGCAGTAGCATCGATGTGGAGCTTCAGCAGAGAGCTGTGGAGTATAATGCGCTTTTCAAGAAATACGATCACATGAGGTAAACTGCATTACTTTCTATAGAAATTACTATCACAACACCACACTATGCCAATGGACAAATTTGGGGGGAAATCCTCACATGGTTTAGTTTTTTTTTTTGTCCACATTTTGTCTCCCTCCTTAATCCTGGCCTGTCTCTGGACTATAGGCCAGCTCTCCTCGAGCGAATGCCCATTATGGAGAAAACGGCTACAAATGGCCCCACCGACATTGTACAGACAAATGGGGAGACAGAGCCCTCTGCTGTGGAGCCAAAACACCCACCACCTATCACCCAGCCAACCAGTCAGGTAAGGGATGTTTGAAATCATTTAGTATAAAGCAATTAGCAAAATAGAGTTCTTTTTAGCATCTAGTATCATGAATCATTATTGTGGTCATAACTATAAATATTTTTCATGTTTATATGGTGCCCTTGTCCCCTAGGCTAATGATTTATTAGACTTACTGGGTGGTAATGATGTGGTACCAGTGATCCAGACCACGATGCCCACTAAACCTGCCTCAGCTGGAGGAGAGCTGCTTGATCTGCTGGGTGACCTCTCGCTAAGTGGTAGGATGACCTGTTTAAAGCTCTGTAGATTCAACATTTAGAGCAAAGCGAACCGTGTATAAATCTGTTCCACCAGTGTGAATGTGTGTGTGACAAAATCAACTTTTAAATCATTAGTGGGGACACATGAAAATAGCATTATTGGTAATAGTGTGTTGTTGTCCTCTTAAACCCTGGTGTGTTGCTTCCCCCCTCCCAGGTGGTCCAGCCCCTGCCCCTGCTCCCTCTGTGCCCTCCTCCCAACCCCCTTTCCTCTTGGATGGCCTCTCCTCACAGCCACTGTTTAATGACATTGCAGCTGCAGGTGAGAGTCAGTTTGTCTCCCATTGTCAAATGAACAGTCGTCATTGTTCCAATGTGTGTGTTTTTTTTAAAGCCATTTTTAAATTTTTTTCTCTCACATCACCATGACTTATCCAAATGAATTTTTAAGAAACATGTGTCTAAATCTTTTGGTGGTCTGCTCCCCGTGTAATCTTTGTAAAGGTATTCCTCCTATGACGGCATACAACAAGAACGGCCTGAAAATAGACTTCACATTTGAGAGAGCTAACCCCAATCCAAACATCGCGGTCATCACCATCCATGCTTCCAACTCAACAGAGGCAGATATGACAGACTTTGTTTTTCAGGCTGCAGTACCAAAGGTAAGCAGGCATAGTCAGGTACTGATATAAAATGACTAGATTGTGATAGAGTCTACTACAAAATGATGCTTGATGGTCACTGGTGTAATTTCTTACATATTTAATGTGAGTTCTTTGTGGCATATTTTGTTCCTGTTCAGTGCCACTAACTTGTAAGTAAATGTAGGTGCAACCTAGAACATTAACCAGGAAGTAGAAATTAATTATTAATACACTTGGTATGCTATTTTCCGTTTTCACAGTAGTTGTAACTGGTTTTTGTAGGAAGGTTTCAATGTGTTACTCAACTTCTCAAGAATCTATAGACTGTAGGTCTATATCCTTCATTATTCAGGCAGCCCAAGTACTCTTTACGTAGATCTGGTTGCCATGATAGATCAGGCAACAAACTCACTGAGTGTTGTTTTCTTTTCCTTTTATCTATTTCAGAATCATCTTATCTGATCTATACATTTTAAAGTTGAATTAAATTATTTGGGCACAGATGTGTGGTCAGTGCCCGGTCCGAAAGAGCATCCATGTATTTCACTGCTGCAAAAACTCAGTTTCCGTGAACTGTTTTTCAGACATTCCAGCTGCAGCTCCTCTCCCCTAGCAGTAATGTTGTCCCAGCACTCAACCAGGGATCTGTCACACAGGTCATCAGAGTCCTCAACCCACAGAAGGTGAGTTTGTCCCTCACAAATTCTCTGTATACAGATTTTTTTTCTTTTGCAGCACAGAGGACAAAAAGCTGTGCAACCTTAAATATGATTTATGCCAGAATCTCTTCTATATATAAACAAGATCATCCTCACCAACTTTCAGCAACAGCTACGAATGAGGATCAAGTTGACGTACACCCACAAAGGCTCACCTGTGCAAGACCTGGCTGAGGTTAATAATTTTCCCCCTCAGTCCTGGCAGTGATGACCTGCTTCTGTTGCTCTTAAAAGCCCCACCAAGGGAACTATGAAAACGATTTCCTTTCACCTCCCTCCTTTCTTCCAATGGATCCCCCTGTGACGTCGGTGCAGACCGCTGCCCTCGAGTTGCATGGGAAGCAGCAGAGCATCTAACACAGGAGAAAAATGCAGATGTTAAGAAGACCCTATTGACTATTGACATCACCAGAATAATTTGGAAAACATATCAATCAGTGAACTTTGTCTCTTTGTTTTAGTTCATTTCTGTGATCTCTTTGCTTAGTAGTTATAGTCCACCCTCCACCCAGCACCAATATCACCCACGAAAGCACATATAGTATGCACTGTGGTACACTGTACTGCTCAGGTCACTATAGAGGGGAAAAAGTGTTGCCCACAACAAGCAGTGCAGTAACCGCAGATTTATTTTAATTTGCAATTAAACTTAAAATACAGCTGAAACCCTTGGCTCCGTTTATAACCACGATTGGCTTTGGATTCAGACTTTTATATGAAATCTCAGTCCTGTTACAGCAGCAGAAAAAAAGTCTTTGACAAGTCCATTTAGTGCAGTCGTGATCGTCTTGAATAACCACTTTTTTGCACCCTCCGTATCATAAGTGATATAACTTGTCAGAGTTGTATACATTTTGAATTACATTAATTTGCGTAAAGCATGTTTGAGCATTGCTAGGATCACAATCACACCTTGACTTTAGCTCTGAGGAGATTTTCGGACTCTGATAGTAGATCAGTGCATCCTATGTGTCTATAGGAGATAGTCTACCTTTTGTTTTGTCACAACAGTAAGAGCATGAACCCATCCAGTATGTCCAGATTGATTACCTGTGGATAGTTGGAGAGAACATACTCAGACTTACCCACACAGCTCTTTTTAAAGTCATCTGATCATTAGCTTTAGTTATAGATGTGTGTGTAGTATATTCACAGGTTAATTGCTTTGCATAGTTTGAGGATGTTCATTAATCAGGATGGATAAAATCCACACTGAAATTTATCTGAAGGCAAGTTGATTGCATTTTTTGGGGAGGGGGTCTATATTTAAACTTTTCCTGCGTCTCTGTCCTCACATTCTAGCTTGTGATTAGTTACATTTCAGATTTATTTAACCTGGTTGATCTTAGTCACCATGCACATACATGTAAATGAGGCGTGTTATGAATGTAGTTACATGCACTGAATGCTTTCCTCCCTCGAGTCTTCTTTTTCATGGCTGTCTTCTTTGATGGGGACACTCATCTTACTGGCACTATTTTTGTGAAACTGTTTTATTTCTGCAGTAATTTGACTTAATTATTTATGCCTGATATCAAAGTGATGTGCCTTTCTGACTTAGCTAGATAAAAAAAACCCTACTGTTCAGTTCTGTATGAGCTCAGTTTGCTTGTGTGCTGATCGTGTTTTCAATCTGAGAGAACTGGTCCTGCTTGATTTGAATTGGTGTTATCACTTCATTATTTGTACTTTTCCAAACCTATATCTCATAATGAATTAACATGATCACCCACTTATGTCCACAGCAATGTGATTTTGAATTCATTTGAAATTCCAATTATAGCAAATATGACACAATCCAGGTCTCCGCTGTACTGTCCATTAATATTGATTGGATGTTATTGATAACAAGTCCTAAAAACAAAGCAAATCTCAAAAGACTATGGCAGCTAATAGATATAAACCTTTGCTGACATTTGGAGTGTTTTTAAAAGGTATAATAGTTCTGCTAAAGTGAAAGGTCTTTAAGACTTTGTCCACCTATCAACAAACATTGAAGTGAGGTTGGATCACTCAGATGAGGTACTGGAACGAATCGTTCTGTGGTGACTATTGATGGATCATTTGTCTGTTCTCGTCTTCTCCAAATCAGATTCTGACCACGCTGTTGGAGACATTAACCCTAATACCTCACAGTGTACTTTCGTCCTGCTAGCTTTTCAGATGACAGTAGATGGACAGCCTTTATTCAAGAATTGCAATCAAGGGGAGCATCTGCATTCGAGAAACTTAACAGTAGTTTGTACATCTCATTATGAAAAAAGCCCTTTGAGGCCTTGTTGAGAACCTCAGATGTTCAGTCAGGCTGTATCTTTCTTTTCACTATGCTTCACGATCCTCTACCTTCTGTGACCAAATCAGAGAGACTATTAGCTTTGGAAATATTTTTGAGCTATGATATGTGTATATGGAGAAGATAATTTCAGTTTTCCTTTTTTTCTGTTGTTGACAAATGCTATATTGGCTTTTTCTGTACATATTGAGGGCTTTTACACTTTTGTCTCTTGTACTATCTTTCATCCTTTTTTTAGATACCATTTTCTAAACAAAAATTCCAAATATTCACAATGTATATTGTCTAAATAGATCGAGTCAGCATCAGTCTGTTAAGACATCCCTGTATCATCAATAACTCACTGTAAAAGATATATATGATCTGCTGCCTGTACATTGTATATAGTTGTAAAACTAAAGCTGATCAGATTAAATAAAACCCACATGAAGAATTAAAAGATTAGCTAGGAAGTATAATTGTATGCATATATATACAAAACAGAATCTTAAAAGGATGCAAGTGAGCTGCATTTCATTTGAGTTACTCTTCTTCACACTTCATGATCAGATGTGTCCTTTTACCAATGTAGTGCGTGAGTTAGGAGGCAACTTGTTTGGGTTCCTTTGGATGTTGAGACGAGGGTTAAATCTGTCTCGACAGATGCTGTCTGAATGATGTACTGTACTACTGAGAAACCTAAGCACAGTGCATAGTGGCATCTTACTTCATCTGCTTCCCTCATGTATCAACGCCCTCCGTTGAAGAGGAGCAGGTTTCTTGCCAAGCTGTAACTCTTCCTTCTGGCCTTACGTGTGGTCTAATGTTCTGCACGCTTCGTAATTCACAACCCCTGAACTTCTGCCTACAAATCGATTTGTTAAGCGACGCCTCTTGGTCTTTGGTGTGGTTGTTGTTCTCCTTGATTGCGTAGTTACCTTTTTGTCTGGCGTGCAGCACCTGTCTAACTAAAAGCGCCATGTCTCAAACCAACAGAGCCACATACAGATGTAATATCTGATTTATTTTGACACCTTATGGCCAGTAGGTTTTATTTAATAGAGCTTTTATCACCATTAGACACAACATTTTTTCCGATGGTTCCAGGTCTACAATGCTTCCTTTCTTACCCTCTACCCCTTTTTCTCTGATCAGTGAACAGTGCAACTGTAAAGCATCATGTCAGATTCATCATTCTTCATTCAGAGGCCTCACAATTTTTGGAAAGGTGTGAGAGCGAAAGGCAATGGATCAATAATTTTGTTGTTACAATCTTTCTGATTTTTAAACTTTTTTTTTAATGGAGCGCTGCTTCGTCCCAAGTACAATCCTGGGACAGGACTGTGCTGCAAGATAGCCACAAGGGGGAGCTGAGCAAAATGGAAGGGTATGACAGGATGGGAAAGGAAAGTTTCATACGTCTATTCCTGAATGTTTTTGTTGGTGTTGTTTGTATTGTATCTTACTCATCCTTAATCACATCTGATCTGAGTTTTTTTTATTTTTCAAAGATAACATACTTCATGCAGTTTTTAATGTACAAACGGAAACAAACCAACATAAGTGCTTTGGACTGTGTAACTTCAAAGGAAGAAAAGAAACGAGTACTCATCAGCGGTGTGATCAGCTCTTGAAATTATATAACTGTTCATGTGTGTGTGTGAGTGAAAAGTGTGTGTGTGTGTGTGAGAGAGAGAGAGAGGGACAAATGAAGCTTCTGAGATGAGGTGTGACATGTCTTTTATCTAAATAGGACATGGATTTTTTTTTTTGGCTGCAATTTTGACTTTCAGCTTCTGAGCTGCATGTGAAAACCAGTGTAAATAATGTCATTTCTACTCTTGACTTGAGATTCTTTTTGAAATGCAAAAAAAAAAAAGAGTTGAATCTATTTAATTGGTCACACCACCTTCAGGGGTCCGGACTAACATGTACAATAGGATGTTGTTCAGCTAGTGCTCACAATACTGTTCATGTTTTTAAGAGGATGTTGACCGTACCCATCCGTCATTTGGATTATTCCGAAAACTGATTTTTGTTTGTTTTGTTTTGTTTTTATTTGTTGGAGTGAACTCAGTGTGTAAAGGGCTTGGAGAAGCGTCTGAATTACGACCGTGTTCAGTTTCCCTGTTTAATCAAGTAATGCAACCATTGTGTTTGGAGAAAACCGAACGTTTGTAACCCCCCCAGGCCCGCTCCTGACTGTAAAACAATATGGTGTCTGACTTGTTGGGGGGGAGGGTGGAGGCATGAGGTTCACTTTTCCCAGTCCAGTTTGACATGTTGAACTGAACTGCAGTTCCATGGCTTCAAGGTCGAGTGTGAATGTCAGACTGAAAGTATGAAAAGATGATTCAAGATGAGAAGTTGTAAACTATTAAATGGGATATTTTCAATTTATGCTGTGTATTCTTGTCTTTGGGTTGGAGAAAATGATCAAGCGAATAAAAAAGTCAAATAAAAAATCTAGTTGAACGGTGGTGCTTTGTTTTTATTGTTTGGGCTGTGGGTTAATATACTGAATCAACGTAAAACGAGAACTGGCCTCATTTGGACTCTGAACTGATTTCATATGATTTTAGAATCAGTGTGATTTAACACAGCCTCAGTTTCTCAGGCATGAAACTAGATGCTTTTGATTTTTAATAAAATATATACAGTTTATTTAATTGTTTCTTAAATGGATTTGAGTGAAAGTGAGCTATGTTGCAATAAATACAGATGTCATATATACACACATGACAGGGAAGTTAATGCCCACCCCAGTGGCTGA
>JAFBJQ010000444.1:165021-184372 GCA_016785345.1 Trinectes maculatus
CAGCTGATGGCCGGGCCTGTCTGACAGCAGTCACATCCAGTCTGGAGGGATATGGCGGCGCGGCTCCGACACGCGCTGGATTTCCACTTCTCCGGGGGAATCTGCCAGTCACGCAGCCGGACGCCGCCGCCGCCTCTCGGCTTCTGCTAACATGGCGATGGAGGGCGAGGGCGGTCACGCGGCGGCCGCCGACACCGACACCAAGAAGGGAGGCGATGTCGGAGAGACCGGGGCTTGCATAGACAGGCAGCCGGACACGGCGCTCCGCCAGGCGGCTGCGAATCAGACCGCAGGTCGCGGCGGCCGCGGTGGATCCGCCGCTGCCACCGGGATCCGAGTCCTGAAGGCAAGTCACAACCTGATGGTGTCATACACACACAGGACATGTGTGTGTGTGTGTGTGTGTGTGTGTGTGTGTGTGTGTGTGTGTGTGTGTGTGGTGATGCATGACAAGGTGTTTCACGCGCTGCGCGAGGTGCTTTTAAACAGGGCAGCATGAATCCAGCTGTTATGTAACAGCTGTGGCATCAGGTGATTGATGCTGTGTGGTTGGTGATTGATCTGTGGGTGAGGAATGTGCAGTCTCACACACGCGTGCGCACACACACACACACACACACACAAAATATGTCAGAGGCCCACATCTACACAGTTTATGATGACATTACAGCTTAAGACCCATCATGTCTAATGACATCAATACACACACACACACACACACACACACACATACATACAGTACAGTCTGTTATTGATTTTGATGTGAAGGAAAGCAAAGCGCTGAATACAATAATACAGTAAGGTAATAACAGATCTGTCTTTATTTTTTTATTTCTGCTGGTTGATATCAGCTCTGACACTGTGACATCAGTCAGTGTGAACACTTCAGACGCTTCCTTTGAGTCGTTCCGTTTCACAAACATAAAATAATACACATCTTTGTCTTTTCCAATATATGTCAGTTTCTTTTGATAACACGATGTACAAGATACAGCTTTGTGTTACGTTTACTGGACAAACCCCCACCATCATTGTTACATCTATAGATTTCCTATAAATAATAAAAGAAAGAAACATAGTGATTGGGTTGATGGCACATCAGCGAGCGGTGGCGTGTGCACATCATGTCATAGAAAGGACCGACAGTGTAGTTAACAACCTCCGGCCCGTCTGCCCACTGACCTTAGACTGCGCCTCTTACATAAGACGACTACACCTTAAGGTAGTAAAGTGGGATGACAGGAATTACAAGTTACAAATTGTCACACTCCACATACCACACTGGTGCAGCATAGTTATCATTCTGCCAGAGTCAGCATTACATTTTAAGTTCTGCACTCTCTAAGACGTCTGTAGAGGACGTGCTGTTGTGTACTGTTGTGTATTCGATGTCTGTCTGTGTGTAACAAGCGACTCTGTGCATCAGCAGCGGAACATGAAGCGGAACGGGAGTCGTGCCTGTGTGACGAAGAAGACCAGATTTGGCTCACGAGAGCGGGACTGGCTGAAGGGGGACACCCAGCGGGGCTGTGTGTGTCTGTATGGGGGGGCGGTGGACCCTCAGCCTCCGGCCTCTGGCCCGCAGGCCTCCTCCACCCCTCAGACAGACCTGCAGCTGGTGCTGTGCTCCACCAGCACCACGGTGGAGGAGCTGTGCGCTCAGAGGGACGGCCGGGGACTCTACGTCCAGCTGCACGGAGACCTAATCAGGTAAATACACACGGGAGTGAGTCGTGAAAAGTCGACACACTGCTGCGAGACGAACCCTCAGTACTCCTCTGATCATCTGGCACTTCACAGCTTCATGTGCTGCCACGCTCCAACGGCCAGAGAGATGAAAACACAAACTGAGGCATTAAAAAAAAAAAAGGAAAAAAGAAATTGTGGTTATGCAAGTGAAACCCGAGCCGATACACAGCAGGTTTAGACAGCTGCATTCACAAGAGTGGAGGCACATCCCCTCCATTAGACACACGAATAATTACAAGAAGAAATGGGAATGATAGCACGCAGGAAGAAAATGAAACCATTGCAGGCCGCTTGATGTCCAACTACAACCGGAGTCGCTGTGAACAAGCACGAGTGATGCCAACACAGCACAGAGGAGCTGCTGCCGTCCTCCCAACATCCCATAATCCCACAGCATCTCATCCAGGATACTCCTCCCTCAGCTCCAGAAGACACATGTGGACAGAAACAGCAAATGCCCCCCCGCAATGATCCCCCCACTAACCAACCCTATTAGAGCGACTGGAATTCAGTTGCACTTGTTTATGACGTAGGATGCTGATTCAGCAAAAAATCCTGTGGTAGAAACACTGAGGTTGTTCATTGCGAGACGACAGTGTGGTCCACGGAGCACGTGCACGAGTGCATCACATCCTGGCTGATTCAAAGTTGCCGGCATCCTGTGGTAATAAAACTGACTCGTGTAACGGTTGTTTCAGACTTTATTGTGTTATTGTGACACAAAAACGATGATTTCCATTCATAGAGAGGAGTCAATTCGAGGTTGCATTCAATTGACTGAATGTAAAAACGTGTGTGAATGGGAAAATACATAAGCTGAGGATCTCCATGTGTTTGACCTCAAAATGACCTCCAGATTCATATTCACAACCATAGATCCAGGTAACTTTTAATAGTCTGCAGGAGTGCATATTATTCCGACTGAGCTCTCACTGCGACGAGGGGACGACAGAGTCCGTCCTTCTCTTTCCCAGCACTCATCAACGAGGATCCCTAATTGCTCCCCGGATAGACGGGATGTGTAACCCCTCACCCCTTCTGGGATTTACCTGGGGGTTCCCTCTTGGTGTCTCATTGCCAGAACGTTCCAGGTTTGATACCACAGGCCTTACTGACGTTCCCTGGCGGCACCTGCCTTTCCAGTACAATTTGTATTGTTCCTTTTCCTCATGCTTGTTGTGCTAACAACAACTTCTCTTATCTCAGCACTTTGTCTGTGTGGTAGGAAACTGAAGCCGCGACAAATGATCTGTGATTGCTGAGGCATGACATCTCCAGGGTGCTGGTATTTGTTTGTCTGCTAAATGAAGCCATTTGTCCGTGTCAGTACTGCAAAAGTACCACACAGTCTTCACATACTATATAGACACGCACGTATCTATAACATCCCAGTATGAAGGAAGAGGCAGGCTCATCATTTCAGCTGCAGATTAAAGCATATATATATATATATATATATATATATACACACATATTTGGAATTAGCAGTGTATTGTTTGGCCTTGACTTTCATCCAATCAGAGTCATTGTCCAGTGTAATGCTTTATTGAATGCACTTCCTGTGTTAGTGAGTGGTATTTGCTGTAGTGTAGTGTGGTGAGGCGTAACCTTCCCTTTTCTTCTTTTGTCCTGCAGGAGGCTGGAGCCCTCTGAACGCCCTCTGCACATTCTGTACGACTACCTGACCTCCATGGGCTACGCAGACCCTGTGAGGGTGCAGCAGGAAGCAGCCAACTCAGACCTCAGCTGTTTGATCCGCTTCTACAGTGGTGAGTATGGAGCCCCCCCCCCCCGGAGCTGTCACCCCCCCCATGCTCAGTGGCATCCACTGGGAACCTGGTATCACCTGAGACCTAAAACCTTTTTGTGCGTTTGTGTATTTATTTGTGTGTCTGCTGTCAGTCATTGCTTTCCACTAGGGAAAGAGAGGTCAGTTGTTGTTGTTGTTGTTGTTGTTGTTGTTGTTTGATCCTCTCTGCGAGTCATGCCTTCCTGAAGCTTTAGCTTTCCCTTTTTGAGTCTCCACGTTGATGTAACGACACTGAATTTGCCATTAACAAAAAAAGAAAAACCCGATGTTGTGTAATGTGTTTCCATTTAATTAAGTGACTGATGTTACTGCCGAGTCAGCGGGACTCCCTGTGTTTTGGGTTAGGGCAGGTCACATGACGCCAGGGAAAGAGGAAGACTGAGCAAACCACAGCGTCTAAGAGGCTCACATGTAATTCCCCCTCAGTTAAAGCACTCAACCCTTCCCACACTGAAATGCTTATGAAACAAAATTCACTCTTTTTTTTCTTTTTTTTTTAAAAAAATCCTGCAAAGCAACAAGATCACATTCAGATGTACCCACTTTAAGAAGTACTGTAAGTACTTTTTGATGCCCAGTCGAAAATGATAACGTTTGTATCTTAGACTTTTGTGTGTTTATTGTGTACTGTTGCGTTTGCCTGATAAGCAGCCTTTGTATCTTTTTGTTTTTAGTGCAATGAGCATCTTTTATTTTAGAACAAGACTTAGACTTAGACTTAGACTTAGACTTAGACTTAGACTTAGACTTAGACTTAACTTTATTTATCCCTTGGGATGACTCCTTCAGGGAAACACAACGTTGTCTGTTGCGTCTGCTTGGTGATACGATGGACGTCAGTTTGTTGTAGTTGTCAGTCTGTGTGTGTGCAGTGTAAGTGGTGTGTGCCTGTTGCCAGTGTCTCAGAGTCTCGGCCACTGTCAGGACTCAGGCCATATTGGCAGGAGTTTGTGTTCCTTGGAGACTTCCTTCCTCTTTTTGTGGTCTCGTGGGAAAAGAGGACGAGGAGACCCGGCATGACTGGTAATCAGGCACAGCTCGAACTCATTTTCCACATTGGCCTTGACCTGCAGCCTCGTTCCTTCACTCGCACCTGTTGTGCTCTGGCAGGTATCGGGTTGTGCAGATGCTAAGGGTATGCTTGTACGCTCATTTGCATGTTTGCATTGGCCTGTGCACCGGTGTGTATCCTGTTGAGAGCCTTGTGTGTTTGAGTGCGGTGCAGCAGGTAACTCATTAAACTCCACCATCCTCTTATTTGTCCAGCAAACTCATCCCGAATTTACTCCAACCTCCCACCGCCGCGGTGCACGGACGAGATGAAAATAAACACGGCCAAGCGTGTAAACATCCCTACGTGCTGACTCAGCGATAAACGCTTCCAGCGAAAACAGCTGCAGAGACCCGAGAACCATCTCCCTCCTCCATCTCTGTGTCTGATCCGAGACCTGCAGCTGCCGTGCACAGTTCGCGTCAGGGCCACTGTCGGTGTCAGAGCGGACGGAAATAAGTCCTTCAGACGGCGTCTGACTCACCTGATGTGATATCGATTTGGCCGGGGCGGATTCACCAGAGGAAATTAAAGCTAAATGAAGGGGTTGGATGCCTGAAAATGTTTTGACGTGGACGTGGTGGCGAACTAATGATTGAAACTCGGAGGCCGCCGGTCGATTTGTAATAACTGTGTGGTGCAGGAAATGAGAGCGAATGACCCAGCACAGGCTTGTTACTGAGAAGAGTTGATTCACAGGGATAGGAAGTGGAGAAACAGTGGAGAAAACTTTGTCCTGCACAGCGCAGCTTTAGCATATGTGATACCAGAATTAAGTTTGTTGAGCAAAGTTTAAGTTTGTTGTTCCTTTGCTGCATACTACTTCAGTTTATGGAAAGTTGTACATGAGAAAAACCTTCTGGAATGCAGGAAGAAGTGCGTTGAGCTGTGTTAAGCTTTGAAATGATTAAAAATAGCTGATTTAAAAAAAAACATGAAAAGGTGTGAAATGGTCACGTTTTGACTGGTTTTCCACACCCAATCTAGACGTTGCATGAAAAAAACGTTTACCAACTCACACTGGACTTTGGTTTAGTGTGCAACCTGTTGCCCTAGCAACTAACAGCCCTGCAGACCTTGAGGGATAACATGTGTTTGTTTTCTAAGTATCTTTGTATGGTTGGGACAGAAATGGGTCATTAGCAGTCAGACAGGAGTTTGTATTGATATAGATTTGCAAAAAAAAACAAAAAAAAACCCCAACAATAAATAGTTTGCAGTGGTTTGTTTTTTTATCGTTGGGGGAAAAAAAACACCTTAGAAATACTACATACATTTCCTGTTTCCCTCAACCAATCCAGCTTTACTGTATTTTTCCAGATGACGCTTATTATTATTATGATGATGACGATGATGATGTGTGCAGTGCAGTGGGCGAGTGTTTTGCTCAATGACTCGTTCTAATGAGTATTATTATATTCGGTTTATTATGACTTTCGCTTTCAGCTGTCAGCTGTTTTCTGGTGAAGATATTTTTGGGGTGGATCCATTGAATGGATTTAAATGTTAGTACTAATGAATAATAACGATTACTCACCTTCTCGCAATTATGCAAAAAAGCATAAAGACTGAAGAGATTAAAAAAGACTGAGAGGACAACCATCGACCACCCACTGCTGTTCATCTTCCATTTTGCTGGTTAGTTGTTGGCTTGCTCGCCATCAGTCTCTTTGGCAGAGACGAAGACGTGGAGGCTTTTCTTTCATTTGGACGCTCTTGTCAGAAGAAAGGGAAGGAGGAGAGGAGGAGCGGCTCCGACAGATAAGAGTGAAACGGCGAGAAAAGCAGTCGGTTTGAGGCAGATGTAGCATCAGAGGACGGCGGCAGTGTCACCGCTGAGGGGAAGCACTGTGATAGGAGAAATATGTCCATGTGCACAATTCGGCTGATCTAAGACCAGTTCCCGGGACGACTGTGCTCGGTCGACTACTCTGCGGGTGATGTCATATTGACCCGCCAGTGTCTTTATGACTCATTCTGTGTTTCACTGCAGCACATTTGCTATTAATTAACACAATCTGTTTATCATAGGAGGGGTGGAGGTACATTAGATGAGTATCTGTGGATGTACACTAACCCATTTATCTGCCCCCCTCCCCCTCCCTTCCCCCTCATAGAGCATCCAGTGAATCCAGACCAACAGGAACGCACGGTGCTGAAAGGCGTGTTCAGCGTCAGGAAGGGCAAGACACAGCTGCACAAGTGGGCAGAGCGAAAGGTCATTCTCTGTGGCACCTGTCTCATCGTGGCCTCCGTGAAAGACAGCCTGACTGGGAAGCTGCACATCCTACCCCTGGTGGGGGGAAAGGTCAGAGTTCAGTAATTGGCTGTTACGCAGTGTGACAAGGTGTCATCCCTCCACGTTCCCCAGGGCGGATCCCATGTATCAGGCCGTGATGATGCACTACTCTACATACAGAATTATCGCATGCATTTTCATCTTTGCAATGCTAAGTTGGTGAAGTGCTCATTTATTAGTGATATTATTGTTGAATTCACGCTTTTCTCCGACTCGTTAATCTCACAGCTGAAATGAACAGTTTTGTTCTCTATGGGGCCTTTTAGCAGATAAAGACACTGATTAGAGAAAGATGAAAATGTGATGCCAATTGCATCACGACATCACAAAATGAATCATATATACCTGTTGTTGGGGAAAAAAAGGTCAACTTAAAATATTTAATGTGAGAAGTCATCGAGATGAGGCTTCATTATAATCGTCGTTTCCATTTGTTCCCCCTCACTGTGTGTGTGTGTGTGTGTGTATATGCTGTCTTTGTGTTGAGGTGGAGGAGGTGAAGCGGAGGCAACACTGTCTGATGTTTAGCTCGGCCGGATCACAGGCCCAGACATACTTTGTCAACTTTGACACACTCGCAGACTACCAGCGATGGCATCGGCAGGCGTCCAAGGTAAGCGAGAGGCGAACAGCGTGACCGCTGATGTGTGCTCTGTTTTCCCTTTGAAACTTTTTTTCCCCCATTTGGTCCCTTTAATCAGAGATTATAGATTGGGACTACTGTTGCCTCTTCTCACAAAAACAGACATACAAATATACTATACTGTTTCTGAAGTGGGCTATACCACTGAACGCGTCTGCACATGTATTTGTGTTGTATGTTTGTTTGTTTTTTTGCCTGGTCATCTTTGCCTTTAATATCCTGAGGAGGAGAACCTCCATGAGAACCTCCACCGAGGCACAGCCAGTATACAATTAGCCACGGACGACCAAAGCCAACGTTAAAAAAAACTAAAACTGAAAATCCAATTAGTTGCAGAGTCCTGCTAAGGCCAAGGTCTCTCTCGACCATGGTGGTTGGCTCGAGTTGACCATAAACAAAAACTCTCTGTTAAGGCTGAGACGTAGCTGAGAGGTTTCCATGGAGACGGGATGATGATGACTGATGGAGTTTCTTTGCTTTGGGCCACTGCTTATGCGACATTGCATTAATTGTGGTGTGTGTGTGTGTGTGTGTGTGTGTGAGCAAGAGAGAGAGAGAAATAAAGCAACATACACATCAAAATATGTATCTATAGTCAGAAAGTGGGACATGTACTTCCAGTATATTAATTACATTCTAAATAAATTATGATGCATGAATGTTTACAGCTATTTAACATTTGGCACAGTTTTATTAGACGTGGGAGGAATAGGAAACAGTTTATAATATAATATAATATAATATAATATAATATAATATAATATAATATAATATAATATAATATAATATAATATAATATAATATAATATAATATAATATAATATAATATATAAAGGTTTCACTTAAAGGGTAATGAAGAGCTCTGTACACATGCTACTAGTTACTGTGGGAAATCAGTGACACAGCTACATTCTAGCAGAACGTGTGTGTCAGCGTTCATTTGAATGTGATTTGTTTATTGGTTGATGGTCAGAGCCTGTCACATCAGATGAAGCATGAAGCATGCGGCTCATTCATTCCGTGAACCACGTTTGTGGTGTCATTGAAAAACCTTCACACCCGGTCAAGGACACGCTGGAGTTGTCGATCAAGTGACAGTCATACAGTCGTAACCTTTATGAGGGGTTGTTATGAGTACCTGCAGTAGCACCTGATGGTGAAACCCAGCTAAATATAGGTGTGTGCTTGTGTTTGTTGAGGCCTGATTAAAGTTACTCAGTCACTCTTTAAATTTACAACCAGTGTGTTTCCGCTGGGAGATCAACTTTACTACTGTGGAAACTGGGTCAGTGTCTGCTGGAGAAAACATCTCATCAGATGTTCAGCTGGATGCCTGCATCATCTGAGGCCGACTTACAGGAGTGAATATTCTTTAAAGAGTGGAAAAGACTGCTTTATTTATCCTGTGTGCGTGTGTGTGTGTGTGTGTAGGTGGTGTCTCAGACAGTCAGCATGGTGGATCTGTCCTGCTACAGCCTGGAAGCGGTGCCTGAATATCTGTTCTACAGTCAGGACATCACCCACCTCAACCTGCGACACAACTTCATGAGCGTGCAGGGGCCCGGGGGCCTGCTCAACCTCCCCAAGTAACCACACACCCCGGATCTCACACGCACCTCCAGATTTTTTAAATCCATTTTTAAATACGAGAAAAAATGGTGAAATACATTTTATTGATGTATTTATTTATATATATTTAATTTATGTAAAAACGATTTAAATAAGCCTGAAGAGGGCAACTATTTAACTGTGAATAATTTTATTATTACTTCTGTTACGTTTACTTCTTTTTCCTCTTTATGTGACCTTGCTAAAAGAGAACATTGACACTCCGCTGCCTTGTTCCTGGTTCTCCCTCCGTCATCTGTACCCAGATTAAGGGAAACAGTCTGTACCTAATAATATGAAGGAACTGATAAAAGATGCAACTGTTTTAATGTAACGTGGCGCAAAAACTCCCTCAGTGGTGGAAAGATGGCCGCTTTCATTCTCTTTGCTCTGTCTGTTTAGGTTTTCCCAGCTGAAGAGCCTGAACCTGTCTCACAACCGTCTTGGTGTTTTCCCTGAGTGTGTGTGTGAGATCCTGACCCTGACGGAGCTCAACCTCTCCTGCAATAATCTCCACATTGTCCCTGGACAGATAGGCAGCCTTCAAAGGTGTGACACCGCAAGACACATGTACAGAACATGAGTTCACACTGTATACACACACGTCAGCGACACACACACACACACACAGATGTACAGTATATATCATCTGGTATATGGATCTATGAGCAGCACACACGTTGTGATTTAAAGTACATATAACTATGATCATGTCCTGGTCTTCAAAAGTCTCAACACAGTGACATTTCCAGTGCAAACCAACGTAAGAGGAGAAATAAGATAAGATATAAGAGAATATTTTTTTTATATAACTTTTTGTAAATACTCTTTTTTTCACATTTCTGTAATACATTATTTTTCTCAAATTATATTTTGCAAATATAATTTATATAAAAAAATTATATTGGAGTTGGTGGAAGTTAAATCGTGAATGATAAATATTTAGTTATACATATTATATATTATATATTATAATATACACACACGCCCACACACGTATATATTATATTATATGTTATATTTGTAATCAGTTGTGTAAATGTCGAACGTTTCTCAGCAGACAATGGCTGCAAACTGCAAAGTGCCCCTTTGAAGTCCAGGAGAACAATACATGACTGTTGTTGACCCTTTTTTTTTTGTGTGTGTGTGTGTGTGTGTGTTCCAGCCTGCAGACATTGTGTTTGGATGGAAACCACCTCAGCTCCCTGCCTGAGGAGCTGGGTGTCCTGTCCCAGCTCAACAGCCTGGGGCTCTCCTTCAACGACTTCTCTCGTGTCCCCGCTGTGCTGGAGAGACTGAGTGCGGTGGACAAACTGGCCATGGCTGGAAACAGAGTGGAGACGCTGGAGCTGTGTTCTCTGGCCCGGATGAGCCACCTGAAAAACATCGACCTCCGGTAAGAGGCCGGCCGGGGAACAAACAGCTCTCGGCCTCTTTTCTCTTCCTGTTATCGTTCCCTTCCGTCCATCTCAGTTTCCCCATTTGTTATTGTGTCAATAACATTGGAACAATGTGCGACCTGGAATGAAAAGGGAGCCGCTATCACTGTCAGTCATTCTCTGTATATCGCTGCAGGTGGAAAATATTCCCACACTTTGCTCGATCTGTATCTTTTTATTGCTTTTTTCCACCAGTGACAGAAAGATAAATAACCCTGATCCCTCTACCCCCCCACCCCCCCTCCCCCCACCGCTGCTGCAAGCCTCACCTTTCTATTCCACGTTTGTTTGGAGATGCCAGGTTTGCTGAGCTGTTGTTTTCCTACATTTCCCTGGTTCACACCTGGAGGCAGCACAGAACCACCGTCACATGTGGTCGTCGCGGTCTTAGCATTTCCACAGGAACAGGATGTATCGATCAGTCTGAGGATCAAACCAGAAAGCTATCAGCGCTCCACTCACAGCCTGCTAAACATTAGACTTTATAGACGTGACTATATTTGTGAGGGCAAGGTGCGTCTGTGGTGGATTAGTGGATTGGCGGCTCTCATGTAAGAGAAGTTGTTGTTTATTAACAGGATGAATAAGGTCAGTGAGAATCTGGAGCTCACTGTGGAGCGAGATCAAGCACTAAAGCATTTTCTACTCGCTGTCGATCACATAAGAGCCGTTTAAGAAGGCGAATGGCAAAAATGAAAAGTCAGATTTCAACCAAGTTGAATTATTTTTAAGACTTAAGGAACTGATATGCGTGTTTGCAGTCAAATGTATGTGTATGTATGTCGATTACATACACAGACATTAAAATTAGGGATGGTTGATATTGGCTTTTTTACCGATATACCGATATTGTCCAACTATTAATTTCTGATACCGTTATCAACCGATACCGATATATGCCCCCCAAAAAAGTAAAGAAAACAAAACTATATCAAAAACTATGCATCGCATCTCTCATATTTTGACATTTTGAGTGAGAGGAGACGCAGTTGAAGAGTTTGATATATAATATGTGCATGTTGTGTAAACGTTGGGTCATTAAAAAAGTCTAAACTGATACCGATAATTTCCAATATTAAATTTTATTGCCAATATCGTCTGATAATATTGGACATCTCTGATTAAAATGTGAACTGTTTTTATTATTGTTTGTACAGAAACACTTATCATTCAGATGTTTGCACTGGGAATTTTAGCTGACAGTGCATTTACTACAATTATATGAGCCACAGTAACTGTAACTATCTCATTCATGTACATTCTATGTCACTGAAATCGACAGAGGTTGATACAGTCAGTTAATTTTCCAGTCAAATATATTGAATATATAATATATAATAGTTAATCCCTCGTCATACCTTGTCATACTTCCAGGCTGAACGGGCTACGGCAGGTGGAATGTCGGAATGTAGAGGCAGTGAGCCAGGTGACGCAGCTGGACTTGCGGGACAACTGCTTGGACTCACTGGACCTGAGCTCCATCTGCAACCTGGAGACTCTGCACTGTCAGCGCAACCAGCTGGGGACGCTCACGCTCAGCGGCTTCACACTGCGCATGCTTCACGCCAGCAGCAACCGTGAGTCAAACGCAGCTGAGTCGGCAGCTAGCTGCTATTAATCTGTGGCTGTGTGACTGCATGTTTACAGCCGTACTCTTCAGTGATGCATCCGTCCCATAAATCCACATATGCATTGTCCAGATGTTAAGATGCTGACTGTGCCTGATTCTACCAACAGGTCTGACATCAGTCAGCATCTATCCAGTCCCCAACCAGCTGACACACATGGAACTATCACAGTGAGTTCTGTCTGGAAATAAGAAGCAGTCGTATTGTATCAAAAAAAAAAAAAAAGAAAAGAAAATGGTGTAGCCTACATTTGTATCCTTGAGTAACCCTGGAGAATGTTTTTTTTGGCCTATTATCTGGTATTATTTCAGAATAATTTGTTCATATGTACGTTGGAAAGCCGAATGCCAACTCTGCTCAGTCCGCGTGCTTGTGTGTCTTTGTGTGACTGTGCGTTTGTGTGTTGAGACAGGAACCTTTTGGAGTACCTTCCGGACTGGGTGTGTGACTGCAGAAAAATCGAGATGCTGGACGTTACACACAACCTCCTGTCTGAGCTTCCTTCCAGGTTATTGGCCTTTTGAATCAGTCTTTGTTTTTTGTTATTCTTATGTTGCGTGGTACGATCTTTTGTGTAATCAAACAACTGGTTAATCTATGCAGCATTGTGGAACTCTGGTGTCTCATGACCCCGTTATCTTGCTTTTTAACAATTCGCAAAAATAGCTGTTGTCAGTCAATTTGTGGAGGCAATATCTGTGTTCCGGTTGCAGCAGCATAAACATGGCCATCCTGTAGTGCTTGGCCGAGAGTCACTAATTGACTGCCAGCCCTCAACAGAGGCATTTGCATGTGATTGAGCCTTCAGAATAGCTTTTTCAAATCAGATAATACATCCTGTGTACTCACTCGTGATCTCTGAGGTAGTTCCAGGATGGATTAGTTAGCGTGTCTGACAAGTCAGAAGTCCAGACTGCACCGGGGGAGGATGTTCTCTGGTTGTTTTACTTTTAGATTGGGCTGTTCCTTCTCTTCTCATTCAACTCATGCTCTCTAATGGCCTCTCCTCCGGCCTCTGACAGACTGCTCAACAGCTTGAGTTTGAGAAAGCTGCTGGCAGGGAACAATCGTTTGCAGAGAGTGCCTGACCTGCTTGACCACGTCCCACTGGAAGCCCTGGACCTCCAGCACAACAAGCTCACTGAACTCCCCGAGAGTCTCTTCTACAAAGCCTTAAAGTGAGTCTCCCAACCTCTTTTCTCCTCTGTGTTTACTTTCCGTTCAGCCCTCAGGTCCGTTTATACGATTACAGGGGGTCCTCGAGTTACGACGGAGATCCGTTCCTGAGAATGTGTCGTAACCGAATTTCGACGTAAGTCGGAACATACATTCATAGGTAAGGTAGTTACAAAGTTGTGCCACTAGATGTATAGACGCTATAACACCACCCTACAATAAGAGTTTACTGTGGTGAATTGCCTTTTGTCACTGTAGGGGTTGATAGGGGCCGTCCATAGGGGCCGTCCATTTCACATAAGTAAACACAAGGCAGAGTAGCCTAACTGTGCTGTGGAGGTGTGTGAGAGCCGGCAGGCGCGCTGAGAGACAGAAAGAGCGCTCACCAACTAGTTCCCGTGTGAAGTCTGTACATATTTACGGGGCAAACCGCTTAAGCCGAAACAAGGAAGTTCACAGGAGATGTGTCGTAACCACGAAAACAACGTAACTCGCGACCGTCGTAACTCGAGGACCCCCTGTACACCAGTCCCGTATCAGCTTGTTCCTCTGATTTATATAAACTGTAGCATCTACTTGTAGCGTCTCCCGTGATGTGTTGGAGCAGATGGTTCAATGCGACTCAGTGTTTTGGCGGATGATGTGTATGTTGTACAGTATGTATGAATGGATTGTGGTCACTTTGGTCTTCACTTTCGCTCTCCTATTTCCTGTGTGGTAACTCATTTAACACCCATTAGCAGGTCAGATGCTCAAATGTACTTTACGGTCTCTACTGCAAAGACATAATGGCAGTAACCGCTTTGTGCGTGATGGGTTTCCTGTTGTGCTCTCCGAGAGCTGGACAGGCTGATGGAAACGGTGTAGGCATGTCAACAGTCTGTAATGTTGAAGACCCGCAGAGATGTTATTGTACTGGCATTGGAATGCACTCTGCTGTAAAACAACAACATGACATGGTCCACTCTCTTGTGGGTCTGCAGGACAGGTTTTATTACTGTTACTATTTAGTATGTGATTCACACAGGCAGCTGCATGAACCACTGGAGCTCAAATTACTGGGCAGGTTCACTTGTAGTTAAATCAGTGCAGAAGTAAATGAAGTGTATAATGGGGGTATCCTCTGTAATGCAATTACCACACTAACATTACTTTACCTTTTAACTGATGGAGCTGAGGTCAACTTCACTGAAATTGTATTTAATTACATTTACTGCGCCGGATGGATAAAATAAAATATGGTATTTGCATCTGAGCTTTGTGATAGAGCGGCAACCTCTCCACAATGTGTGTGTTAAAAAAATAACACTCTCCATTTACATAAAAATGAGGACCTCCAATTTGTAGCTTTAACTGTGTCAAGCAAAGAGGAATGGATGGGTAACATCTGAAGCCCAAATCCCTAAACGTGTAAACAAACGTATCCTCTACTACCTGTCTTCCCTAACAGCCTAAAATTCCTAAATGCATCAGCCAACGCCCTGGAAAGCATTCCTCCTAGCAGCCAATCAGAGGAGAGCCTCAGCACGCTCCAGGAACTCTACCTGACAGGAAACATTCTGAATGAGAACTGTGGTGCTCTGCTGGTTGGACACCAGAACCTGCGGGTCCTTCACATCGCCTACAACCAAATGCTCTCCTTCCCTGCCAGGTGTGTTACATGGGTTTTCATGTATGATCATATCCTGTAAGGTCATGGCGGTTTCACTCGTTGGATGGTTTCGTCATCGTGTTCCTATGTTTCCAGTAAGTTGAGTAAGCTGGAGCTGCTGGAGGAGATCAATCTAAGTGGCAACAAACTAAAGACGATCCCCTCGACTGTGTCGAGCTGTAAGAGACTACACACCCTTGTTGCACACTCCAACAACATTACCGTCTTCCCTGAGATCCTCAACCTGCCTGAGATTAAGGTCAGACCGGTTCTAGTTTTCTTGGCCATCTACAGGCCATCGTGCGTATGACAACGTTCACCGTTTCACCTCATGTGTCTTTTGTACGTTTCTAGCTCGTGGATCTGAGCTGTAATGAGCTGACTGAGATCCAGCTCCCTGACTCTCTGCCTCCCACTTTGCAAGAGCTGGACCTGACAGGCAACAGCAACCTGATGCTGGAGCACAAAACCCTCAACCTCTTCAGGTGAGCCGCAAAAAAAAAAAGCTGATAACTCAGTGAAGCACCGCCTGTGTATTGTGGATATTCGTATGCCGACATTTCTTCTCCTTTTTAGTCACATCACCACCCTAAAGTTAGACCAGAAATCCTCCTCGACAGCAGGGGAGCTACTGAGCGCCTCCCCTCCATGGACCCATGGCTACTCTGAAATGAGCGGCCAAAGAAACAAGTGAGCTCTGCGTTGGGTTCCTGCGTGTTTCCCTTTGATTACATTAGTTACATTAGTACCCCCATCTGTTTCTAAATGCTGGTATGTTGTCTGGGACAGGTTGTGCGTGTCTGTGCTGACTGTCGACCGGTTCGGAGACGGCATGGAAGCATGTTATGGTATCTTCGATGGGGACCGCAATGAGGAAGTGCCCCGGCTGCTGCAGTGCACCATGGGAGATGTGCTGAGCGAGGAGCTGCAGCACTCCAATATCGACAATGTGTACATGTGCAACACTTTCCTCACCTCACACAGGTGAGACAGATTTCACTGCAGCGTTGACAATATAATCAGTGCCTGTTAGAATGTACGCGACGATTTGTTTGTTTGTGAATGGGACAGGAAACTTGGTATGGCGGGTCAGAAACTGGGTGCGTCTGCCTTGCTGTGTTATATCCACCGGAAGCC
This sequence comes from Trinectes maculatus, assembly GCA_016785345.1. Lineage (NCBI taxonomy): Eukaryota > Metazoa > Chordata > Actinopteri > Pleuronectiformes > Achiridae > Trinectes > Trinectes maculatus. Next base: position 181,213 of record JAFBJQ010000444.1, read on the forward strand.
TTCAGATCCTGGAGGCTGCCTCAGCCTCACTGTGGCCAACGTGGGCACCTGCCAGGCGGTGCTGTGCCGGGATGGAAGACCTGTTCCTCTCTCCAAGGTTTACAGCTTGGAGAACTGCACAGAGGAGATGGAGAGGGTTAAAGTCAGTAAAGCCATTATCACTGAGGTAATGCACTGCTTATGTGTCTGTCGAGTTCCCGTTTGTATCATGTAGAACATCTGATCTAGAGTTATGTGCTGCAGAATAAAGCTACACATTCCTTTGGGGCTCTAATGGCGATGATGTCTTATAGGATAACAAAGTGAGTGGAGTGACATGCTGCTCTCGCCTGCTGGGCTGCTCATACTTATGTCCCTGGGTGCTTCCAAAGCCATGGGTGCACACTGAGCCTCTCTGTCCCCAGGATGAGTTCTTGATCCTGGGCAATCGAGCTCTGTTTGAGTGGGTGTCCTACCAGGAGGCCGTGTGCACCGTGCAGGCGGTGCGAGATCCACCTGCCGCCGCCAAGAAGCTGTGTTCCCTCGCCCAGAGTTATGGTTGTAAGGACAACATCGGTGCTGTGGTGGTGTCACTGCGTATAGTTGAGGACAGCTGTACCTGTGAGCAACCGGTTTCCACCAGTGAACCCCGCGGCACCCCTCCTGCCCCTGTGCCTGTGTCCGTAACCCCAGGCCCCAGTGACCCGGCCACCCTGTCGTCCAGCAGTGGAATAGTTTCCGAGTTCAGCAGTGAGACATCAGCCTCTGAGGTAGGCAGTGAAGCGGGCTCCACGGCTTCAGATGAGCATCAGTCATCCGGCCCGGCATCTCGCCCAGAGAGACGCTGCAGCCTACACCCTGTTACCACACTGTGTGGGATCATGGTGCCCGGCTCAGCTGGCGCGGGAAGCCACCCAGGCCTATTCCAGCGTCAGCCCTCCTGTGCTACATTCTCAAGTAACCAGTCAGACAACGGCCTGGACAGTGACGACGAAGCTCCACTTGAGGGTGTTATCTCCAACGGCAGCAAGCTCGAGGTGGAGGTGGACATTCACTGCTGTGCTTTCCAACTGCGGTCTGGGTCCCCCAAGAGCGCCAAAGACTACAACCTTCAAAAGCGAAGCTCCGATTATCCCAATGGCAAAATGCGTAGACAGAACAGTGTGGTGGTTTCTGCCACAAACGGCTGCCTGCTGGCTGTGTGTGGAAGAGAGATTGCTGACCTGAAGAAATCTCCTTCCACATCCAGCTTGTTTGGGAAGAAGCTGTCTAATGGGTCTGTGGTAGCTCCGGAGGACAGCCATAATGTTATTGAAGTGGCCCTGGAGGCTCCGAAGAAGAAGTCTGGCTACTTCACCGCCCCGGCACAGCAGGACCCCGAGGATCAGCTGATTGTGCCTCCAAGTCTGGAGCAGGAAGTCAGGGAGCAGCTCAGAGGCCAGAGCCCGCTAGTCTCAGGCCCCTCCGCACCCTCCTTAAAAGACACAGTGTGGGATAATCCACACCCTCCTGCATTCCCCCCCAACCTGGTATCAGGTCCAGGCCCAGCTCATATCTTACAGCAGGAGGTCTACGACACTGCCCTCTAGACCGGGGGAATGCAGCAAAGTGGCATGTGGTTGCGATTCTGCAATGTGCCATTCCAGGGAAGAAGAGATTCTTCTCATACATGCGGGATATTCCAATTCAAGGTGCCATTCGGAAGTTCTGAGAAGACAAGAAAAACTTGTGGGACCTTCGCAGTCATCATCAGTGATGCTGCACCATGAGTTTGAGGTAATGGACTACTTGTGCGGCCAAGAAAAACAAAGGTTCTGGGTTCATATGTTGTGCTGGTTATCACAGAGCAAAACAAACCTGAGCAGAAATAAACGGGATACCTCATGTGTTTCAACATGACAGCAACATTTCCCTTTACGTGGAGAGTCAAGCAATCCGGAGGGTGTGTATGGGATGACGTTCCCTGGGGTTGAATCTCCTCTCCGGCGGCTCTGTGGTCACTCAGGTCCTGGAGATAAGCCCTGTGACTGAAACTTGAAAAAGTGCCTATAGTCCAGACTAGAGCTCCCCCACACCCAGGCTTTGTTTAGGGCCATGAGCTTGTTCGCTAAATTCGGAGGAGGGGCCGTGTCTTCGAGAGACCAGCACTAGCACCTCTTTTCCTCTCCTCCTCTTCCTGTGGCTTACAAAGGAAAACAGACAGTATTAATGCTTCTAAGGCACATTGTACTCGCCGTGATGACAAAAGAACTGCATGTCCCTGTCCAGGAACCTTGTGATTATATTTTTTTTTGAACAATCGCCTTTCATTGATGTATAGAATCTTCTATAAATTATAAATTAATTCTACACACACCCGCGTTTAGCCTCCAGCTGATGTAGTGTGTTCGAGCTGCTGACAAATGTAATATCAAAGTCATTTAACTGTTCGGAGTCAGAAATCCTTATTGCAGTATAATCTGTGGCAGTGTATGATCCAACAAAGACCTTAAACACAAAATTCATTTCAATTATTTTTCCAATTTTTCAACCACAACACAATATCACAGACAACCAGACACCAAATAGAAAAAAAGAAAAATGCTATTAACATAAAATGCGTAAAAACTGACTAATATTTACGAATATTAAGATAAATAAAAGGCACAAAAGTGAATTATTAAACACTATGTTCTGTCAAGAGATGTAGAATGTACAGTATACGGCATGAGTATGTACTGCAGGTTATGAAGTATCTCCTTTGGTAAGATAATATTTTAGTATGGATCTGAAATTTGGAGGCCGCTACCATATTAAATTTACCAACATGTCCCTGAAGGCACTTTTGGATCCTGTAAATTATCAGTTGGACACACCCAGCCACCCACACACACACCCACACACACGCACACACACACGCACACACACACACCCAGTGCCAAAAGGGAGGTCAGCTCTGCTGGTTAAGCTGCTGTGGTGATTGGAAGGCTAAAGTTATATAATAATAGCTCTACATGAGATATTTATTTTTGTTTAGCACTTCAAGTTCATAGTGGTGCCGTTCTGGCATTTCACCGCTGATTCCACTGCAGATTCTTTCAGTGTTCCCTTTAAGCCTTAACGTAACATGAAGCCCTATGTTTGATTTACTCCTGTTCTCCTTGGGAACAAGAGGTCTTTAAGTCTTGGTTGACATATAAAT
>JAFBJQ010000444.1:184607-211432 GCA_016785345.1 Trinectes maculatus
GGCCATTTCACATAAGTAAACACAGCTGTGGAGGTGTTGGAGAGCCGGCAGGCCCGCTGAGAGACAGAGAGAGTGCTCACCAACTAGTTCCCGTGTGAAGTCTGTACGTATTTATGGGGCAAACCGCTTAAGCCGAAACAAGGAAGTTCATGGGAGATGTGTCGTAACCACGAAAACGACGTAATTTGCGACCAACGTAACTCGAGGACCCCTGTATATATATATATATACACACAGTATATGTGTATATATATATATATAGACACACTATAGGTGGCGAACCTGCCCCAGGAGGACCTAGAAAAGCTGTACGACAAATGATTGTGAATAATACTAGTGCACATCTGAAACAGGTTGTTGTTAAGTTGGAGAACTGAGTGCGCGTTTAGAGAAGAGAAATTTTACATATGGTTTCATACAAAATAGTGGCGTTTGCAACACACGTTGGGGGTTCCCCAATACAAATATGCAAAGTGTATTTATAGATTCATGTATATCAGAGCTTCGTTTTACATGAATTAAAAGTACAAACGTCAGTACATATGTACTGTACATACATATGTATGTATGTAGGTATGGTGTCCTTTGGAATGTGTGTGTAAGTTGCATTGCACTTTTATTGTCATGTGAGTGTATCACGTCCTTTTGCTCATTTGCAATGTACCTTTATTATGATTGGCCCCAATTTTGCCAAATCCGCGGGTGACTCTATTGCTCTTTCTCTTTTTTTTATACATTAATTGTGCATTTATTCTGTCTTTCACGCATATATTCACCTACTGTCCTGTGCAATATAAATTTTCACCATGAAGCATATTTCATATGTTGAACCATGAGTGTATTAATCAGTGTGCATGTACATATGCCAACAGTGTGCATAGATACAGGAAGAGGAAGCACAGGGTACAGTGCATTGAATCCAAATTTTCCCCTTTAATTCTTTAGTGGAGGGGCTCAGAAGTGGAATACTCATATCTCCCTTTCTGCACTAAAATAGAGGATATGTGATTTTGAGATGGCTACATCGTCAGTGTTTGTTTTCACGGCTGATCATCTATTATAAGAGTAAATGATAATTTCCTCTGTACATCTTTACAAACTTCTTGTTGCAAAATGTCTTTGTGTGTCTGTAAAATGAAGCTTAAAGTGCACACGTACAGTAAGTGTATGCATGCTTGTGTGAATAATGGGTTGACTGTCGATCTGTGTGAACTTGGCGAATGACACTGATTGAAGATGCTCCAGCTGTTAAACATGTGACCAAAGTAGCCATTGTTTAATGTCACGGTTCTTTTTCGGTGCATTATTTCTTAGAATTGCTTGAATATTTTTGTTCTCAATGCCAAGAAGCTGATGTTTATTTTTGTACCTCATTGCTTCAAGCAAATCTATATTTTCCACTCCACTGCAGAATTTGAGGTGACTGGGAGAAAATGATCTTTCATAATGGTACTTCAATTGGAGGTACTAATTATAAAACTGTATTTACTGTTGAAAGCATGCCCTAAATATAAGCCAACATAAAAACATAAATGAGTGCATAAAAAATTTGATTTATTTGTACCAATAGAGCATATCTAATATTTTTGGGTTTCTATTCTAGCATGCAAATTACTGATACATTTTAAGTTGGGTGAACAATTACAAGATTTAGGAACAGGACTAATAATTAGCACTGTCAAACAGAGCTGTACTTTAATTTTTGAGAGTGGAAGGTTTGTGATTTATTTGATTTTAAATGCTGCTATCTTTAGGTTTAAGCGGCCAGGCTATTTTAAAATTAATATTAAGCCAAGTAGCAATAAAAGTTTTTACTGTTTTTTTTATGTCCATCTTGCTCAGAATTTCATTCCAATGAATATAACCAAAGTTATAGTTTTGGTCAGTATGAGATATAATGCTGGTAGTTTATTTTGTCATCAATACATATGTAATATTTGCCTTGGTTTCTATTCCTGTTTTCTCTCTTTCAGTTTTTGAAAACAAAAGTAGGGTCTAAAAAACGGATCAGTGGAAACAGAGACTGCTCGATGCTTTCAGAATGTATTCAGACGTGATGACATGAATAGATTCCCAAACACAGTAGATCTGCCATCTAATGGTAAAGTTTAGAATAACATTTGTTTGTATAATGGCTGAACAAGAATTGTGAAGAAAAATCAAGTTAATGTGACAAAACTTTGTGTTTTTGTAAGTGATTTTCTTTTTACCTTTAGGAAAAAAAGTATTTGTGCCTTTTTCAAGTCAGTTCTAAAATAAAAACAATCTAAACTCACAGTACAAAGTTCATAGCAGATTTCTGCCCTTGTCTCCCTTGATGGAAAAAACCTGGTAACTTGACATTTCCTTTTTAAAAGAAGAGACGTTCAATAGAGTCAGTTGGGTGTGTGACATCAACAGTCCTTATCAGGATTTATCTGTTAGTTGTAATGGTCAACAGGCTGCGCAGGGATCTATCGGAATACCCCTTAGGAAAACTAATTATTTTAATTGTAACTGTTACCTGTAACATCAAAGTAATTTAAACAGTAACTGGCAAAAGGTGATAACAATAATTGATTAACTGACTAATCATTTAGCAATCAAAAGGATTGTACTGTACTGTAGGATTGTAATTTAATGAAAAACTACTTGTGAAAAATAATATGCCTTTGAAGGGTTTATTATAACAACATATTTACACAAATGGTAAAAGACACTGTAAAAAGATGTGTAAACTGGAGAGGGGAAAACGATATAAACACAAAAAAACTCCAATATCATATATCATATATCATAATATAAAAAGTTCTCCAATATCAAATGTAAACACTTGACTGAAGCATAAAGTGGATAAAAGAGGGAGCTGTTCACTGGTTCAATGTTGGCATCTCCTGTCATACCCCTCCTCCCTCCCCATCTTCCTCATTGCAACCTGGCTATCAAATAAAGGCGAAATGTGCTACAAATATCACAGTCAATGAGAGATTATAAACAACTACACCTTAAGTAACAGACTTACATGTTTTCTGCTCACAGGGTTATTTTACCTACTCAATCTTACTTCTGGTTTTTAAAACTGATTGTCTTCATTTGTTCTCTGACTCTTTAGCTGCCGCACTGACTTAAAAGCTCTGACAGCTAACACTGCGCCAAAGATAAAAACAAACACCCCGACCACCCCAAAGAGGCCTCCTGCGATGTCCGCACCATGGAACTGGCATTCAAAGCCCTTGTGCCCTTTGCTTTTGTACATCTGCTCTCTCTCTTTACAGATGGGATTATTGTAGGTTTCCTGCAGCTTTATGAAGTAGAAGGCCAGGGCAGGGATGTAGCCTAAGCCAATCAGGAAGTTCACCAGAGCCTCCCCCAGCAGCAGAGGGGGCCAGCGGTAAGGCACTCGAAATATCCCCAAGGCAAGCATGGCACAGGCATAGCTCATTAAAACCCCACCACAGGCCATAGTGAAGATGTACGGCGGGCGCTTGAGCTGATGAAACTGCCGATCCAGCTCCTTCACCTTCTCTGCATCGGCTCCAGTGAAGGCATTAGCTCCTCCAAAGTGATAATAGTAGATTCCACCGAGGCTGGCCAGATCACGGTAACCCCCATTGTTGCTGTATGGCACTCCAGCACAGATAATGATAAGCAGATTCACAAATACCTCCATAAGCTGACACAGACCTGGGAAATAACACAGAATCGACATGAGTACAGAGCTGAATTCATTTGTCAGTTCATTGTGTCAGTTCACAAAACATTTTGGCAGGAATGCCAAATATTTACCTCAGCAGCTTCTATGATCATTTGTTTCTGGTTTTCTTTGTCATAATTGATGCTCGACCCTACAAACGTCTGATGGGCGTCTTTACACAGTTTTCCGGATATTTTATTAACAAAATGATTTAACAACTGAAAAATAATTACCATTAATCCCTGTTCCTGTTCCAAGTCAGCCCACGGCAAATCCCCCAAGTGGTACGGTTCATTACATGATGATTACCAAGGACATATTTGACTATGTGCTATGTAAAGGTAAAGACCCAACAGAGCAAGCAGTCTTCTCATTCTGACTTGTCATTCAGTCTGGTCTATTTAAGCATTTTAAATTGGAAATTTGATCAATTCTAGAATCACGAATTGTACTTGCCTCTACTAGTTAGGACATATCTTAGATTGTATAGCGCTTGTCTGTCTTTTGGCTCATAGTACTGCCCTTCAGGGTGGTGCACTGGTGTCTCTCTGGACCTATGAAGACAGAGAGATTGAATAATTTTTAAATTCATTTTTACAAAATGTGTCATTTTACATAAAAATACAAAGAAAATCAGCATTTTTTTGGCGTGGAAGTGTGTGCTTGGCCTTGTTTGTGGATAGTATATGGTCACTCACAGTGTCGAGGGTCCTTCACGGTTGGGGCTGTAGTCCCTGTAAGCAGGTGTCTCCCTGTGAGGGGCAGTTGTCATGTCCCTCTGTTTGTATTGTTTGGGCCTCCTGTCACCAGCAGAGCCGCTCTTGTCCATGTCTCTTGGCTTCTGGTTGCGACCTCTGTTATCATCCCAGGGGTGATCCCCATTGTGTGAATAGTCCCGGTCCCTGCTCTTGTACTCTGCATACACATCACTCCTCTGGTTGTGTTTCCCCCTTCCTGGCATCTTCTGCCTACAAAACAAGGTTGTGGACATGAATCCAATTACAAACCAACAAATAAAGTGGACACTTGGCCTGTGTGTGTCTCCAACTGCCACCGTGGACACTGGCGCTGCATGAAAGATGATTTCATTTGGATTAATAGGTGGATGAGGTAAAGGCCTTGTAAATACAGAGGTTTCTCCGTTTATAAACTGATTCAATGAAAGAAAAAACATAAAATCGGACAGTGAAATCAAACTTGGGCGCGTTTACGTATCATTTCATATAACTGTGAGACCAAATTGTATTCTTTTAAGAGGCTCAGACATGTAAACAGTGGCGCCTGTCTTCCTCCATTGCAAAGTTAATCAATGCGCGTCAGTGTTTCAAAGTAAAAGTTACATAACTGTACACTTGTGAATGAAACAAAAATAGCATAAACTCCTACTTTTAGATCCTGTCCGCAATGGGGTCTTGTTTTCGTTCACGCGCAGGAGACACAAATCCACCTTCACTCACTTCCTGTTTGAGAGTTCCTTCTCCCGTCGTACACCTGTGCGGTGCCACGCCCACTAGGTTCTGTGATATTTAGTACATTTCATTTCTACCGTTTCCAGGACTTTTTGTTCCAGTCATAGCAAAAATACAGTCTGTTGGACGTATACATCGTGTATTTTTACTATTTTGCAATATATGCTCTTTATTTTACATTGTGTGTGATTGAATAAAAACAAGATTTAATTCACGCGTCGGTTTATTTTTTACATATAAAAGAACTGGGTGGGTGTTTTACTAAACGTCAAGAAAACCGGAAAATGTGTACAAAAATGTTGACCTCACTCGTGATCAACTTCCAAAAACAAAAAATTTGCGATTCATGCCTCAACCCGGACGTAAATTCACACAGCGCACGCGGTCACGCTCATAAAGCTCGCGGAAAAAGTCACAGCAGCTTTTCCGGTGAGGTACATACTTTTTTAAAATAACATAAACACGACTTCCAACATTCGTGAACTCCTTGCTAGTTATTAGTAAAAAAAATTGTAGTCATGTCGGATAAATGATCACTGACTATGGCCGTTTTTTTCTGTTTCATAAAAGGCGAAGGTGGGCCTTTGATCATTTCTTACCACAAATGCAATGGAAATGAAGATATGCCGAACTAGGAAACTATTGAGCTGTTGTTTTTGTATGGCATACCGTAATAATACTCCATTGAGTTATAAGAGTATCCCACAGTGATTTTTGTTTTCACTTTTAGTTTCAAAACTTAGATGAAAGATTTAGTTTCAATTAAGTTTGGAACTCTTACTGTGAAATCTAAGTACGCACCGTCGCCGGAAGTTGATGTCATCATCGCTGGGGCTCACACTTGCCACTACAAGCGTCCGCGCGCTTGCTCGGCTACCCAGCGAGGAAGATGGTAGACAGTAATGGCGGTGATGGCAAGGCGAGCAGCATGAAGTGCTGATGCTTCACACGGATCGAAACTGACGACTGCGAGGACAACGTTGGGAAAATGACAATGACGTCGAAGTAGGACGCGTTTTGCAACTGTCATTACAAACCTACAACACCTTCCCGGGAGAGTTTTCATCTTGTCAGCGGAGCAGAGAGAACCTCACCGGGAGCATGGCTTCTCACAGCAACCAGGTAGCTAAGCTAGTTAGCTAACGTTAGCCTGCATAACAACCCCAGCTGCACGCCGTGCAACGCTGTTTGTAGACTCACACACGCCCCATGGTTTTACGGCTTTCAGACCCAAGCCAGTGTCTCACTCCGGTAGCATTTCTGTCAGCCGTATACTGTTACCGAAAAGTCTTAGCTTCTCGTGTCATTGAAAATGTAAGTGCTGAAAAGTGCTTGCTAATGCCCCCCTAAGCCTCATTGAAACACAACCAGCATGGTAGCTAACAGGCCCCTGGTTCCTCCATTCAAATTAGTCAGCGGCACTACTTGCTGCAGTTCCTTAGCCGCGACAGCCACGTTCAGCAAAATGACACGACTGTGTTCTCTTTGTAAAGTCGGCGATGCATTGGCGCAAAATGCCACAATTGTCATGAGTTGTTTCACAGGGAAAAGTGACTCAGAAAACTGCTGCGTGTATGCATGGCCCACCTGCTCAAAGCTGCCACAGGCCTTCCACAAGCGCACATACCATAATTGGTAATAAGTAATTTGTTTTGCTCTGGGCTTTCAGCAACAGCGGTGGTTTTGTTGAATGGTTAGCATGCTCCAGTTTTCAGTTTCTAAGCAGTTGTTAGCTCGGACGTAACATTATCCTGCTGTTCAGTTAGCTTATAGCAAGCTAACTGCTTTGCACAGGTGGTGGTTATACACTGCAGTCCTGTCGCTAGCTTGTTAGCTAAATAGATGTGCAACAAGAGGCCTTCGTTTGTGGCAAATATTTATTCGAAATGAGAATTATTGGAAACACGATTGAGGTTGCACGTTGCTGGGTAGATGTGTGGCTCGCGAGTCAGTTTCTGTTTGACCTACTCTGTTGGTAATATAGCAAGTTTTGTGGTATTCCTGAGGAAGTTAGCTGTCATGTGGGAGGGCCCATTTTGAAAGTCTAGCAGTGCATGCTGACACATGCCTGATCAGAACTTTCTGGTAGTTGACAGAAATAAAGTTAAACTGGTGTTAAACACAAAGTAAATGAATTAAACTCTATTCAGGCAGGCACACTACATCCGTTTGACAGTTAAAAAAACCAACATGGCTAACAATAATAATATAAATAAATGTATGGTGGTCCATGTTCAATCACATATTAAATTGTCCTTGCAAAGTTTAACCCATGCTTATCCATTTGAGGACAAATGTATGTTTTATCCATGTGTTCTGTATAAATCATATAGAATGACTAGCATGACATTTGAGTTTGCACATTGCCATATTTAACAATTGACAGCCAGGGCCACACATGAACAGTTCCCCAATTACCATGAGTGACCAAATATGGCCCCTTATCAACTATTTTGTTTGGTTCGATAGCTCACACGCTTTGTATAACAGTTTGTATAGACAAATGAAAGTTGGTTTACTCTGTGAAATTATCAAAATATGGCTGGGTGAAAAATAAATCAGACTGTAACATTACAGCCATATTAAATCGACCAAATACAAATGAAAGAAAAGTTGTTAAACAGGTGGGGCAACTGGAGACTCAGAGGCACAGCAAAAGCCAGCTTTAAATGTGACACTAATCATTTGATTTTCAGTTAAGCAAAACAGGTAATTTCTTTTTGTATTTGTAACTGAAAATAAAATTCTTAAAGAAATATCAAATTACTACATTGGATGTTAATTTATTTAAAAAAAAAGTAAGAGTATGCTAATATAGATATAGATTTTTAATCAAAATTTCAAAAGAACAAAAAATTTAATAAATGATCTAAATTAAGCAAACAATAGCCAAACTATTACTATAACAGATATACAAGAACATGCATCAGAATGGCAACACCAGTTGCTGCAATGAGTGTTTGAAATAGCCAGTAAGTTTGAGAAAATAGAAGATTACTAGAAACTTTTAGCTTAGTGGACAGCTTGTCTGTTTTATTTATTTATGTCAGAAATAGTAACTGGATCAACGGAAAGTGCTTTCCCAGTCTATAAATTGTACCTAACAGCACTAGTCTTCTTCCATATTATGAATTTTGGGGTCCAGAATGAAAATTATTCCTTATTATCCTTAAAATGTCAAAGCCTAGTACGCAAGTGACAATTGGCTTTTAATAGAATAAATGAAAACAGAGATGGTTCTTTTGTGGCATGTTGGTTATGTGTGGGGAAACACTGCAACATCAATAAATTATGTAGCCACATTGTTGAATACCCGAGAGCTATTTTTGTCTGCTACCACCTGTCTTTAGGCGGAATAAATGACAGTAATTCCTTCTTACTGTGACACACCCCTATGTATTGCTTTGTAATGTTTTGGAATTATCATTTCTAGCCTATTTCTATGTTACACCAATATGCAGGTCCAGGTTTGCTCCAGAGATACACTTAAAGCTAGCCTTGCCTGGTTTATTGTGGTGCTGGTGCATTTTCGTGTTCTCAGGCACATTTTCCATTAATAACACTGCATACCTATATAAAGGAACAAGCATAGTACTCCATAGTACTGTCCGTATCTGTCTTTACAGTTAGAGTAAAGCTGTTAGAGTAAGCTGTTTTGTGGTAATTTAGTTAGGTGGCCCATTTAAATCTGGAAAGTCTATATTATAATATGTAAATACTCACATAGTAAGTAGTTTTTACTGATTGCTGAGAACTAACTTACATCTTTAACCATGTTTTTGAAATATCACCTCTGGTTATATATATATATATTGTGTGACTTGATTTATTACAAGTTAAGCACTTGTATCTAGGAGTCTGATCCTCTCTCAATTACCAATGATAAAGTTTTAGTGGATTAGTATGTTTTTTGTATGGTTATCAGACCATTCTTATTATATCTATTATTTGAAACAATTGAAAACCAACCAAACCAGAATCTCTTGTTAGATTTGCTCGAACCTTCGCAGCTCACAATGCTAACAAGTCTGTCACAATTTGTTTGAGTTTCACACAGACCTGACATAAATTGTGAAAATACTAAATTGTGAAATACTTTGGTTCTGTGAAACTGTAATATTTTTTGAAACTGCTTTTAGAACCTTAATACTCCAGCACCTTTTCTGTTATGTTAGGCTCTTCCTATATCCTTGTCGTGTGTGTGTGGTGTCGTCGCTAAACTGTGTTTAAATCATACAGATGGCTAATTTGTTGTAATCCTCAGTCCAAACGAACAGCAAGGGAAGCTTAGTGTGGTACGCGTGGCATGCCTGCAGAAAGAAGCAAAGGGACATTCTTTCTGTTGTGATTGTATTAACCATCCTGCAGCCATTGGATTATAGCTGGCTGTTTGTCACTTGTAGTGCCATTTCAGCAATGTGGACCCTTGTATGAGGCCTTGTTTGCAAAGACTTTCATATGCTTGAGTTGCACTTTCTTTACTCTGTGCCTCATGTTTTGTGCCCCTCTTTCACTTTCCACTGTTGATTCCATTCGTGAGTGGCTAGAGAGTGGCTCATTTCAACTTTTCTCAGTGGTTTTGTGTTATCTATGCTCATATAGACACTTGAAACAGAGGCTGCAGATAAGATTTTTGACAATTTAATGATCATATGATTAAAAATAGCAGTAAATCATTCAGTAATAACTGAACTCTAACTCTATTTCACAAAATAAAAGTAAAGAACAATAAGACAGCAGCATATAGAGATGTTGCAACTTTTCATTTCCGTGAGGAAATTCCTGTTTGTTGGTGCATTGTTACTCTGATAGTTGTACACTTTTGCCTATTTATATATAAAAGCAGGTAATTCCATAGAGTATCTATTTTGCTATCTCATTATGAAAAACATTGTGCAAGAAACAAGCCACAGCGTCATCTTAAATGATTAATCATCATTTAATTATTGACAATTTACTGCACCAGATTTCTAGCTGACATGAAGGGGACAAAGTTATATTCTCTCTCTGGAGCCATTTAGAATCAGTCATTTAGAATCTGCAATGAATGCAGTGCATTCTGTCAAAATATTGTTTGTTTTTAACAAATTTAAAATTGTCTACACTTTTAGTCAACAATGAATCTGAGCTGACAACATACAGTATTTGTGCTGTTTGTGCTTATGGTTCATGTTTAACACTGCATGACTCATCATTTCATGTTGTACTTTACCTTTGCACATGCTAGAAATGTTGTCTTAACTGGGTGATGACTGACTCTAGGGGCCACTGCACCTAGTTAATCAATGCACTGTGCATGACTCTACAATAAAATGCAGTTTTACTCAGTAAAAATAAACAATTGGCAGTGACCACCAATAAACAACTAATAACCACCTCCAAAAATCTTAATATATCCTCTGAGCATCGTGGGTGCTTTAACATCTGCCTTCTTCTGAAAGGTGTACCCAGCACAAATAGATTTTACATGTGTGCTTTTATGCTTAACTAAAGGCTGTATTTCTTTCTTTCCCACAGTACATCTTTGGGGAATTCAGCCCTGATGAGATCAATCAATTTTTTGTCACTCCACGATGTTATGTTGAGGTAAGACAATGGATTTAAGGAAGATGTTGATTTTTTGAAAGTAGTGTTGTGTGTTATAACAGTATCTGAAAAGTATCCAAGTTATTGCTGTTAAAAATTGTAAAATGTGGCACTGGTACCAATACTTTGAGAAGGATTTTTTTTAAATACACACAGTAATATTAAAATTGTTATTAATCTGCACACTACAGTATTTTACTGAAATAGACTTAACACAAACTACAGTCTATGCACTCCTATATGTCTTTACTAATTGTCTGTTAAGTCAGATTATATCAAATTCCACCATTGTCTTAAATTTTTTTTATTTAAGTCATACTTATTTAAAATGTAAATTGTTTTTATATCTTCTCTGCAGCTCCCTCCATTCAATGACAAAGTCTCATGCGCCAGTCAGTCTTCTGGTATGTATATTTCATAAACGCTGGATGATTATTTATTCCTTATTTGTTTATTAGCATTAAATACTATTCCCTCTGACAGGAGCTGATGAATATCTATCACACTTTAAGTTTATATCACTGGGGGTTATCAGAGAAGGTCTTTACCATGTAAACTTGATGCTAGGCTGAGCTGAAGTGACATGCTGGCCAGGAAAATGCCTTCTAATGTTTTTGTTTTTATATACATATGGGGATACAGTTCAGTATTGTTTCAAATTGATTGCAAATTTTGAATATATATAGATACCTATTGTAAGGATTTGCCAGCCAGTTTTTTTTTTCGTTAAATTTCTGGCCACCAAAAAAAACAAGAATTACCAGCCACCGTACTTTGAAAGGATATTTATTTTTATTTGACATTTGCCTTACCTTGATTTGTATTGATTATTTAGGAAGTTACTGCACTCCCGCTGTACCTTTTATTATGGAGTCTATGGGACTGCAGGTTTGCGGTGAGTTGAGGGGTCTGACACCCCATGGCTTGACCAGCTGTTGTACGTTTGCTGTAAAGCTCAAATTCCAGATTTCAAAAACTGGTGGCTTTCTAAACCTTGCGCCTGTGTTCTTTCTCTTTCCTGTTGGATGAAATCTGCAGAGCTTTGCATGCTCAAGATACTGCAAATATCTTAACTTCTTTTGGGTATAATGCATTTTAACCACTGCCGCACTCCAAAATTAAAATCAGACTGAATTTTCAAATAATCACAGCTTCTTTACCGAGAGTTTATGTGAATGTGTGCACACATTTATCCTTATATATTGTAATGATTTTGCTGTAAAATGCATTTTTACGTCATGACGTGTAATTCAGTAACACTAACATAAGATTTTATAATTCCAAAAGAGCAAGTAACTGCTGTTTTCATTCACTCTTAACCCCTGCAGGGTTTCCAGTTTGTGTTAAAAGGAAAGGGCATTTTTCTGATTTGCTCCGACTAATATTTCGTGTTTTTCACCTTTCTCACACTACACATTTTGTTGCTATTTAATCAGCTTTACAATGTGTTGTACAGAAAAACAGAATTTGTTTTATGATCATGTACTTTTCTCTGTGAGCAATGCTAAAACATTTACACCTTTAAATGGTAGAATAAAATAACCAGACAGTTAGAAAGGCATTGTTATTGCATTTTTATCTCAGGGCAGAACACAGCTGTTGACATTTTTGAGTGTGTAAAATTTTACAGATTTTTGATGAAACAATTATTATGATTATTTATAATTTCATACATTCCACCTTTATGAAATGTGTGGCTTAGTACACAACTAAGACTAAAAAATATTTTTTTCCGGCACTTTGGCATAATTAAATGTGTAATTGTCAGACTTCTTTAAAACAAATTTGAATATTTTCTTTAGGACTGCACCCAAGTTTGTCACAGCTTTCAAGACTAGTCATTCAATTGCTACGAGGTACATGTTTGGCAACTAAATCGTGAAACCATGTGAAAGAATTTATATCCTCAAGACTACCTTGTCGCCACTGCACCACTGGAAATATTAGATGTTGAATTCACATAAGCCCAGAGGAGATCTTGTTTAGTTAAGGATAGACACAACAGTAGTCGCCGAAGCCTAAAATGGGTCCAGCAGGAATAATTTGTTTTTACTCGTATGTCTGCAAGCTTCCACAATTCCTGTTGAGTGATGGTTTATTCCATCAGTATGAGGATCTTCTACCAAACTCTTAAACACACAGTGAATTACTAAAGTGTTTGTTTTTAATGTATTATGTAGGCTGTCTTGAAAGACAAAACCTTATTTCTAATTTTGAAATGTTCTACAGCAGATGACTATCAGCGCATTGAGTTTGGCGTTGATGAAGTGATGGATTCCAAGCCAGACGGGGTGAACGATCCTCTGTGCAAGGTGTCGAGCACCCTCAATCCCCAGGCTCCAGAGTTCATCCTGAGCTGCCAGCCGGCCCAGAAATCCCAACAGACGGACCCTCCATCAGCTGATGGTCCCGACGGAGCCGACTTCAACTCATTGGATGGCCCAGACTCGGAGGTCTCAGCTCTGGACAATCACCAGGCATGCCAGGACATAGACGGACTTCCTGGCAGCTTGGGACAACGAGAGAGGAAAAAAAAGAAAAAGCGACCTCCGGGGTATTACAACTACCTGGACACATCAACTGGCAGCAGTACAGCAGATGGGATGCCTTTGACAGCGCTGGTAAATGGACATGCACTCAGTGGTCCACATCATAGTGCTGAGGATATGGACAATAAGGCATTGCCAGGGGCTGAACTTTCCACCCCTGGATCTGTTTCCACAGCAACATCAACAGCTGCTGTGGCTGCAGGCAACTTTTCCCACTCACCCACTGCCAATCAGAGGACTTGTGATAGCCCTGATGACTCTTCTTTGGACTTAACAAGTGGAGCTGCCTCTTTATCAGATGGCAACAATGCAAATTCCTCCTGTTCATCCTCCTCTCAAAGCAGAGGCATGACAGAAGGGTCAAGGACTGCAGATCAGCAGCCAGATCATTTGGCTCCACAGAGCCCTGAACTGTCAGATACTCCGCAAAGCCCCCCCTCCAAATCACCTCTTCCTCCTTCAACTGCTGTGGCCACCCCCTCTGTAGCCACTTCCATTACGACTACTGAACTGGAGGTAAGTGAGGTCAGAGACAGCGGAGTGGCCAATGGACTAGCAGAACCTGAAACGTCCGTCAGTGCGGATGGACACAAAGAAGACTGTGAGAGTGGGGAGCAGACTCAGCAGAGCTCCCCGGACTCTGCTGCCCAGGCGGCAGTGACAGACCAGGCCCATTCGCCTGTGATTCCAGCTGCACCCACTGCCAACCGACCCAAGTCCTGGGCTAGCCTCTTCCACAACTCCAAGCCTCTACCTGGGGGTCCTCAGGCCTTTGTGGAGGTAAAGAATGTTGTGGAACTTGTGTCTCCTGCCCCCACTACACCAGAGCAGCCTGAGAAAGTTGGGGAGGTCAAAGATGTCCCTGTCCATGTATCAGAGGATCCCATGGCCCCTAAGCTTGCAGGTATTATGTGAAGATACTCCTTGGATAAGTTAGAAAAAATTATGTTGTTTTAGTTTAAAGTGTTGTGCTGTTAAATTTACTTTCCCTCCACTTGGTGGCAATATTGAGTTAATTGCACTGTTCCTACTCTTCCTATTCCTTTGAGTGGAAGTTTTTAAATGTTTGATGTGAGAACTTATCAAAATAATTTCATTTTATTTATTTTATGTATTTAAATTGCTCAGAGGTGTCTTGCCACATGGAAAGTTCATAGATATGTTTCCATGGTCAAGAAATTCAACAAATGAACACTAGATGGTGGTGCTGCATCCAAAATAGCTGTCAGATAGTAAGTCATATTCGTGTAATTCACTTTACCTCGTTTCCCAACACTAGTAAGTATGCTGTCAGTAGACAGAGAATACTGTACAAGACTTAGATCTTGTGAGGCTATAATGGTCTCAAAAAGCTACACATACAATATGCACTTTTGCTATATCAAGTTATCCAGGAGCATTTTTTTCTATTCAGGCTCTTCAAAGTATTTGTGATTTGGCTGTTTAGATAAACCTGTTTGTGCTGCATGTATATACCCATTGGAGTTCTAATGATTTCAAGAGGTTTTGAGACACTTACTAGAAACCAGTTTTGGGATACTTACCTATGAGTCAGTGGGTCATGCCACTCTGTGGCATAACGAGACTTAGAGCTGGGCGATATGGCCTAAAATCAATATCACGATAAATTGAGCAGTTCACCTCGATAACGATAAATGGACGATAACTACCACCATCCCTTGCGCAAAACGTTTGTCCACTAGATGGGGCTGTGGCAGCATAATTGCTCCACAGCTAGTTAAATTAATTAAGGACTGTAAACCTACAGTGTCTGAAAATAAATGAATATAAATATTGAGTTGACTTATAGTTGACTTATAAATATTGTTGACTATTAGCAAATGCTTCAGTTAATGACTGCTGCCTGGAAGCACTTTTTGCTGGTCCCCCTGATCTCTTATCGCTTTGAGCTTTTTTAACTTCGTCGAATTCAACCACGTGATTGTACTGCAGGTGGTGGAAAAGGTTTGTGGTATTGCCCTGGCTGGTGACAACAGTCTTTTTGCACAATTTACATTTTACATTTTTTTGACAAGTATCCTCCCTGCGGAATCCAAAATGCTGCCACCCGATGGAAGTGGCGTTTTTTTTTTTGGAACAAGCTGCTGCTGCTCTTCCGCCGCCCTTGGCGCTTCAGCTGCCGCTTCGGCATTTAAACTCGCCTCCATTTCTTCACCGTCTCTTCCCCTTCTTGTTACAGACTGGATGGGGTGGAGTCACGTGACTACATATGTTGTACTGTGTGCGGCGTCTTAAAGGGGAACACAGCCTACCTACACAAACAGCCAAAAGACGAAAACCACTTTTCTTTTTTTTTAAACACCGACTATACCGACATGGGCAAAATGAATTCGGTTATCGTCGTAAATTTCGGTATCGGTAAATTTTCGGTTTATCGCCCAGCCCTAACGAGACTATACAGTGGTCCACAATGTGCTTACAGGCAGACGAAAGGAATGTGTTCTCTGAAGTACACCAAGACACAGCCACAGAACTATTTATACTGACTGTTTTTGATTTCGTATATTTTTAAATTTTTAGAAATTTTAATTTAAAACAACCAATAGATTTGTTTGGAAAAAACTTTTTGATGTGTCAGTTGAGCTTAGTATTCATTGGCCATTGTTTTGCCTTTTTTGTGATGCAGTTTGTTATATATAAGTACATGCATTGTACAAGTGGAACTATTGAATGTGCTGATGAGCTCTTTGTTTACCTAATATGTATATGCCCTTGTTCTTTTAGCAATAGCTATAAAGACAGTATTTATGTGTTTTTTCTTTAAGCAGCAAATGCATAAATGTCCACGTTACCATGGGAGCTGTGTTTTTGAATGACAGTCTCCCTTCCTAGGCGTGGTACAGCAAGTTCTCACTCTTGGTTCGTTAGTCTTTTGTGCTGTTGTCACAAGAGGCAGGAATACAAGGAGGAACATTTATTTTTGTTCAAATGAAAATGTTTTTTTTTTTAGGATGAAAATCTGTTTTGTAATATTCACCACTATATCATAGTTGTAATGGCCAAAACTATGCACTCAAAAGATTCATTGTTTTACGTAGTATAAAGCTACATGTTTAAGAACTTTTTGTTTGTTTGAATCCCCAGAACTTATTGAGAATGTGAAGTTGATACATAAACCAGTGTCTTTGCAGCCGAGAGGACTGATCAACAAGGGGAACTGGTGCTATATCAACGCTGTATCCTTTCTCTCAGATGGCTATAATTCACTGTTGGTATAAATCAGTTGGTAAATCAATATATCAGTTTTACAGTTTCCCTCCTTGACTCTGAACACCCAGACCTTACAGGCCCTGATAGCATGCCCACCCATGTATCACCTGATGAAGTCCATTCCTCTGCACAGTGAAACGCAGAGACCGTGTACCTCCACACCCATGATAGACAACTTGTAAGTGATATCTCAGCAAGCTAATCTCAACTCATTGCAAAAGTTTATTTGCTCAGACATAATCATTGTTTGTCTCGAACAGTGTGAGGCTGGTGAATGAGTTCAGCAACATGCCTGTGCCATCTAAAGCCAAACAGCAAGGTAAGATGCTTCACTGCAGGCTTTGATTTGACTCTTGTTTTTAATTGCACTTAATATATATATAAATATATATATATATATTTACTTATTTTCTTTTTTAGAATAAAGCTAGATGAGACACATACCTGTGGATATTTTCTGTCTTCCTCTAATATCGTGACATTGTAAATGTCCACAGCTGTTGGCGATAAGGTGGTGAAAGACATTCGGCCAGGTGCACCTTTTGAGCCGACCTACATTTATAGACTCCTCACTCTCATCAAGTCAAGTCTCTCTGAGAAGGTCGGCTGTGCTATTCATACTGTTACTGATATTTTTGTTTTCACATGAGCCTCTTGAATGCTTCCTCTGGAACAAACTGTGATTGAAGAAAACATTCTTGTTCTTGTTTTTACAATGCATTACACATGCTGAGTCAATTCAGTTTTAATGAATGAAATGGCTTGGATGCTTTTAATGAGATGGCCTTTTTATTCTTAATGAACTGCACTCTCATGCTGCCTCACTGGAGAAACATGCTTCCCTGTTTGTTAACCTCGGTGAAAGGATGCGTATGCACATTCATGTGTGTACAAAATGTTGTAATTTGACAGTAAGCACGTTGTATTTGCGTCAGTTGGTCCTGACATTGTAATGCTTGGCTCTCAGGGCCGTCAGGAGGATGCGGAGGAGTATCTTGGCTTCACTCTCAATGGATTGCACGAGGAGATGCTGGCATTGAAAAAACTAATCTCGCCTCAGGAAGAGAGTAAGCTTTTTTTTCAATCACTTCAAAATCAGCACATTTTCATAGGGAAAATTAGGTCATCATACATTTTTTTCATTGAATCAACAATTTTCATTTACGTGTAAGTTTGAGATTAATTGTGAATCTGTGTCTAACTACAGTGAACTTGGTGATTATGAATACAGATATGTTGCAGATTTATGTGGAAAATAATTACAAATTAAACTTATCTCATTATCTATGAAACCTACAATCAGCTAAAATGTTTGCAATTGGTCTTAAAATCGCATTGTGTTTATTTTCCTTCTGGTCACTGACCTCTGCAATCTTTTATCTTTTTTTTTCCCTCAACAGAAGCTTCCACACCCAATGGGCCCGAGTCCCAGCCGCCTGTGGAGGAAGATGTTGTTGATAAGGAGGAAGAAGGTAGCGAGGATGAGTGGGAGCAAGTGGGCCCTCGAAACAAGACTTCCATCACTCGTCAAGCTGACTTTATCCGCACACCCATCACAGATATCTTTGGTGGTCATATCAGGTACATTGAAAGATCGTTGAAAAGATGTGTTTCAGAAATAATTCTAAAGTGAAAACAATGCAACTTACCTCAATGGGATCATGGTCTCAGTCTTTAGAGCCCCTTAATTTTAGGGTAAAGGATTGTGATGACTAAGGACTGTTGTTTTTTTTTTTCTTTGTGCATAGTGTGTTAGAAATTGTATCCTCTGGTTGGTTATGAATTTTATATAATTACCAGCTGCACTTGACAGGAAGCAACATTTTGTACCACTCTTCATCTGTGTAAAAAACCAAGAACTTTCATCTGAACCATGACTCTGAGCACACAGCCACATCTTAAATTTCCTTAATAACGGGCCAGAGTATTAGATATTATGGCCTGTGTTCTGATCCAGTATCCATCTACGAGTTTGAACCACAGCTCACTGCAGTAGGTCCACTTTTATTCACCATTGCCCTCTTTTAGAAGAAGCTGAGATAAAGCCACTTGTTGCTTCCATTTAGTGTTTTTCAGTCAGCTGTGATTTTTTTTTAATATATGTGCATGCCAATGCTCAGTATCTCCAGATGCTCGAAACAGATTACTGTGTTGCTCTTGTCTTGAGCAGGGCCTCCTTAAAAATATAAATGTTTTAATCTCAACGGAACATCTCTGGTTCAATAAAGGACAAATGTGCAGCTGTTAAGTGTTTGACCCCTGTTTAAGGTCATTAAAAAAAAATCCGTCTCCCACTAGCCATCTTTAGATTTTTCCACCCACCACCCGAGTCCTTCAGAATAACAGCCCCTGTGGATCTGTTGTGGTCAGTCTGGACTACAAGACTTGGGGCATCCGTTCACAAACAAAGGTCTTAGCTTTCAGACAGATTGGAAAGTTAAGAACCTGTGCGGTTGTAGCATGCTTAAATAATGTGTTCTGAGGTTCTGGTCTGGCACAGTCCTGATCTACGCTGGTTGCACATTGTCTTAAAGGATTATTTTTTTTTAGAAATGGTTGTGACCAGAGAGAAATAAAATACAGGAGTGTATGTTTGCACAGGGTAATACATGTATACCCACTCATCTTGGCAGTAACCCATGGTTGTCTTTAAACCACTCGTCAAGCTAATTGGTTTTGTGTTAAGGAATCAGTGCAACAATTTGAAAATAATTTTTCCTTCAAATTCCTTTTATTTCTATGTCAGATCGGTGGTGTATCAACAAAACTCTAAAGAGTCGGCCACTCTGCAGCCTTTCTTCACCCTGCAACTTGACATCCAGTCAGAGAAGATCCGCACTGTCCAGGAGGCTCTTGAAACCTTGGTGGCACGGGAGTCTGTCCAGGGCTACACGTCTAAAACCAAGCAGGAGGTATGCAAAAAGTGCACTTTCAAGATCAAATTCAGAGTCTGCCACATACAAATAACTGCAAAATAAAAACCACATATTAGTTGGTTTTATGTCCTCTATTTTTTTTTAAGCTGTTGTGTTTGGGCAAATATTTCCAGTGCTCAGTATTGTTGGCTCCTAACATTAATTGCTCTCACATTTTGAATAAGATCATATATAATATTGTAAGTGTTGACATTGGTCTGAGTGAACAGGAACTGTGGAAAGTGCTTGTCTGGAAACAGTACAGAGGTTGAATACAAAGCTGGACTAGTGCAGGGAACATCTGCTCCACAGCTGTTTAATAGGCATCTTCGAAGTGTGGTTTTTTGCTCATATAATTATATCATTCTAGTCATTTTCATTTTAAGGAGAGCGAACTTTGGTCTACAGCCTGTCACTTGTCTTTTTAATGTTTAAAAGCTAGAGAACTTAGTGCGTCACAGGTCACTGCTTAACAGGGTCCAACAACTTCTTGTATTTCCAACAAAGTGATACCACTTGTTCTGTTCTTTGCTCGGTTTAGAGGACTTTTATTGGGTTTTGTACAAACAGTAAGAAAATAAAATTGTCTCTCTTGTCATTTAATCCTCGTCTTTAGATTGAGATCAGTCGGAGGGTGACCCTGGAAGAGCTGCCCCCTGTCCTCGTTCTCCATCTTAAGAGGTTTGTTTTTGAAAAGACCGGAGGCTGCCAGAAACTCACCAAGAACATTGATTACCCCGTTGACCTGGAGATCAGCAAAGGTATGGAGCCTCACTCTGCGGATCTCAATGGATCCAGTGTAACCAAACTGACATACCACATACAACATTTTGACTGTTTTTGAATCACCATAATGTAACTTTGTTATCTTGGTGAGGAACCTTATTATCTTGGTGAGGAACCTTATTGTAAGAGTTTAGTGTATATGCTATAAGCCTTTTTGTATATTTGACATCATGAAAAGATGAAAGATGGATCAGCGGGCTTCTTGGTTTTAGCTGTAGATGAAAAGACTGCTGTCAACACCTGGCAAAAGATTTTTTCCCAGAATGTGACTCAAATTTTTGAAATCTATTTGATATTTGATATGAATAGACATCGGCCAGTTATTGGAAAAACGGAATGACCCATCCGCTAATGAAATTCATTATTTTCCTGGGACATACAGGATTGTGTCTGACAGCAGCACAGGCACTTGGTAGGATATGATATAATCGAGTTTAGGTTTTGGCTACAGACCGTTCAAACCCTAATGTTTCTCAGAAAAGCTTTTTAAGAGTAGTGAAAACTCAACCAGCTGGAACAGCAGCATGTTAACAGACTGTGGTTTATTCTGATGACAGAGACCTGCGGCGGAGAGAAGCTCAGTTCCCAACTGCTAAACTGACAATCAATCTGTCAAAATGATTATTCATGCTTCATGGTTAAACGGTTAATGATGACCATCCCTGGTTGTATTTGAAGTGTAAATGTCAACAGGCCAGCAGCAAAACACGATGCAACACCTTCTGTGTATAATTATCACTTGAAGCTGTTGGATCAGAACATCATGGTTCTAATTAGTGGATTTTCCGATCACGACTGTCTTTCAGATCTCTTGTCCTCTGGAGTGCGGGGCAAAGTTGTGAAAGGCCAAAGAACTTACAGGCTCTTTGCAGGTATTTTTTTAAAACATTGTCCAGTCCTGTTATGAATCAAATACATCTGGTCATTGTTATTGAAGTTACATTGCACAACATTAGGGGGTGATCTTCAGGTCAAACTGATTCCTTTTAAATACCACTAAATATTCCACATCTTTCTAATGTCCCTCTATTACCTTTCTCTCGATTTAACCAGTTGTCTATCACCATGGGAACAGCGCGACAGGCGGTCATTACACCACGGATGTCTTCCACATTGGTCTTAACGGCTGGCTGCGCATTGACGACCAGACAGTGAAGGTCATCAACCAGTACCAGGTGGTGAAGCAGACTGCAGAGCGCACCGCTTACCTGCTGTACTACCGCCGCGTCGACCTGCTGTAGACACACGCCCCAACATAAACACAACAATACCTGAACATAATGACAAACACACATGCGCACACACACTTACAAAATGCACTCAGTTGGCAGTACAGTACATCTACACGACACGCACACCAAACTAATGAACAGGAACACTGCCCAACTTGTTCTCTTGCAAAATTTTCCTCTTCTCCCCTCTTTTCCCTGCTTTCCTGAGAACCAGCTTTTCCAGCACCCTCTTCCTCAACTCCCTTTTTTCTTTTCGGAAGAAGAGAAACAAGCTGCATTCACAAAGATTTCCCTGTGACTGCTCTCTTTGTGCACCACTGCTGTTTTTTTTTCTTTCTTTCCCTTTTTGTTTTACTTCTAAAGCAGCAAAGACGGACTGTTTGAGAGACAGACGTTGGGCTGAAGTTACAGGTTAGGACCTGAGAATCCTGACTGAGCCCTCGGCTTGGCTCAGATAGCAAACATTGGACTCGCTCACACAGGAAGAACTATCTACCACAGATTGCAAGTGGACTGCTGGGGTAATTTCTCTCGTTTGAATTACCTTTTTTAAGGAAATGACCTAGAAATATCAGTGTTTGCCTTTTAGTAAAGGAGAACTGTTGGCCTGAAGAATTTGCCGCAGTTTAAAAGCCTATTTGAATTGAAAAGGCCCGGCACCAGCAT
Source organism: Trinectes maculatus (assembly GCA_016785345.1). Taxonomy (NCBI): domain Eukaryota; kingdom Metazoa; phylum Chordata; class Actinopteri; order Pleuronectiformes; family Achiridae; genus Trinectes; species Trinectes maculatus. Next base: position 206,715 of record JAFBJQ010000444.1, read on the forward strand.
TATCATGAGTCTCTTCTTCCAAGGCCAGATTGTCGTCTTCGCCGTCACCAACACCAACAAGTCCTCCTCCTCCATTTCCCCACTTTTACAATGCTTTTAATTCAAGGTACTTGAGCTATCAAAAACCTGGGGGAAAAAAATGGGCGGTTCACTGAATGGGAAATGAGAAGCTTCCTTGTTTGAGAGATCCTTGTTATGGTATCTGGGTTTAGGTTTAGAAAGAGTATCTCAAAAAATAAAGCGCTTTAGAATTTAATAACAAATGAGCTTTTGTGCACAAAGTATAAACGGATCGATGATTATGAAATGACAGGCAAATGCATATTTTGCAAATATTTAGAATAAAAATAATAAAAAAATAATAAATAAATATAAAATCAAGCTGACTGAAAACTTGTTTGGGTCCTGAAAGACTGCACTAGTTTTTAGAATCAGTTTCTGCACTGGAGAGAAGGCAACCAATCAGATTCCACTGCAAACCCTGCCCTTGTTTACTCTGTACATTTCCTTCCTTGTCCTTCATTTTGTTTTTTTGTTTCGTCTTCTCATCTAAAGGTTCCACCTGTGTATAGGTGGCTTATCGGTGTAGCTCTGAGCCACAACACCTGTTGAATCCCCAACTCAGCAGAAGCTGGGGCTGCCTTAGGTTCAGTGTGTGATGTTTTTTCACTCAGTGTATGAGTCTAACCCTAATCAGGCAGCAATAGCCAATCTAATGTCATAGAAGAGTGAGGGGAATGTACCTGACACCTCCATATTTTGCTCTTTCATGTCTCAGTGTTTTCCCCCTGCTTGTGGAAAACTTTGGAGTCTTTAGGGGAAATGGGAAAACATCTGTGCCACTCTGCTCTGTATAAAGACCTCGGATGCGCACAAGAGGAGATAGTGTTCGCTTACGTTGAAGATATTGATTTTGTTTTTGGATCTTTTATTGATTGCGATGATTTTTTTGTTTGAGTTACTAAAAGTTGTCTTTTTTCCTTTTTTTCATCATTGATCATTTGTCAGATGTCCCCTTGGCTCTTGCTCCCTTCAGAAAACTCTGCTTGCATTTGAATTGGTGTTTGAAAAGAAATTACGCAGGCTAAAGCACAACGATGAATAAAATTGATATAGTTCTTTGCTTGATATTTATTTCCATTTTGTCATTTTGTCTTTTCATAGATGTTTATTCCATTTCATTCCAACCGTCAGTGACACAATCTCAGTATTAAAACCAATTGGTAGCTCAAGTATTTCTAGATTAATTAGATTTGATTTCTTGAAATTTTATCCAAAAATTCTTCATTTAATACAGACTTCAAGTTCTCACACGTACCTGTCCGTCAGGGTGCACAGGTGAGAAGGCAGTCGTCACACACTTGATTTTCAGATCAAATGGAGTGCAGTGTGCAAGCATGATCCTGTGTTTATCATCAGCACACTGATTTAAGTTAATGTCAAAGGCCCCCTCACTAGTTGCAAGTTGATTAAGCCTGTTGAGGTACAGTCTTTCCAGTTAAAAATAAAATGTAAGTAATTTTCACATTTCCACAGTAGATATAAATTATTTTTATCTGTTTTGTGATATACTATGTGATGCATATTGACTTTTCTTGTGGGTTTCAAAGTCGGAAACCTTTCCCAGATAAACCAAAGGAAAACATGGGCCCTCATGCCTCTCCGTAAATTTATGTTCAAACATTATTTTGCCTTCTCCATCCGACAGCCTGTTGTCATGTCCCGCCACTGTCCACCATTCATTTCACACAGAAAACTGCATGTTGTTTAATCGGTCCCGTCATCTTAGAACTTTAACGATAATCCGGTTGTGCTGCTGGCTTTGTGGTCATTTCTGCACAAATTATTGACATTGCTGAGTTGCATATTTTCTTTCCCCTCTTAAAGAATGTGTGAAATGTGCACCTTGAGCTACCTGTTGTACACATGTATCTGGGTCTCATGGCTGGTCAGGAGATGTGCTGGTGAAACGCTTCAACAATGTCTCTCTTCAGTATGTACCCCTAACACTGTTGTCTGCTGGGAATTGTTGGGACGTTGACCCTGAAAACAATCGATTCTGTCTTTTCATTTTAAGCCTCCAGCATTATATTTTGTTTATTGTTCAAATAAAGGATTGTGCAAAAAGCAGTTTGCTGGTGGTGTGGTCAGAAGACTACTTGGCGTTCTCCACAGTGTAGTAAATATTGAGAGCATCTGCGGTCTCCAGGCTTTGGACTGGCCTCCAGAACATTGTGCGCAATAAACCAAAACAAAACAACCCATAGAGTCTTGGTATACCGCAAACTGGTAACAGGTCTCTTGTCCATGTATGTTAATGTATACTACGTGTAGTATGTCTCATCTACTGCTCCTGTGGTCTCGCTGGCGGCCTCGTTGCCCACACTGCTCTTTTAGGGCTGTGGTTGTGTCTTTTAATGGAAAGCAGACCTATCATTGAAAAATTTGCCATGTCAGGGTTTTCTGCCCTTTAGTCTTCCCTTACTATTTACTCCTCCTTTACTGTAGCTCCGCCGTCCACTAAAACATGGCTCAACTCTCGTACTTAAAATAACACTTATTTCCCTTCTCAAAATGCATATGTTTCATATATTGACAATTAGTTGTGCCCAGATTCTGAAGAGGAAATGACACGTTTCAGCACTGCCTAACCACCTTTTCTCACAAGTGTGTGTGTGTGTGTGTGTGTGTGTGCGCGCGCGCGCGCAATCGCAATCACTTGACATGGCCTTTCCGGTGTTTTGTGTTGTGTGGCCATTTTAGGTGTAAAGCACCCAGAATCAAAACAGTATGTAATCGCCTCCGGCAGTTATTTGGGGGATCTGCTGCTTTGTTGATGTCGGGTCTTTTGGGCTGGTTCCCAGCACACATGGCAGCGATAAAGGAAAGTCTCTGAGGAAATGAAGCAAATGTAGATGGTGTCATACAGGGTAACGGTTCACCAATGGTTTGGCCACAATCATGTAAAATGGACTTTTTGAACGACTTGTCCATTATACTTGTGATTCTTCTGCATGTACTGGTCCATCACGATACACACTCGTTTTTTTTTTACCCCATACACCATATGGCCTGTTCATTCACACACGCACACCTCAGTTTTCCCCCGTTGGCATTTTTTTTTTGTGTGTGTGTGTTTTGTTGAGATTCACCAACACAGTCTCTAAGGAAAGTTAACATGGCAACCAGAGAATCAAGGGGCCTCCACAAGCCCCTGTCCAAATAAACCAGCCCTCGGTTCTGTTTCATGCACAGGAGTAATGCAGTGTGTGTGTACAGTATGTGGAGAGGATGGTGGTTCCCATTTATTAAAAAAAAAAAAGTACAGAGAGAATAACTAGGCTTCCACCTGTTTAAGATTATATAAGAAGTAAACAGGCAGATGATGTTTGGATTATTTAATCCCGCTGTTGTGTTTAGCTCCGACTGATGCAGAGTTGTTATATTATAGTATATTCAAACTTATTCTCACATTGTGGACTGTTTATTTAAAAAAAAAGTACAAAACGAGTAAGGCTAGTATTTTCAGTTTTTAAATTTAGAATTGTTGTAAAATTCCATATTTGTCTCTTGACAGGTCTGTGAGTGAAGACGACTCTGCTGCTCTGCTATAGTGACAGAGTGGTATTTGTGGATGATTAGAGAATGTGAGACATCTGGAAATCAGGGCTACACACCACATGTGCACAAACAGTCCTGGCAAACAGAGGATATGTTTTTTAAAATCCCCTGAAAATGACTTGAACAGAGCTTTTGCATTTTATCGGCACGTCCCACACGTTTCAGAACAGGCTCCACAAGGTCACTGTCTGTGTTTTTGGAAAATCGTTCCTATTGCATGTAAACATGCTGGATTCAGAAATCGGGAAAATCCTTGTTCATTATTCCGTACTCCATATTCAGTATTCCGGTGTGTTACAATGCTTGGTGAAGTAGCTGCATGAGGTCACGCTGTGTGTGCATGATCTTTTTAGATTTTCTGGTTTTCCCCCTGCAGGCTGCTGCAGAGAGAAAGCAGATGCATGATGGGCCAGACTTCCTGTTCAACATGTATTTTGACTGAGTGCAAAGCACAAACTGGCAGCCGGGTCCCTGTGGGGAGAGAGTGCGTCTGAGGCGTCCGGGTTTGCTGGCGTTCCTCCCCACTGACCATGTTCTTGTAAACATCAAACCAGTGATGGAATAAAATGTGAAGTATGTGGGTCACGGCACAGTGAGGGGGGACAGGAACCTGACACACGCTGGACCCTGCTGGAGAGCAGGAGCTCCTTTGTTTACATGTGCCACCAGCAGGCTGGTACCCCCCCCCCCCCCCCCCCCCCCATCTGTATATCCTGATAACTGAGTCACTGTCATGATGGTTTTACTGAGTTATAATAATAATAATATATAATAACAATCATGGTGATTGAGGAGTGGTTATGACCTGTATGTTGTGCTGTTTTATTTGCTGTGTGCTGCTGCCTGTGTGATTCTGTAACAGGCTTTAAAGGTACATTTCACCCAAATAAATAACAGTCAGGCAGAGGTGATTCAGAGATGCTGATGGATCTGATTTACTGGATTTGCACTTTTCCCTCTGACATCACGCGACGCGTCGTTGCGCGCGCTCTGCGCACTGTGCCAGGAACACAGCCTCCTCCACTCCGGGGAGGCTGGCGAGTGCGGGAGTGGAGGTGGAGGTTGGGGGAGTGGGAGGGGGGGGGCTCATTTGGGGG